>CM039723.1:71336858-71424251 GCA_022539455.1 Dendrobium nobile
GAGTAGTTAAGTTGGGGTGGGATAATAATTGATTGGTATTAATGGTGGTATATTTGTTAGAATTGTAAGTGGAGGGTGTAGTGGTATATGATTGGGGATGTTTTATGGTAGAAGAGATGGGTGTGTTGGGTGTGTAGGGGTTGGATTGGGGTGGGGTGGGGGTTTGGTTAAGTTGTGGTGGGGGAGGTGTTTGGTTGGAATTAAGAGGAATGGTTTTGGAAGGTGGGGAAGGTGTGGATGGTTGGGATGGAGTGTTTAAATTTAGATGGAATTATTGGGGGTTGGGGGGGGGGGGTGTTTGGGGTGTTGTGGGGGAAGTATAAGGGTGGTGGATTTTGATGGTGTTGTACAGGGTTTGTGATAATTAATTAAAGGATTGTGGGAAGATTGTGGGGGATGTAATAATGAAAAGTATGAGTTTGGGAGTTTATAGTTGGGTGGGATTAGAAGGAGAATAGTAGTTATTGTTAAGAGGGGATGTGGGGATAGGTTATGAGATTGGTAGGGGGGGTTTGTATGAATAGTGGTTGTATGATTAAGAGAGTATTGTGATAAAACAGGTATGGTTGAGTAATAGTGTTTAAGAGGTTTTAGGTAATATTAGGGGTTTTTGATTTGTGTGTAATGGGTGGTGTGAAGATTTTGGGAGATATGATTGGAAATTGGGTTTGATTTGTGATGAATTTAAACTGACCAGAGTGATAGTCACAATAAGTCAACAAGGGTGGGTCAATATGATAGTTGAAAAGGTTATTTTTTAGCTAATATAATAGCTTCAAAAAACATTAGAATAAATAGAGACACATAGTAACAATGAAAAAATTGACCTCTCAATAGAGAATAAGAATGACTATATATCCAATAGACTATACCTATTAAAACTATAAGACTTGCTAGACGCTATAAAGTGGGAGATCTTCGCCATGAGTCCTAAGAGTTATGAGGTAGAATAATGCCATGTGATGGATAAGCAGATGATGGCTAAGATTCTATTATAGAACAATGATAAATTGGACCTCACTCAAATAGAGCAAAATAAGAGTAGCCAATAGAACTTACTAGATTTAAAAAACATAAGCTTGCATACGCAAAAGTGGAGATCATGCATGGGAGTCTAAGAATAAGGGTAGAATAATGCATGCATGGATTAATCAATGAGTGGTTAGAGATCAAAAATGTACAATACATAGAAAAGACATAAAGACCTAACATGGTTCAAATCAACACTTATGTATAGTATAGGCTTAGCTATTAAGAGGAATTATCTCCATTATATCAAATAATTATGGTACTTAATAAAAGTCCTATAAAACCCTGAGGGGAAGCGGACAGGAGGGCGATGGAGGAAAGAGAGAAGAGAGAGAGAGAGAGAGAGAGAGAGAGAGAGGAGAAGAGAAGAAGAGAGAGAGAGAGAGAGAGAGAGAGAGAGAGAGAGGATATGCTCCTTAAATGAAAGATTACTAATCTCTAAGATATGTGAATGGGTGCTATGAATGTCAAATAATGTACAATAATAGAGGAATAAAAAAAGGTTCTTAATTGAGCAAGCAACATTGTATTTATAGAGGTCATCATCCTCCTCAAAAAGTAGCCTAGATGTCCATGATTGTCTAAGAAAATGCTAGAGGATGGCATAACATGTTGAAGCTAATGAGCATGATGATAAGGAATTATCAAAGATCTAGCATTCTAGTTTAAGTACAAGAAGGGCATGCTAATTATACAAGAATCAAACTTTTTATGACATTATAGTAATTAATATAAAGAATCAATAATAAAATGCTTTGAGGTTGGTGCTAATGATAATTAATGGCATTGATGAGAGTGTCTTAGGTACACCCAAAAGGAGTTGTGGCGTTGAATTCTTGAAAAAATTGCCTAAGAGGTGGCAATCACCATGTAAGTGATATTCTCGAGATCATTCTCAAGACTTGACCCAAGAGAACCCCTTAACATGCTTTGAGATGTTCATGTATTCATTGATGATAAAAAAAATGTGAATGACTAAGATTGGTTTGGGACTTGATAATATCTTAAGGTTATAATTTTCACGTCATTTTGATGTGTTCTAAACCATTAGAATGATTTAAAATGTACATAACAAATAGTAAAATGTTATGCATTATTTCATTTACTATTGAGTATACTCAGTCCCTCGCTATGAAAAAGATTACAGATTCAGTTTTTAGTATAATAATTAAAAATTTTATTCTAAAAAATTACTTTAAGAAACAATAAGAAATCCTTCATAAATGAAGCATACACAAAAACTCTTCTCTCTTTATTCTATTAAATAAAATGAGAAATAATTGAACGAGAGGAGAAGAAGAATGAAGTTATAGTTGTGTTAATGTGATGCAATCATCAATTGAAAGTACATATAAAAACTCTTAGTATTTTATGGTTGATATTATTTATGTGTTTTTTATTTTTTTTGGTTCTCTATAGTTGCATAGATTTATGTAATTTCCAACACCAAAGTCATGGCATGGCATTAAGAGGATGAAGTGCGAGTTGGATCACTTAACTAAGTAATTTAGGCTTCGTTAGGGACGGCTTTCTTATTACTTTGTAAAGCTGCTTTTTAGTACAAAACTCTCTTGAAAGCAGAGAAAAAATAATAGTCTAAAGCTATCTCAAATGAAGCCTTAGTGCAACAAACTTAAGCCAGTGAGCATACATACCTCAAATGCATCCATACTGAATATGCCCACTCCAATAACACTTAATTAAAAATAAACATAATATATTTTAAATTTTGTGCTTGTTATATCTGTCACCACTGATATAGCCTCAACCAAATACTAAGATGCCTCTAAAATCTCAATTGATGCCTTCTCATTGTTAACAACACCATAGAGCATTATATCATAATGTATTTATATATTTAATATCTAAATTTTTATATTTATTTATGTAACACCATAATATCTATATGGCATAAAATATATCACTAATATTAACTTATCTAAATAAAATACATATTATCATTCAAATGTTTTGATGTATATATATATATATATATATATATATATATATATATATGGGCAATTTTTAGGACTAAGCATGATTAAAGCCTTAATTATGGGATTAACCATTATTTTATAAAAATTTAAAACTAGGCATAATCGCCGGTCTAACGGGCGACTTACATTTCACCTAAGTCGCCCGTTAGATAGGCGACTTTGCCCTCTTTAAAAAGAAAGGCCGAAGCCCTTCTCCCCGTGCCCGACCTGTTTGCCCTCGCCGATATCGTCGCAAGGACATTGCTCACCGCCGGATTTCGCCATTTTAGGTATGTTTTAGTGTATTTTTTGTTTAAATTTTATATTTTTTTTATTCCTTTCGGTAGTAGAAGAGTCCTACCGATCACTGAATTTGTTCATGGAAGGTATTGTTCAAGCTATGCCTGGAACTGTGTACAAAATCCAATCTTCAAGTTCATATAGATTTCAAAGGTTATTTTGGGCTTTCGGTCCATCTATTAGTGGTTGGAGGTTTTGCCGGCCTGTCCTTAGCATGGATGGAACTTTTCTTTTAGGTAAGTATAGGGGAACATTACTCATTGCAGTTGGGCTTGATGCGAATAACGAGTTATTCCCATTAGCTTTTGGAATTGTGGAGTCAGAGTGCAACGAATCTTGGATCTGGGTTCTCACCATGTTACATGATTTACTCCCTGCTATTGCAAGTAGAACTAATCTTTGCATCATATCTGATCAACATCCTGGGTTGGTGCGCGGATGTCGGGAAATCTTTCCTTCGACAGCACACCGTCATTGTCTTAGACACTTATGTGAAAACTTCAAGAAAGCTGTTCGCCAAATAGGAGTATCTGATGTGGAATTTTTATGCCAAAAAATGTACGTAGCTGGGAATACTGATGATGCAGAATTATTCAATCAGAGCATGTTAGATATAATAAGAATTAAGCCTGAACTTCATCAATGGTTAGTTGAAAGGGATGTTTCGAAGTGGTCGTTGATATTTGATGTTGGATTCCGTTATGGAGTAATGACAACAAACGCCTCAGAAGCATTTAATGGAATTTTGAAAAGAGCTCGTGGCTTACCGGTGCAAGCACTTATTACTGCCATTTATTACAATGTTGTTAGAATGTTTGTTCGTCAACTCGAGCTCATTCAAACTGAAGAACAACAGAGTAATAATATTTTTTCCCCACGAGTCCAAGCTAAATTAAGAAAACATGAAAACGATGCAAGAAGAATACTAGAGCCTACACGTATAAATATGCATGAGTTTCAAGTTTTTGATATGTCCTCAAGATCATACCATGTGGACGTTACACCGGGTGGTAATAATGTATGTAGTTGTGGGAAACCTGTTATTTATCACTTGTCATGTGCTCATATCATAAGTTCAACTGCATCAGTAAGGATAAGTCACCTGGAGTTTGTTTCTGAATATTACATAATGAAAAATTTAAAGATGACATACTTAGAAGAATTTCACACAATACCGGATAAGGAATACTGGCCAAATCATGATCCTGCTACTGGTTTGTTTCCCTTGAGCCCTCCAAACTTTAGAAGAAGGTCTGGCAGACCCAAGACTAATCGGTACAGAAACACAATGGATGAACGAAGACCTCAAAGTACCAGATTGTGTAGTTACTTTCATATAGTTGGGCATAATAGAACAACATGTCCATCCCGTCGTGCGAACCATGAGTGATTTTGGTGATCTGAACCTTTGTGTTGTAGTTTGTTTATGTTTAAGAGTGACTTTGTATTTTGGTTTTTGTTGCTAAGGATTGGTTTGGATAAAATTTGCAATTTATGTATTAATGTACTCCTATTTGTTTTATGTCGAAATGACTAAAAAAATTCTATGCTTGCTTATTTATTTAGATGCTACAACTGCAAATTTTTTTTAATAAGAACAAATGAAGTTATTGTTGTCGAGTTGAGATAATTTTTTTTGTTTGATTTGCAAGTTTATTCTTTATGCTTTCTTTGTCATTTATGTCGAATTATAGGTAATATGGCAGAAGCTCAACCTGTATGTCGCAAACGTCAACCTAAAAAACCTATACCACAGGTTGATGAAGAACATCAAAATATCACAATGGATATAAATTCCAGCATTGCCTCATTACGTGGGTCACAAAGAGCAGCTCATCCGGATGAGGTATGATATGATTTAAAAAATTTTGATTATCATTATTTCTATTTAATTGTACTAATTCCCTCATATCTTCTTGACATTTAGGGGACAGTTTTGGAAGCTGCCTCGCATCTGCTTATGGTTCATGAGTGGCCAATAAATTGTCCCAGATTTATGGAAGGCCTACGAGTCTTAGGATTGGACCGCGTTAGTCAGCTGCGATACATAAGGATGGATCACAATCTTCTCACAGCTTTGGTTGAGCGCTGGTCACCACAGACAAACTCATTTCACTTACCTGTAGGTGAGATGAGTATTACATTACAAGATGTTGCTCTGATATTGGGCCTTCAGATTGATGGGCCGGCATTGGTTGGGAACATTGTTGTAGGGGCCGGTAGACGATGGATTAGTTGGCCGGATTGCTGTGATGATCTATTAGGGCAGCATCCTGAGCGAGATGTTGTTTATCAAGATCCATTCAACCCACGAGTATCATCGAAGTTCAGGATGGGCCAAGCACAGGCTCAGACTTGCCTACCTTTGAGATGGTTACGTTGGACATTCTATAGGGATTCCTACTTGGACTTGAACGAGATAGATTTTTGGCGGCATGTTTGTGCGTATATTCTCTTTCTGATGGGTACTTATCTAGTCCCGGACACCTCAGGTTGTGAGATTCATTTGAGGTTCTTACCTTTGTTGGAGGACTTGGGGTTGTTCAGCACATACTCTATAGGGGGAGCAGTACTAGCTCACTTATACCGGGAACTTGCTGAGGCTACTAAGCCTAAGAGGGCCAATATTACAGGCTGCATTCACTTGCTTCAGATCTGGTGTTGGGAGCGACATCATGTTGGACGACCTGCACTTCATGTTTCACATCATGTCAATTTGGATGGACTTTCTGTTGGCTATAGGTAACCAAAAACAAAAATGCTAATAATTATATATTTTCATTTCTAATTATAACAATATATAAATTTTTTGGGTTTTTTGTAAGTGGAATCAAGAATTCATAAGGCAGCTCCCAACATGTTGCCTCAGCAGCTATAAAGATAAGTTAGATGGACTTTTAGACAGCCAGGTTTGTATTCTTTTTAGTAATATAGAAATTCCCTCTCAGTTCGCTGATATACAATTATTTGATTGGCTAGGTGATTTGGGAGCCGTTCACCAGTGAAGTTCGCTCTCAGGTCGCTGATATATGCTTATCAGGAGAAGCTATCTGGTTGGCTCGTATGCCTCTGGTCTGTTGGACTCGGGTGGAGTGGCACCTCCCCGATAGAGTTGTTAGACAGTTTGGGCTTATTCCGACCACGGATGTTCAACCAATGGAGCTCAAATTTGCCCGAGTTGATGGGCGTGGTAAAGCTGATACAGATTGGATGGTGTACCACCTTCCTTACATTGGATTGTGGGAGGATAGACGAGCATATATCATTGAAGGAATTACTGCGGGACCTGATAGTGGACACTTCATTCACGAGTACTTACAGTGGTTCAGGTCCTGGGCGTCATTATACATGTTGAAGCCACCAACAACACGACCGACTACATATTACCCCAGAGCACCTTCAGAGCGATATTTGGTACGTAATATCAATGTGTTATATACTTCATTTCTTAATAATTATAACATTATTGAAGTTTTATTTATTTTCCTTTCACTCAGCGTAATTTCTTCGTAAAGACAGAGGGCAGTGTTACCTATGGTTGGTTCAAATGACTACAGCAATGCCGATAGTGTTATTAAGAGAATTGCTGAGATGACAGTGTATTTGCGTAGAGAGGTTCATATCCCTGATTACCTATACTCCGAGCATGGATATACAGGGTATCCATACGAGTCCTTCAGTCCAGTGATAGGTGAGCCTCAATCTACTGATGCAGGACCATCATCGTATCAAGATTTGGGACCTTCTCAGCCTTTCTTTACTCAGCCGACTCAGCAGACTACACCAGGCTGGTACCCACATGGTTCCAGACAGTACTCTAGCAGGCACAGTTGAGGCAGAGCAGGAGGGCGTCTATGGGGTTGAGCAACATGTGTTACGTGACAGGCCTGTACGTCGACCACAGCATTACACACCAGGCAGTGATGCTTTACCCCATAGAGGACGTAGGAGACGTTAGTTTATGATATGTTTTGATTATGTATTATGTAGACTTCTACTGATATTGCATTTGGTGATTAATGACTATGACTTTGCTTATCTTTCTTTCAGCTAACATACTACACACTTCAATAATTAAATTAAATCAAATTAAATTTATTTGAAATTTGATGAGATTAACTAGTAAGGCAAAGTACTCTTTCAACATATAACTACAATTTGATTGAATTTAACAATACAATCACACATAAATAATTTCATAAGATAAGACATTTTGATTGAAATCAAAATACGAGACAAAATTTCTACTTCAAATTATAGAATTCTTCATAAATAAAATCTTATATATAAGTTATATATATATATATAAGTTATATATATATATATATATATATACACTGTACATTCAATGCAACAATTATTATGCGAAAAAAAAATTTAATTTTTTTTTAAAAAAAATTATATAAGTCGCCCGTTGATTGGACGACTTAGAAGTCGTCTATACAATAGGTGACTTTACGTCCAGCTTAAATCGCCGAATGTAACGGCGATTATGCCTACTTTAATTTTTTTTAAATTATGCTTATCTTCTTAATTAACTTCTAATGATGCTTAGACTGAAAATTTGCCATATATATATATATATATATATATAATTTTATGTAATGACACAATATTAGAGGTGGACACAATTTGAAACATATTGTGATTTCTAATAATTATAATTAATTTTTAATTGAATTATTCCTTTTTAAGCGTGTCTTTAGCCGCAAATAAATATTAAATCTATTTATATAGAATAAAGTAATTCACACTTGCCCTATAGTAGATGTGTTAAAATAGGTTAACGAGTCAAGTTCGAATGGGACTTAAAAATAATTCGACCAACATAACTCAACTGACCTAAAGCATGATCTATTTAATAACTTAGTATGACCCACTAGTAAACTAGATGATCTAAGCCCGATAAAATTTTTATAATTTATCAACTATAAATTTTAGATTAATAAATCAAAAATAAGAAGAGTGTACAAAAAATCAAAAGAATTTAAAGAAAAAAATTTATACAAATGACTGTTGAGATTAAAGCAGGTTAGTTGATCAACTCGAACACGATCCACCAATTAAACGGGTCAGAATCTTGAATATGAACCCACTCATTTATTAAACTAGTCAATCTAAATCAGTCTTTGAGTTTGGGTTAGATCATATACTAACACCTCTAAGTCACAAAGAGTTTTTTTTTTTTTTTAAGTTCAACAATTAATTCATCTGATAGGGATGAGCTCCAACTTTCCAAAGATTGGATTAAGTATATTTTAGTTATATATTGATCATTATTAGTTAATTACTAATTAGCTTAAAAAGTAACGGACGTGAGGAAAATATTTGACGGATTGGACGGAAGTCGGCATGATCAGAAGTGGATTTTGGATAAGGAGAAATACAAAAAAAAATATTTCTTATTTTTTGGAATATATATAATTATTATAATTATAATAATAAATTTTATTAAGAAATTATTTATTTAATTTGCACGCCACAGCTTTGACGAAGACAGGCCTTGTAAAAAATACATAATTTTCATCAGTGCTGTCGCATAAGAGCAGACTTGAAAAATGGAGGGGAAGATTTGGTCAGTTTTGTTCAACTATTTTTTTTTAATTAATTAGATTTTTTGTGAAATATTTTTATTTCAAATATCATTAAAACTTTTTAAATGATTATCACAATTTTAATTCTTAAAAGGATAAACTTATTTGACCCACAATTATCTGTGTGAGTGAAACTAAGGCTTCGTTTGGGACGACTTTTTTATTGCTTTCTAAAACGGAGTTTTAATACAAATTTTTTTATTTTTTGCTAAAACTCCGTTTTAGAAAACAATAAAAAAGCCGTCCCAAACGAAGCCTAAGGCTTGGTTTGGGACGGCTTTTTTATTACTTCTTGAATCAATTTTTTAGTACAAAATTAAATTTTTTGTAATAAAAAGCTGCTTCAAGAAGCAGTAAAAAAGCGGTCTCAAACGAAGCCTAAGGTTCTATTTGAAATGACTATAACATTTTATAAAATTTGTTATGAAGTTGCTACGAAGAAAGCAATGAATAGTTAGAGAAAGTAGCTTATTATTACAGAAATTTTTAAAAAGTTATGAGAACTAGCAAGAAAGTAAATAACCAAACGAAAATATGATCAGTGTATAGAAAGCAAAGCAGCCAGAAAGCTGTCCCAAATATAGCCTAAGATATATGTTATAATTGATTAGGATCGAGGAAAAAAAAAATAGATAAAAATGAAATTGATAGATTGATTTTGGAATTTGTTTTAGTTAATAAGATTTTTTATTGAACTCCTTAGAGAGAAAAAATGTGTCAAATTAGGATTATAATGATGTTTAGAGGGTGGCTCGGAAAAAATTATATGATTATCTCCTATGTCAAGTCCTAAGGATCGAGGATCGAGTAAAAAATACGTCGTAAGTACTGATTCCTCGATCTTGCATACATATGCATAGCTAGCGATAGTTTATTTATAGTAGTGGGTCAATTACAAAATATACTATGCAAAGAATAAAAAAGTTGAAAAATTCTCTTAGTATAATTGATCTTGTAGCGAATAAGCTTAGTTGTCAATTGATCGCCACGCAACAATCAGAGGCAAGTTCTTATGTTGAGAATATTGGGATGTTTGGTGAGAAACCCTAACTAGAGAACGAGCATATATGCAAGAAACCAAGATCATTGGGGAAATTGGCTTTGTCAAGTGATTGAACTCTAGAGTCTCTTCAGTTAGTTCAATGTTGAGTATCAAGGTCTGAGTAGAACTTGCCGATCTATAACTTGATAAGTTTCGACTCTTGAAAAATAAAGAAAACAGGCCTAATTCAACTTAGTCAGTAAGATCTCTTCTGTAGTGTAGGGCCTTCTTCATAGAACCCTCATAGGTGGATTCCTAAGAACTTAGTATTGATAGATCAATCTCATTTATTCACTAATATTAAAATTATAATTATGTTTACATAAACAATAAGGTGATTGCAAATAATTTATGCAATTGGTGAGTATTGAGCATAAAAACACAAGTAGAAGAATAACCTAAAAACAAGTGCTAAATATTATTTGAACCATCAATCATCAAATATTGATACAAGATTAAGCAACACACAATATATGACAAAGGTAAAGATAATGCCATGTTAGAAGGTTATTAACAATATGAGGTCACTTACATATTTTTAATCTAACTTAACACAAGATCAATAGTTTCATTCAAAAATATATTAAAAAAAATGAAATTCAATATTTGAGTATTTTATTAAAAAAAAATAGCTTACTTGCAAATTCCTTTTTTTGCATTCATCCCCAACATAAAATTCAACCTAAATTATTGAATAATTTTCTATGGTTATTTTATTTGAAAATTACAAGCAAAGAAAAAAAAACACTATGTTAGGATGTGCTGAATTTACTCACATCAAGGTAGGTTTAACGGTTCTTGGATTTGGGTTGAGATTAGAGATACATATGATATCGAAGAGTTATACTAATCTCAACATAAATTCATAGACTATTAAACTCGTTCGAATGTCAGTCATGTTAGGATGTTCTGACCTTTTTTAGCATGAAAGTTAATTTAATAAAAATATTGAAATCAATAAGCGATCAATTTATAATGGGAGGTAGGAATGTAAACAACTTGAGTCAAGTCTAAGTTCTTGCTTAATCAAGCCAAGCTCATTTAATTTATGTTGAGCTCGAACTCGAGCTTAAGCTCAGCTCGGGTGAAAAGTATATGTTTCTAGCTTGAATGTTCGAGCTCAATAAGAAAACTTGAGATTATATTTTTAGCTCAATTTTTAGTTTGAATCTAGAAAAAAAAACATTAATTAGGTTAATACAAATAACAGTGTGCTAATTAATATTAATTGAACTAGCTCATCAAGCTGATAAGCAGAGATGGGCTGAGCTTGAGCTTAGCTCATATAAATTTTTTATTTTTTTTGACATTCAGGCCAACTAAGCCAAACTCACAAACACATCATATACACAAGACTTGAATCCAAGACCAGAGGCAAAACTAGCCTCAAATTTAAAGATGGACAAAATTTTCCAAAATAAAATTTTGCATTTGATTATGATTGCTAAATTGAAAAATGATTACAAGCTTTTCAATTTATTTTGCATTTTTTTATAATGATACATTATAACTTCATTGGTAATCAAATTGAACACATCTTTTTCAATGTAAGGCACTAGAAAGTCATTGAGCCTATCATCATATATCCTATTACGCAATCGATGTTTAGCAATTCGCATTGCATAAAATGTTTTATCCACTGTAACAGTAGCAACTGCTAAAGTTAATACTAAAGTAATAAATCCATATAAATTGTAGCTATTGTGTATAATTTTTTACTTTCAACAAAGTTTAGAAGTTTCAGTTATGTCTTACACAACTTTATAAATTTTCAAAAAAAAAAATCTTATTTCGACAAAATAGTGTTGCCAGTGGGGGATGAATTACCTAAAATACCATTACTATCTAAAATATCATCACTAAAATTAATTTATTAAAATTTTGAAGATGGGAACCCTCAAGCAAGCATAGGTCCGCCCTTGCCCAATATCTCTTGGTCGGTAACCAAAGCTCCAAACCAGTAGATCAAAGTGAGTTGTTTCTAACTCGTATAATATATGAGCTCAAATTTTGCTCGGATCGAGCTCATGACATGATAAGCTCAGCTCACAAGCCCAATAACGGGTCAAATTTAAACTAACTCACAAGCCAATTTCGATCGCTTGCACCTAAAAATGAATAAATTTATATAGAACCCAACTTAAAATGATTAAAGAGTGCTTCTCCGAAACAGCCATCACAAGTTGAAGAATATTAAATCCTGAAATGCATCTAATTATAGGTATCAGACAAATAATCCGTACAGTTATATTTTGTCAATAGAAATAATTTATTGGCCCCTAAGATCTCGTATCTCGAATTATGCAATTATTATTGGCTTTTACATTAATTAAATCTATCGAGTTTCAATGCAAGAATTATTACAAAATGAAGGAAAACGATGATATCACAATAATTATTAAAATCAAGATTGGGATGCCATACAAGAAAAATATATTAAATAAAAAAAGCTTTAAATTATTTTTCTATTTGTGTCATATCTATTTGAGGAGAGGAGACTAGAAACCAATAAGTCATGCATAAATCTCCATACTAACATTGAGAGCGAGTCAGAGTTGGTATTCATGGCAATATTGATCTTATAAGCGATGACATGCATTGACATTATTAGTGATAGTATGTGCTGAAATGAGTAGATATTAATATAGCCAGGTGACAATGGTCAAAAGATTGTATGATAAAGGGTTTTAGTTTGTTGATGATGCTCGAAGGACAATAGTTGAGTGATGATGGTCAGGTGACCATAGTTTAGAGATAGAGTTCGAAGGATTGTATTAGGGAAGTAGTGGTCAAAGGATCTTAGTCAAGAGAAAGTGTTTGGGAAACCATAGTTGAGTGGTGGTTGGGGGACCATAATCGGGCAACGAAGGTCGAATGACCAAAGTCGAGCGACGAAGGTCGAACCAACAATGTCAGGCAATGCAGGTTGGAGTACTATTATCGACCGACAAAGGTTTGAAATTCATAGTCTGGTGATAGTGGTTATATGACGGTAGTCAGGTAATGATGTTCAGAGGATGTTAGTCAGATGAAGATGGTCAAAAGGTTGTAGTCGAGTGATTGTAATTGGAGGATCATAGTCAATGAACAGTGGTCAATGGTTTGTAGTCGGGCGACAATGTTTGAAGGACCATAATGGATCGACGGTGGTTGGAGTATTATGGTCAGGTCATGGTGGTCTGCAGCCCATAATAGAGCGATGGTGATTATAAGCTTGTAGTGGGGCAACAAAGGTCAGAGGATCGCAGTTAGGCAACCGTGATAAAAAAAACTAATAATCGAATAATGGTTGTCAGAAGATCTTCGTCAAACGATGATTATCAATGATTAATAGTCAACCAACAATGGTCAACAGACTATAGTCAAACGATGCTTATTAAGTGATGGTTTCACGGCAAAGGATGGGTGGTGGTCCTTTAGACTTATATCTACTTACTTTTTAGTTTGCATTTTAACAGCACTATTTCTTAAATGACTCAAAAAATATTTTTTAAAGCTATTTTATAATTTACTGTTATAATAAAAAAACAATGAATTTAGCAAATATTTCATTATTCAATTTTTAGATATTGCTTTCACCTTTACACAATTTTCAAGATCAATATGAATAAGTAAAGTAGTAAATCCAATTAAATAATAATAAATATGCAAATGCAAGAAATTTTAAATGTACTTCTAAGAAATATAGCAAAGGTAATCATGCCTTAATTTCAATTCATCCTAGCATTATCCAATCAAATATATAAGCATCTTGCTCAAGCTATGGCCTTTTTTTTTTTTTTAAATCAACCTTCTTCTGAGGATACTTAGACGACTATCGAAGCAAAAATAAATTTTCTCGAGGTTTTATTTATAAGTACATGAATTTTAACTTTACATAGTAAAATTTTTTAAGATATGGCAAAATTTATACATCACTAAGATAGAAGTCAAGAATAAGACCACAAAGCCATACAAATTTTATCAATGAAGATAAACTACAAGAACCTATATACATCACTAATATCTTACCTCAGAATTTCATTGCCATTTAAAGCATATAGCAATAATCTAGTTTTTCATTTAGCTTCAAAATGACTTGCTTTCTTTGAAGTTTGAATTATGTTAGCAGAGTTATAAGCTCTTCTATTTATTTTTGTTCTTTCTTTTACCTTTGTGCTCTTATTCTACTTAGAAATTTATCCCTAGGATTCTTCAACTCCTCCATTGCAATTTTAGATTAGGGTTTCTTCTTCGAAAAATTTCTCACTTAAATGGCTAACACTATTAACTTATTATTAACTTCAAACAAAGAGGCGAGATCAGCAAAATAGTTTTATCATGATAATAAGAATAGACATTACAATCAATTTATAAAGTTTAATCACTACAAGAAATTCAGGGATTATCGGTGGCCTTTATCGGCGGACCTATAGCCCCGGAAGTATCGGCGGTTAAACCGGCGGTTTTTAAAAATACACCGCCTGAATTAGTGGCGGTGTAATAACTCTCAGCAAGGGCGCCGATTTTCTGTCTTACCGGCGCCTTTAGCAGCCAATTTTAAGTTATTTTTTCCGGCGGGCTAGACCGCCGGAAATGGCCCTCATATTGGCCAAACCGAGCCTTCCTCTTCATTTCTTCTTCGCATATCATTTCTCCAAACGCTCTCTCGTGATCGCTGCTCAGACCACCTGCACAAGAATCTGGCCACCGACACACTATCTTCGGCCGACGATCTCGCCCCCACTCTTGCCGCCAATAACCCCGCATTCTACACGCTATCTCTGCTGATCACCCCGCAAAAGTCGTCGATCGGCAACGCCCCGATATTTAAGGTTTGCATTTTTTTTCTGACTGTAGGAGAGAGTTATGGAGCATAGATTATTAGATTACGTCATGTATGCAAGAGTTAATACTTGTTGACCGGCTTTTAATCCATATCTTTTTGCTTTAGTCATGGATGTTCTCACTAGAAATTTGCAATAGGTTGTACCTTGGTGTATGCTTTTTTCATGTCATTAAGGATATGTATGCAAGAGTTATTACTTATTAGATTATGTTAAGGATCGGCTTTATGTCCATATCTTTTTGCTTTAGTTATGGATTTTCTCACTAGAAATTTGCAATGAGTTGTACCTTGGTGTATATTTTTTTTCTTGTTGCATTAGTCCATATAGCATGTAGAAGCTTATTATAGAGTCGGAAGTTCGACGACTTAATTTTTTGTGGATTTTATGCTAAGTTTATCAAATAACTTATGCATTTCTATTTGTTTAAACATATGGTTATGTTTATTGTAGATTTCATGTGAATGCTATATATGTTGATTATGGAATATAGTTGTAGGTTGATTATAAATTGATTTTTATATATGTTTTGAATTCTTTATAGGTTTTGTGGAAATTTGAGTAAATAGAGGGGGCTGTCAATTTTTTTTTGCAAATGCTTCAGGTTTTCGGCTGTCAACTATTGGTTTGGCCGCCAAAAACATCGATATCGGTGCCGGTATTCTAATTTAACCACCGGTATTTACCGGTAGTTTGGACGTCGATATGATTGATACCTGACGACTTATTATAACCTCCGATATTTTAATATAGCTGTCAGTAAATACCGGCAATTAGGCTGCCGATAACACCGACGATTTGGTGGCCGGTACGTCGCTAGTGATTAATCGGCGGTCACCGGCGCTATGACCGTCGGAATTTACCGGCCGTTTATGTCGACAGAAATCCGCCGGTAATGTTAGTCGTCGGAAACAGTTTCCTATGCGGTTTATACCAGCGGTTAACGAACCACCGGAAAACCGCCGGTATTTTAGGGAATCGTAGGAAAAAAATATATGAACCGCCGGTAATCTCTTAATTTCATGTAGTGAATCTCATCACTTAATAGTAAATAAAATCATTTTTCAAAAACAATTTATATTAAGAAATGATAGAGTAAATAAGATCATTTAAAACAATATTCAATAATTTGGATTAACACTACGAAAGAGTCATAAGATATGACATTTTTTTTTCAAAAACTCGAATTTAATTTATCAAAATGGGTGAATTTAAAATATATGTTATAAAGAACTACTCTTATTTGTTAAGTCAAATAGATTTTCATTAGTAGCAAGGTCTGATACCACCTTTTATTTATGGGATTTTTTTTTAAAGAGAAAGGTTATAACCAAAGCCAAGAAAACAAAAAGAAAGATTACAAAGACTACAGTACATAAAGTAGAACTCGAAAATAAATAAGACAAACATGTCAGTCGGGCTCAGTCATTGGCACAAGATCCCAACCACCCAAACGCCAGGCACAGACCATCCAGAGGAGGGAAAAAGCAACAGTCCACCAAAAAGCTAAACAACAAACAACACCCGAAATAAGGCCACCAAAAGAATAAGAAGATCTACCACCAATGACTACCAACAAGCCACGGAGCCCAAGTGGTGAGCCAAAAGCCACATCATAGCCCGTAAATGAGACTAAACATCCAAAGATCCAGCAATAAAATGAATTACTTATAGAGTTTCTTCTTCAACGTTTGCCACCTCTCAAAGCAAAAGCTTTTTCGCCACTCCAATTGTCCTTCAAGATAAACATAACCGGAACATCATCTTCATACTCAATGAAGTCTTTCCCAACACCCCCGTGAGGTGAGGAGACATACTCCTCAAGCCAATCATTTTGTTCCACACTTGCTAATTAAACTTTCAAGACCTCATTAGAAATTAGTAAAACAGGGACATCAACCAAAAGCTTATTCGATGGTTCCAACACAGTCGCAGGAGAATTCATACATACAACAGCTAAACTCGATGGTTTCACAACCACTAAAAAACCGCAGCTACATCATCACGGGTATCATCCGAAATCGGGATTGATAATAGGACTTGCTTCCAAATTGACTAAGCAATTTTTAGGTTTAGAAGCCTCAGCCACAACCTCATTAATACCACAAGAAAGAGCCATCAGTATCCCTTCACCAAGAGCAGTATCCTCAGTATTGCCATTGCTCATTTTCATAGCTAAAGCATCATCCATACCAATTTTCTCATGAACCACAACCTCAATAAGACTAACAGGAGCTACAATGGGAATAAAATTTTTCTCAGGACCGCCAACAACAACATTTTCAACCACGACATTAACCTTCTTACCATAATTATGATTAAAAATCAAATCAATCGCCAGATTTGAAGAACGACATTCACCGGGCAAATGACCAATCGATTTATATTGCACACAGAAATGGGAAAACTCCTCCATGACAACATGCTGAACATAACAAAACTTTTTAGGACCAATCCAAACTTTATCAGAATATTTTTTTTTTGTAATGTCAAGCTCAACTTATACATGCGCCACAGAGGGACGAGAGCCAACAGAGGTCGCATGATCCACCTTTAGGGGACGGCCAAATAAAAAACCCAATCCGTGAAGAATACAGGGCAAAAAAAAAATTGTGGTCACAATTTGGGAAATGAAATCCAAATTAATATGATAGGTGATTCCACACCAATATCAAAAAGAGTAGACCATTTGGTCACCTTCATGTAACAATTTCTAACAAAATAAGATCTATGAGAGAAAACTCTGCTACAGTCGAGGTCATTCACCAACTTAATCAACACGTGACAATGGTCCAACAATGTTATAGAAAATTCATCATTGAGCTTAAGAGCAAAGAAAAACTTCTGAATAGCGTCGAGACTCGAACGCTTGGAGGGAAAGAAACCAACCAAAGAAAACTTCAAAGGAGCTACAAGGGCGAGCACCTCATCATTCGAAATCCAAAGAGACGGCAAACCACGAAAAATCGTTGGCTTGAGATCAGGAAAATAAGCCACAGAAGAAATACCGGACAAAGTATCAGCAAACGAGCGAGATTTAGTCGACCCTCCCAAAAAACCAGAATCGACCCAAGGTTTTATAGCCATACCGGCCAAAAGGGCCAACAAACCAAAAAAAATGAAGGATTCAACAAAATAAAGGAGACAGGACTTCCCTGAACAAGCATGAACGATACGAGATGCTTCATAAATGAATAGCGCCGGCAAAATCCCAGCAGCTGTGGAGAAAAACACGCCGGAGAAGCTGCTAGGGGAAAAGCCTAGTGGAGCAGGCATGACGAATCGAGCAGCTTTTGGAAAATAAGCTGACGTAATTAGGTATGATACCACTCATTAGCTTTGAAGTAAATTAAAAAAAAAAGGGTAAACTAGAGCATGCAACGAGCAATATCTCTTGGAGATGAAAGTTGTGATAGTTTCAAGTGCATCATTTTGCATACATAGTGAATGACATGTGATTGAATGAACTGTATGACTATATGATTTTCGACAAGTTTTGATTTTGATTCGATTTGATTTGAGTTTTGATTGGACGGATTTGTTTTGTATCGATTGTGTATTTGAGCCCTTAAGGGAAATGTCGAGGACGATATTTTTCTTAAGGTGGGTAGATTGTAAAACCCCTAAAAAGTTCATTTTTGTGAGTGCTGTTAGTCCGGACGAACTGGCGTTAGTACGGGACGAACTGAAGAAAATTGTGAAAATCTATATGGTTAGTACGGACGAACTGTCTGGACGAACTGAGTAAAAATGCAGATTCATCTGGACGAACCTGGGGCGTCACAGATTGGTATCAGAGTAAGTGTAGTGAAAGGATTTGATTGATAGTTTGGTAGAATGGATAGTTTCAAGTGCATCATTTTGCATACATAGTGAATGACATGTGATTGAATGAACTGTATGACTGTATGATTTTGATTTTGATTCGATTTGATTTGAGTTTTGATTGGACGGATTTGTTTTGTATTGATTGTGTATTTGAGTTCTTAAGGGAAATGTCGAGGACGACATTTTTCTTAAGGTGGAAAGATTGTAAAACCCCTAAAAAGTTCATTTTTGTGAGTGCTGTTAGTCCGGACGAACTGGCCTTAGTACGGGACGAACTGAAGAAAATTGTGAAAATCTGTATGGTTAGTACGGACGAACTGAGTAAAAATGCAGATTCGTCTGGACGAACCTGGGGCGTCACAAAAGTAAACCACTGCAACGAAATAAACAAGAAAAATAAAAATGTAGCGGAAAGTAAAGGACACCATAATTTAATGTGAAAAAATTTAAAATCGAAAAAAAAATTATGGAGCCACACTACTTCAAGAAATCCACTATTTAAATTGGGAGAAATAAGTACAGGTCTCTCGCGCTCTCTCTCCTTTTTTCTCTTCTCTCTTACACCGTTCTTATACTCAATACACGAGAGAAAGTCAAGTAAAAGTACTCCAAGGGATGTCACCCTTTAGAAAAACGAGAAAGAAAACTATCATGTTTGCCTCGCAGCCCTGTGGGGCCAATTTAGAGAGCTGCAGTGCTTCAGCCTCTGTCAACATAATGCTGCGGTGCTCAAACCTACAGCGTTGCACCACTCCATAATGCTATGGCCTCGAATCTAGAGCGTTGTGGCACTATACTCTCTATTGTTCTCTCCCCCCCCCCCAAGCGAGCATAAGAAATTGACTTGAGGTCCAAGACAACAGTACAATCTAATTGATTAACACAATCAGATTTCACACAAAACTAACAATAGCAAACTAGTTTCAAAACTATTCCCAATTCAAAAACACCAAAATCAAATACATGAAATAATAAATCCATCAATCAATCATGCAAAATAAATACACACACTATTGTATAAATATATGAGATTAGATATAGAAGATGTGTTAAGCTACTAAACAAGTGACCAATATTAAGTCATATATGAATGACATAGCAAACAAATAAATAATCACACAAGCTTATAATTAAATAAAATAACTAATAAGTATGATACCATAAAAGCGAACAATTATGTAGCATATATAATAATACAAGCGAGTGAGTCTATGACTATAGCTCAATATAGATAGGTCATTCACCATCTAGAGTAAGCAAATAGTTAACAACAAAGTCACAAGTAAAAACTAGTAGCTATAAGACATGGCCATGGTAAATAAATCTATATTGTGTGAGAGAAGTTAACTTTGAGAAAGACAAATAAATCTATTCAATTACAATGACAACAAGAACATTAGCATGTGAATTACCAAATCAATAAATAGGTCGTTTGGGACGACTTTCTTACTGTTTTTTAAAGCAGCTTTTTAGGAGAAAAATTTCAATTTAAAAAAATATGTGTAATAAAAAGGTGCTTTAAAAAGTAGTAAGAAAGTTGTCTGAAATGAAACATAAGTCTAAACTTCCTGCTTAATCCAAATATTAAGTTAAATTTAAGCCTGAATCAAACAGTATTGAAATCTAAATGATTAATATTTATATTTCAAAACTTGATTTTTATTTTGAAGTTTGTCTCATCACAATACTTTTAATTTCAATTGTTTTGATTGTTTCATACCATTTGAAGGATTCAACTTTAGTTATATGTTTGAGGGTTTGTTTGGGACAACTTTCTTAATAATTTAATTTTTAAACTGTAACTATAATTCTGTTTGGCTACTCTTTCTCTTTAGTTTTAATAAATTTATGTACTAAGACATTACTTTTTATAATAGTTTTCAAAAAAATTTATTTTTCTCACAACAGCTTTGCAATCACCCTTACAAAAAGTGTAGCAATCCCAAACAAATCATGAATTCCAAATCAATTTTAACACGAAATAATGGAAGAAAAATTAACTTAAAATTGATTAAAATTCATCCAAACCCAGATCGCGATTCAAATTCAGAAAGAATGCAACCCATTTCGATCCGTTGATTGGTAGCTTAGGCATCATTTGGGACGGCTTTTTTATTGTTTCTTTAATATTTGTACTTAAACTTCATTTTAAGAAACAATAAAAAAGTCGTCCCTTGTGTAAGTCTTAGGGTTTGTTTGGTATTGCTTTTGTACTGCTTTTTAAAATGATTTTTATTACAAAAATTTTAAATTCAAGAAATTTTTGTACTAAAAAATTGTTTTAAAAAACAAAAGAAAAAGCCGCTCAAAGGAAGGAACAATTATTAGATCCGGTGGCCGGACGTAGCTCTACGTTCGGTCACCACTGAGATCGCGCAACGTGCTCTTACTCTTTACCGAGCGGCCCGACGATTTGATAAGTCTTAGGGTTTGTTTGGTACAGCTTTTGTACTGCTTTTTAAAATGATTTTTATTACAAAAATTTTAAATTCAAGAAATTTTTGTACTAAAAAACAAAAGAAAAAGCCGCTCAAAGAAAGGAACAATTATTAGATCCGGTGACCGGACTTAGCTCTACGTGCGGTCACCACTGAGATCGCGCCGGACGTAGCTCTACGTTCGGTCACCACTGAGATCGCACAACGTGCTTTTACTCTTTACCGCGCGGCCCGACGATTTGACCCGGACCGGAACCCGGGAATGCTATGTTCACGTATTGCTAGATATTACTCAGTATTTGCTCGGTATTGCTTGGCAATAACGAGAAATACCACTCTGTGAAGACCAATACCGAGCAATACCGAGTAATACCTTTCTAGAAAAACTCGGTATCATTCGGTATTGCTCGGTATTTGTCTTCACATAATGGTATTTCTCGTTATTGCCGAGCAAAATCGACAAATATCTAGCAATACCGAGCAATAACTAGCAATACCGGGTTGTCATGGATTTAAAAAAACGCACGTGCGACATACCCACTATTCGCCTGGTCAAGTCCGAGGTTTTGTGCCTGCTACGTGACGCGTTCTCAGCGCTCGCCGAACATAGCTTTATGTCCGATCACCGGACCAAATAAAAGTTCCAAACGAAGCCTTAGGATACCAACCAGAAAGTCTTTAATTTGCTCAAAGTAAAATCAAAAAACAAAAATCAAAAGGAAATTATGAGCGTTTAAAGTGTGGAACTGATAAGCTGCGCAGCCTGGATATGAACTTAAAGTCATGGGAAGTTTGTCCTTTCCAATGAGGACAAGAACAATTTATGGCACTTTGTTCGTAGCCTTCAGATCGACCAATCTGTTAGCTGGCTAATTAACAAATTTTGTACCATGGAATACAGGTGGAAATCAAATCAGTCTCATTCATTTCTCTTTCATAATTATAAATACATAGGAATATTTTAATATAAATTTATTAGATTAAAATAAAAACTATTAAATTTATTTTAAAATATTCTACATCAAAATTTATATTACACTAATTTTAAAATAAATTTAATAATTTTTCAAATGGGCTAAATTTTAAAAGTATAATGTTGCTTAAATTTAGATTTAGTTTATGACAACTTTCGTGCTGTTTTCTAAAGCAGCTTTTTATTATCAAAAAATTCAAATTTAAGAAATTTTTGCACGAGAAAGTTGTTTTAGAAAGCAAGAAGAAAGTCGTCCCAAAAGATGCCTTAGTCATTTGATTATATAAAATTGATCCAAAATGGCCTTTTTAGTATTTAATTAGGATTTATTTGCATAATCGGAGGATTAAATTGAGGCAATGTGATATTCTAAGATTAAATTCATCATATGCAAATAGCCTATGGACAATTTTATGATTTGTTTCAAATACATCATATGTAGTTTTTCTAATGTCAAAATCATTTATGTTAAGCATCAAGATTGAGGGCCTACCTCATTAAAGCTATTTAATAAATATTATATGACCCATATAATTTGTTATGATTATATATAGACTTGGAGAATATTGCATTAAATATTATATGTCAAGAATATTTAATTCGGATCAGCGTAGGTCTCGGTTGGAACAGCTTTGGCCACTACTTTAAAAAAAAATTGTATTAAAAAGTTGTTTTAAAAAACAATAAGAAAACTTTCTCAAATGAAGGGTGCGTTTGGGACAGCTTTTTACTTGCTTTGCTTTATAAAAAGTTAATAAAGATCCGTTTGGGGCATTACGGCAGAACGGAGTTTGCAAAATTTTCGCGGCTCGTGACTGCTTTTCGCAACCTACGAACACCTCCCGCGGTTCAACAACTTCTCGTTGTTTCGAATAATAAAATGACGCAAATACCCCAATTTGCGTAAGAGGATATGTGTTCCGCCTCAATCATTTTCGCGATTCTCATCAGCACCTCTATCGCAGCTCTGTAATCTCCCATTCCCACGCTCTGTCGTCCGGCGATCGCTCGTCTCAGCTATCGGAGATTGCTCGTCACTTCGATTCCAATTCTCGTCTCCGCTATCACATCGCTCCTCGTGGTAATCTTCCCAGGCTACATCGCATAGTTGATCGGAGATTGCTCGCCCGCTCAGGTATAAGCTCCTTAAGCTAATCTACCGTGGTTTAGGGTTCTTATTGCCTGCCATTTTTGTATTATAAATTTCCTCTTTGATTTTCTTTCTTCTTTGATATTTTTGATAAGCTTTCCATTGTCTTATGATATGATACCGATACAGATCTAATAGATTGTGAATCTTGTGAAGTTCGATATGATTTACTTTGGTTTTCTTTGGTTTAGTTTTTTTTTTACTGAGAAAATGATCTAATAGATTGTGAATCTTGGGAAGTTTTTATGCTTTATGGTTTTTTTGACTGAGAAAATGATCTAATAGATTCCTTACTCGAAGCTTTGATTTTCTTTGGTTTTTTGGTGGTTACTGATCTGATACCGATACAAATCTCTTGCTTGTGAGGTGGTCACCATTCTATGAACAAAATGTTAGGCTGAGGCTGTCACATGAAATTGTCGAGACTTGTGTTGGTAATTTTAAGGTGGTTTCTATTCTCATGAAATGCTTGCATTGCAGTGCTTCCTCTTGAAAGAAGCAGAAGCATTCATTTGTTTGAAAAAGTTTTCTCATTAAAGAGGAAGTTAACATGACCCCACACCATCTAATCATGCTCTTATATAAGGAGTCGTTAGTTATGGGGCTTCTTTTTTTTTTTTTTTTGTTGTTTAGTGTGAGACACTTCTATAAGGATTATTTTGTTTCTTTCTACTATGAGATGCATTTTTTTTATTTGCTCTTTTTATGTCATTGTTGCATAAAGCCATAAAGCTTTCTTAAATAATTTTTAGTAGTAACATTAAAAAAATTATGCAAGTCTTACCTGGATCAAGCATCCTAATATTGTTGGTATGAGAGCTTATAATTGGTCGGTTGAGGAGAAATTGCTAATATATGATTATATGCCAAATGGAAAGCTTTCTACGGCAATTCATGGTATGTCTCCTTTTGACTTGATTGTTCTTTAGCTTTGTTGAATTTAATAGGTTACTTTTGAGTATCGTGTATACTTTACTTGTTATAGGTTGGATTAAATGGAATGTATCTTCACTACTTGATTCTGGGATGGATTTGGAGTAATGTTTAGTTTAACTTTTAAAGTCAGCAAGATATGTAATGCTATATATAGAATAACTGGTAGATCTAACCAAAGAGGGTAATTACATTCTTATTTGCATTATAAAATTTTCATGTTCAATTTCTGTTAGCTTAAAAGTTTTAGAAATTTCTCAAAGTTTAATGAAAAAATTTGCCTTATTTTTTCATGTCACTTTTTACCTGTCCTACTTGCTCCAGTCATTGTTAATCTCATATCTATTTGTTGTGAACAAATCTCTTCTCCAAGTTAATTCAGTAACAATATGGATATTATGTGATTTTATAATACAACAATTAAGAAATTAAATGGGTAAACCAAAGGATGGTGGAGCATCTGCAACATGGGAGCTAGATGTGAAGATGATATTTTGTGATTTATGTATAAAAGAGATTGAACTTGGAAATCGACCGACAACTCACTTCAATAAAGAGGGTTGGTTGAATTTAATGAAGAATTTTAGTGAGAAAACTGGAAGAGAGCATGACAAAGTGCAGTTAAAAAATAAATGGGACCAACTAAAGAAAGATTGAAAATTGTGGAAGGATTTGAAGCGTGGGTCGACTGGATTGGGTTGGGATCCTAGGAGAAAGACTATTGATGCACCTGATGAATGGTGGAAAGAAAAACTAGAGGTAAATGTTGATTGTATATATTATTAGATATTTGACTCTTTTGAATTTTATATTATAATTTTCGATTCTTTTAAATAAATTTTGCTTTGTAGGTTGTGCCAAATGCAAAAAAATTTAGATATTGTGGCATTAATCCTGAACTCGAACATAAGCTTGATTCGATGTTCATGGGTGTCATTGCAACTGGTGTTCATGCTTGGACTCCAAACCAAGGGATTGACCATGAAAATTTTCATGGAGATACTGAAAAACTTGATGCTACTACTGATTCTTTTGAAGATCCTTCACAAAGTTTCGATAGTATTAGTGAGTGCAGCCAGTTCAAACAACCATCCTCTACAACTTCAACCGGTAGTAGGAAAAAAAAATTTGGATCTGGTTTTTTACGAAGTCAAATTACCCAGCTTGTCAATTCATGCACAAACATCAGCTCTGGAACTAATTCATCACAGCCAATAATTGAGGCACCATTGCTTTCTGCTGCCATTAAAATTTTAGAACAAACAACAGAAGCATTTGAAGATCTGCCACTTTATCTGTTCTCCACAAAGCTTCTTGAAGATCCAATTAAACGAGAAGTTTTTATGGCAATTTGTCCAGATCGAAGAGTTCAATATCTTCGTTACTGCTACGAAAATCGTGATACAACAACAGCATAGTTTCATAGATCGTTATAGTCAAGACCTTTGTAGTGCTTTTCTATAAGTTTGTATCTAGAAATACATATGATAGTCAAGACCTTTATAGTGTCTTCAAATTTGCATTTATATTTGGGAGTCGGACTATTTTGAAATTGTTAGTTATACAAACAATTATAAGTATATATCCTGTTTGTTACCATGTCTTCAAATTAACAATGCATTCAGTTTGTTACAATGTATTCAGTTTTAGTGAAATTATGAAGCGTTAGTTTTGAAAGGTGTTCTCTGGCATTGCTTTAGTTTTCATGAAAGGTGTTCTCTGGCATTGCTTTTGCAGTTCAACGAATGCAATTATCAGCTCAACTAAGACACAATGGAAACATATTATTTAATACAATTATTTAAGTTTTTCTTTTGCAGTTCAACAAATGCTTCAACAAAAAATCTTTGGGGCTATTTGATTTCTGCGAAGTAAATGCAAATAGCTTATTCTTCTTATAAATGATTCTGTATGCATTTATTTTTGATCTGCTATCTTTTAATCAAATTTATTTTTGTAAGAATTTATTTATTTTAGATCTGTTAACTGGCAGTCAATTTAAATTTTTTTATCTTTGGTTTTGATTTTCTTAATATCAGTTTTTCATTATAAGAATTATATAAAAGTGCTCTGGTTTTCATTATATAAAACTGCTCTGATTTTCGGACCTTCATTCGGTCTTATGGGATGAAGTTCTGCAGCAAAGCAATT
This sequence comes from Dendrobium nobile, assembly GCA_022539455.1. Lineage (NCBI taxonomy): Eukaryota > Viridiplantae > Streptophyta > Magnoliopsida > Asparagales > Orchidaceae > Dendrobium > Dendrobium nobile. Next base: position 71,363,099 of record CM039723.1, read on the forward strand.
ATGGTTATTAGAACCGGAAGAGGATTATATATCCGAAACTGTTTGAATTTATATAGTTTTTATTATGTTTTTATTATGCTCTGATTATATCCATAATGCTCTGATTATGTTTTTGTTTCTGTATGGTAACAAAAAATACTATTTGAATTTATGTTATATCATCCATATTATTTTTTCCCGAGCCCGAGCTTAGGCATTAGCCAGTGCTTGTATGCATCTGATGGTTACAGTAGCCTGTTTTCTAACCAAATGCCCTCTCACCAATGCTTGCATCTGAGGTTTTTTTGTCAAACTGCTTGATAATTTTTTTTCATTAACACTTGATCATTCATATTGTTATATTTATGCAGGAATGGAATGTAGTGAGAATGCAAGTGAGTCACCCGATATTGTAAAACTCAAAAAAGTTATAATTGCAGCTTTATGTCTTATAAATGAATATTATGAGACATATATTCACAAGACGCCGTGTATGACCTCGTCGTATAGAGGAGACAGTTGGATTGGAGAGCTACTACAAGGCCATCAAACGAGGTTTCATAATATGTTTCGTATGTCTCAAACAATTTTTGTAGATCTTTTGTATGACTTGGAAAATGTTCATGGTCTACATGGATCATCAAGGACCACGACTAGAGAAGTACTTGCGATAACCTTATATATTTTATCACATAATGAATCAATAAGGTCGACATGTGAGCGATTTCAACACTCTACCGAGACGATTAGTAGGTATTTCTCTATTGGATTGGAAGCTTTAGTGAAATTATCAAGTTTGGTTATCAAGCCTATAGATCTTAGTTTTGAAAATATTCCAAGGAAGATTTTGTATGACAATCGATATATGACATATTTCAAGGTAAATGCTATTTTTATAATCTTATATGATTTATAAATATTTATGAAATATCTAATCATTTTTTTCTCAATTAGGATTGTATAGGAGCTATCGATGGAACTCATGTGGATGCTCGTGTTTCAACTGCTGAAAAGGTGGCTTATATAGGACGATGTGGGTCAACAACGCAAAATGTTATGGCTGTTTGTGACTTCAATATGTGTTTTACTTTTGTAATGTCAGGATGGGAGGGTAGTGCACATGATAGCCGTATTTTTAAATTTGCTATACGTAATCAACAACATAAATTTCCTATGCCACCGCCAAGTAAGTATGTATTTTTGTATTGTAATCAATCTCATTACTTGTTATTTAATTAAATAATGTGCAATTACAAACAGATAAATATTATCTTGTGGATGCTGGGTACCCGATGCAACGAGGGTTTTTGAAGCCATTTTCTGATACAAAGTATCATATTCCTGATTTTCAAAGAGCGAGTCAATCCATACGTGGGAGAAAAGAAGCATTTAACAAGCGTCACTCTTCACTACGAGGTGTGATTGAGAGATCATTTGGTGTTTGGAAAAAGAAATGGGTTATATTGCGTGATATGCCTACATATCCATTTAAGAAGCAAGTGAAAATAGTGGTGGCTACAATGGCATTACATAATTACATACGGCGTCATCCATCTCGTGATGATCCAGAATTCAAAGTTTGCGATGAGGATCATTCATATATACCTCCAGAAGCTTATGAGTATCGGATTGGCCAATCATTAATTGATAATGAAGGAGATATGACAAATCATGAGGCAGAAGACGGCGAAGGTGCTGAAGAAATGATACAACTACGGGAGCAAATCACATCTACATTGGTTAATGAAATGAATTAGAAACCATCTTTTTTTTTTTTTAATTGTTGTATGAACATTTTAGTTTTCATATGATTTGAGTAAATATTATGGTTTTTTATTGTCTGGTATTAGTTCATAACTGAAGCTGTGATTTTATATTATTATGTTTACATCTTGAACCAAAGAAATTTTCTCAGAGCTGTTATTATGTTGCTCCAGCTTGAAGGATGGCAAAGAAAGGCGTGTTTTTGTTTCTGAATTTATGTTGCTCCAGCTTGAAGGATTTTTTGCTATTTAGATACAAATCAGTGCCTTTTTTTTTCTTTCAATTGTTTTTCTGTGTGCTCTTTTGGTATTCTGCATGATCTGTTGACTTATGGGTCTGAATATTATCTTTGTTGTTTAATCATATTCAGAATCTATTGAAGTATTATGCAATTGTCTTAACTTAAGAAATGGTTTTTTGTTTGGTGATCTTTGTTGACTACTTCATGTACTTACGCATTTTCAAATGTAAATTGATTTTATTATTAGTACTGTTTTACATGAAGTTACTGAGCTCATTAACGAGCCTACTTTATTCATATCCTTGCTCGGAAATCTAAAGATATTGAGCTAACTGGAATGCTGAAGGAAATTTATTGAAAGGAAATGTAGTTGTAGTCATTAATTTAGCCGTCTTTTTTTTTTAAATGAGGGTAGTAATGTAAATTGTTCTTCTACAGCTGCAGCAAAGCAGTTTTACAATTATACTACCCAAACAAAAAATACAGCTTTCTATACAGCAACTTCAGAAAGCAGCTTTCTGTACAGTAACTTTACAACCTGCTTTACTGACAGCTGCAGCCGTCCCAAACGCACCCGAAGTCTTGAGCGACTTTCTTCTTGCTTTTTAAAACAACTTTCTCGTACAAATTTTTTTTGAATTTGAAATTTTCGTAATAGAAAGACGTTTCAAAAAGAAGTACGAAAACTGCCCCAAACGAAGCCTTAGAATCAAACTTGAACTCGAACCCTAACTCAAATTCAAGCAGCTCTCAATCGTAATATCTCAATTAACAAATAGATGCAATTATCAAACATTTATTAATATATGTAATCTTATTAGTTAAATTAAGATAATTACATTGAAATTCTATTACAATTTTAAATTAAGAGATATACATTAAAATATTTTTTATTATCTAATATATGTGACAAATTATTTATATGCATCAGACTTATGGGACTCAACAATTATGAATGAATATTAATATTGTAGGTATGCGTTAATTTTTACGGATACAGCCACAGAGCTCCACAAAGGACAAAAATTGAAAGAGTGTTGCACAGAGCATCTCTCTAACTCTTTCGTCTTTATTTGCTTCTTTTTACATACAAAAGCAACTTTATGCAAAATTTGTATTATTTGAAAGATGTTTACGATCAAATTTTTTTTTGGGAAATTTTGGGGCAAAAGCCCTTCATATATTAAAAGGAGATTACATGTAAAGCAGAAGACAAAACTATAACTCCCAAAAAGCAAAAACAAAATTTGGGAGTTCTAAAGGAAGCAAAAACAATACAGAGAATTTAAATAGAGGATTAAAGGACTCAGATCGTTCTGGCTATTGATTGTCGAGATGGTCGGCCAGAGCGCAAAAGCCCCTGGTTGCCAAAAATGGCCGTCCTAAGGGCAGCTGTCGAAACAGCATTCATCATAGTCCTTTGGCAAAAACCAGCTACCAGCAAGCGAGAGAATCAGAACAGGCTCCACACGAGGGACATAAAGCATCAGGAAGGAAGGTTCCTGCAGACCCGGAGTATCAACAGCAAAAGCATCCAGGAAATTAATGGTGATTCCAGCCATGGGTTTTGAGTAAGATAGCTTTTTTGATTTTAGCAATGACAGTCAATTGGCTGTCAATAATTCCACCAAATAACCTATCGTTTCTTGCTCTCCAAAGGTAATAGATAGCCGCAGAAGCAGTGAGCAGATAAAAATTCCTATCACGTTTATTAAAATTTTGCTCAAAGATGCTATCATAGACTTGAAAAAGGTTTGGACTCATCAAAAGAGATCCCAACCAAGGCAGCAAACATTTAATCACATTAACAGTGAAGCTGCAGTCATAGAATAAATGGGACAGAATTTCCGGAGCCGAGTGACAGAAGCAGCAAGTATAATGGCTAAGAATTCCCCTTTTAGCTAAAGCATCCGAAGTTTTGAGTCCCCCTTTAAAAGCAAGCCAGGCATATGCAGAAAAACGAAGGGAGGCTTTCTTGTGCCAAACATATTTGTTCCAATTCACCACCTCCAGGTGACTATAATAGTGCTTACGGAAATCAGCAAAATTGGGATTCTGATTACTAAGCCAAAGATGGCTATCATCATTGCCCTCAATAGGAACAGTATTGATAAGAGTAGAAATACGGTTAACAAAAAAGCTCGGAACAGCCCAGTTTTCCCCCCAGATGATATCCTTCACCCTCCAGCCAATGTAAGGTTTAAAAGCAGGTAACAAGTTGCCTTGATTCAAGTGTTCAGCAATTGATGCACCCCCACACCAAGGGTCCCAAAAAAGAGAAAGACAGCTAGAAGGGGTAATAGAAAAGGAGATACAGTTTCTAATACCATCAGCTATCTTACAAAGATTTTTCCAAAATTGGGTGCAGTTCATAGTCAAGCTATTCCAAAGAGAATAATATTTAGCCCTCCACCATTCAAAAAGAAGATTGTTACTGTTTAAGAATCGCCAAATAACAGAACAACCATAGCCATGATATAGGGAATCAAGAGAAGGGATTCCCAGACCACCATTATGCTTAGGAATACAAGTATGTTTCCAAGAGACCATGTGGAGCTTTTTCTTGTTGATATCGCCATAGAAGGTAAATCTAGCACACATCCTGTTTAATTGCTTACAGCAAATCTTTGGTATAATAGACCCTCTTATCCAGTAAGCCAGAGTGTTACATATAGTAAATTTGATATATTGAATCCTTCCAGCAAAAGACAGAGTTTTCGCTTTCCAACCTTCTAAAAGGGAAGCAACTTTTTGAATCAGAGGCTGAAAATGAGCCGATTTGAGTTTTTTTTATAGAAAATCGGAAGGCCCAAATAAGAAATTGGGTTAAAGGTTTGCTGGATATTGAGGATAGCACAAATAGAATTTGCTGTATTGGTGTCCTTGGAGAGGAGAATTGTGCTTTTAATGGGATTTGTATGGAGGCCAGAAACATCACCAAAGCTGCTGAGAATAGTTTTAAGGGCCTGTGCATTCTTAATGGAAGCCAATCCAAATACCAGAAGGTCGTCAGCAAACAGTAAATGTGAAATGGTGCAGTTACCAATCGAAATACCATTGAAATCATCATGAGTAGTGGCTAAGTCAAAGGAGGAAGATAGGCCATCCATAATAATACTGAAGAGGTAGGGAGATAACGGATAGCCTTGTCTTATACCAGATGTGGATTTAAAATACCCTTCCAGCATACCATTGATACAAACAGAAAAGTGCACCTCAGAAGTGCAGGCTTTTATCCAGGATATGAACATGTCAGGGAACCCTTTTGCCTCAAGTCTTTGATAAAGAAAATCTCTAGACACCAAGTCAAAGGCTTTGGTGATGTCAAATTTTGCACAAAAGTATTTCTGCTTTGTTTTCAGATTGAAATTGCTCAGAATGTCAGAAGCTAAAAGGATATTGTCTGAGATGATCCTTTTTTGAATAAAACCACCTTGACTAGGATGAATAATGTAAGGCATCACATTCTTCATTCTATTAGCAATAATTTTAGCAATGATTTTGTAGATGACATTACAAAGAGCAATGGGTCTATAGTCTTTGACATTACAAGCATGTGGTTGCTTAGGGATAAGAGCTAAAGCAGTAGCTTTGATTTGATTGGGCATGTAACCAGTGTTGAAGAAGGAGATCACAGCATTGCAAAGTTGAGTTTTGATGGTATTCCATGTAGCTTTATAGAATTCAAAGGTGAAACCATCTGGGCCCGGAGCAGCATTGGGCTTAGCCGAGAAAACAATGTGTTTAATTTCCTCAATAGAAATCGGGGCTATAAGATTGGAGAGGAGGTGTGTGGGGATCCGATTGCCCACAGGGATATTATGAGAATTGAGGATGTGAGGGGGAGGGCCTGGGGTGTTAAAGAGATTCTTGAAGTAGTCAACAAAGACATTGGCAATATCCTTGTGACTAGTGTAAGTATCCTGGTCATTAGAAATCACTTTGATACGGTTGTGGTTTTGCGTAATATTGATCTTAGAGTAGAGGAACTTAAGATCATCCTCACCATTCGAAAGCCACTTAACCTTGGCTCTTTGCATCATCCAACTAGTGAGGGTGTCCTGATAAAAAGCAAGTTTAGCATTAACATCCTTCAAGGAGCCGTTAAGGGCAGGATCTAACGGATTGTGCTGGAGCAAATTGATCATAGTGTGCTGCTGATTTTTGAGAAAATTTTCAACCTTTTTCTTTGTCACATATCATAAGAATATAATATTGCTCCATCATTATTTTTTGGTAGATTTACATACATACCACTTTATACTACTCTATTTATATATTTAACACCTGAAACTTTAATATTACATACATAACACTCATAGTTCATTTTCATATCAAATATAAGTGGTAGAAATAAAATATATGAGTGATAGGAAAGAAATATAAGTAGTATATTTGATATTAAAATAATATAGGGTGGTATGCATGTAATATTAAAGTTTTAGGTGTTAGATATGCAAATAGGATGTTATAAAGTGGTATGTATGTAAATTTCCCTTATTTATTTCAAGCTCATCTCTCTCTCTCTCTCTCTCTCTCTCTCTCTCTCTCTCTCTCTCTATATATATATATATATATATATATATATATATATATATATATATATATATATATATATTCAAAGAAATTTTTAAAATTGAGAAAATTGAATAAAAAGTCGGAATAAGGTTTCGTTTGGGATGGCTTTCTTGCTACTTCTCAAAACATCATTTCAGTACAAAATTTTTAAATTTTATGCAAAAAAGTTATTTTAAGAAGCAGGAAGAAAGCCATCCCAAACAAGGCCTAAGGCGATATTCAAAGTTTAATAGTTAGAATACAGAATTATTTAAGAAGAATAATTTATAGACTTTGGATTTAAAATTAACGATAATTATCTGATCAAATAGGAAACTGCACGGTTCTTCAGAATCGTAAATGGTTTTATTAGTCGAACTGCCGGTTTGAAGTGGTTCTCATGTATTCATTGCAAATCCAATTATTAAGCCTAATTGGATCAAATGTAGCTCCAATATATAATACAAGCAAAAAAATGTTTATTATTTATTATTTTAAAAAATATTTATTTATAATTGATTATTTATGAAAATTTTTACTCATATTATATACTATTTAGAAAAAAAAATTACTTAAAGATTTACATATATGACCAACCTTCTAGATAAAGATAATTAAATTTTTGTCTTCACATGCAATTGCATAAATGAGGCCTGTCATGAGAGAGTTTTGTTTGTTTGCTCAAAAGTCTTGGATGGCATGGCTTGTCTTTAAAGATGGCTACTTAATGTGGCGTTTCCCTTTTGTTTTATTTGTTCACGTCTCTTGAATTCTCTCTTGTTCTTTTGTGCCAATGAGCTATGTCTTTTTCTTTGATGAGAACAAGTCGATTAGTAGAATAGTATTTTGTTATTATTGAGAAATAAATTTCTAGATATGTTATCATCTTATTGATTCAATGATTAAGAGTTTTATTTATTTTTTAAGAGTATAATTTGAGGTCTTATATTTATGAATTTTCATTTAATACTCATATAGGCTTCATTCGGGATAATTTTTTGTCACTGTTTTTTTACTACTTTAGAACTCTGTTATAGAAAGCAGTAAAAACGCTGTTCCAAACGAAGCAATAATCTCTCTCTCTCTCTCTCTCTCTCTCTCTCTCTCTCTCTCTCTCTCTCACAACTTAGGAAAATATGATGTGCTTGTTTGTTTGATTGAGGAAGAAAAGAAGAATTTGGGTGTAATAGAAATATTTATATGGAGTTATTAATCTTTCTTTCTCTCACACTAATTAACTTGTTTAGTATTGGCACATCAAATTTTTTTGAGACTAAGGGGTAAAAAATGGAGTTCAGCTATTTTGTTTGAATCTAATTAGGATGGGCTTCATCGAGATTGGAATGATGTTGAGATTAGCACAGTTCTATGATATCATATTTCGCACTAATTTGAATGTAAATTCAATGACGATAGTTATGGGTGTCAATTTGGAGTCACGGGTCGGGTTCGAGTCGAACTTGGAACTGACCCGGGTTCAAACGGGTAAACCCTAACCTGATCCGGATATGTAAACGGGTCAGAAATGCGGACAAGACCCGACCCATCGGGTTGCCAGATTGACCCGCGCGCGCAAGAGGGCGCAAATGAGTGCGCGTAGACGAGCACGAGTGGGGGGGCGCGTGAGAAGGTGCGGACATCCTCGGTTGCGAGAGGCCTCGGCAGGCCCGGGCGGCAAGCTGGCAGGCGCGGTCGGCCTCGGCAAGAGGACAGGCGGCGGGCTGGCAGACTCGGTCGCGCAGGAGCTTGCGCATGCAGAGCGTGAATTCAAGAGGTGCAGCTAGGGTAGGTCGCGCGTGCAACTGCTTTAAACGGGTTAGCGGGTTGACCCGGCAACTCGACGGGTCAACCCAAACACGACCCGTTTTTCAAAAGGGTCGAATTCTGAAACTCGAAATCGACCCATTTTGAAATCGGGTCAGGTCAAGCCCGAATTTTCCGGGTCGGGTTCAAGTCGGATTTTCATGTCGTGTCAAATTTTGACACCCCTAAGGACAGTTCCTATCATGATAATCTTAGGAGAGCAAGGAATAGCAAACATGTATGGCAAGCTAAGAACCACTAACTTGGGCAACTTATTCGTTTAAATTATACATAATTTTAAATCTCATTTCTTATCATTTTTTTTCTTAAACACGGATTTAGGAATTCCTAACATTGGGCGAATTTAACAAATCTGTAAGTTCAATGAATCGTCTTCTTCCACATTAATGTCTTCTCAAGTAAGACTTTCATTGCGATTCACAGCTTCTTTGTTTTCGAGGGTTTGAGGAATTTTTCCTTGGTTTGATCAAATAGAACTTGTTATGTTTAATTAGTATTCTAAAATATTAATTTGCACATTAATCTACTACTAAGTATAATTAAGTTGATTAATTGGTCTCTTATATTTGCTATGGCGTCTTTGAATGAGATTGTAAAGTTGTTCATTGGTTTAATAAAGTAGGTTAATTTGATATTCAGTTTTAGTGGTTTAATTGAAGATATTAGGACAAATCAAGAGTGGATGTACTATCCATTGGATATCACCAGCACCTGACCGATGAATTTATTGTTGGCGTAAAGAAATTTCTTGATTTTATATTTTTCTCAATAACAATAATGCATCATCAAATATGATGAAATGTCCTTGCTATAAAATGTAGTAACAAGCAATTTCGACCAAGCAATGATGTTTAAATCAATCTTTATAAAAAATGCTATATAAAATATCTTAGGGGTGTCAAAACTTGAACCGACCTGAAACACGACTTGGACCCGACTCGAAAAATTTTGGGTTTAGTTCAACCTGATTACCATACGGGTGGGATTTGGGTTGACCCAAAAAACTGAAATCAACTTAGTTTGACCATAAAACTCTCTTGCAGCACTCGCCCATACGAACTCCAAACACATATGGCACCGCGTTGAGTCGCTCGCTCGACTGACCGGGCTCTTGTCCTCGCCTAGCGTCCGCACTCAACCTACTTCTGGTTTACCGCACCTAAGCCCTTCAGCCCCATCCAGACCTGAGCCTGCATGCCTTGCCGCATTGCTATCTGCGCCCATGAGCTCCGCCCAGACTCGTGCCTACATTCCTTGCTGCATCGTGCACCCAAGTGCCTTGTTACACTCACGCAATGGCGCTACTCACCAATATCGCTCGCTATCGCGTTCTCCAGCACCCCACTTTGATCAACTGAATCCAGGTTGGCAGGTCAGGTCGGTTCAATCCAGTGAGCCGGGTCAGGTCCGGGTAGAAATTCCTAACCCATTTATAAAACTGAGTTGGATTCAGGTCAACAGCATTCCTTAAGGAAATATGAATTGAAGATAAAGATATAGTCCCGACTCAAACCCAACTCGAAAATCTACTTTGACAACCCTAAAAAATCTTTATGTTTGATATTCTCAAAATGAACAATTTAGTAAAAGAAATGCACTTAGGCAATACCATTAGAAGTTCTTGAGCCTAAAGCTTACATTGATATGATAAGAAATGTGTATAATCCTCCATACTAACATACATGATGTTCGTATCTCTGAAATTGAAGAAGAACCTATATAAATCCTATAATATTTAATAATTTGATTGCAAATATTGATGAACCTTTGTGACATGTCTACAAGAGACATTTAAAATTACCAACAATTTCTTCGTAAATTAATTACAAACACAAACCTCAATGTCTTAAATGCCTGTCATGATCGAATTTTTATTTGGTTCGGTTGACCGGATGCAAGAAACATTCGGTCGTAGGCAAAAAAAACGCGGTACCGAGGTGTACCGAGTACCAAGTTTTTTTTGCCTACGACCGGATGCTCCTCTGCATCCGGTCGGAGGACGTAATAACGGCTCGTCATGATCATGTTCTTTTACTCATTCAGTTTTTACTAAGATAGTTTTTTTACAATTTTCTAAACCAGTTTTTTAATACAAAAATTCTAGCTAAAAAGACATTTATTAAAAAATTACTTTAGAAAGCAATAAGAAAATTATCTCAAACAAAACCTAAGTGCCATAGGTTGATAAGCTCACAGGATGGAAAAATTATTATGTGTAGAGTGCGCACCGTCCGCACAAGACTGGGTACCTAGCGGTACCCAACGGTACCCCAACGGTACCGAGTGCCGGTACCTAGCACCGAACAATGCTTGTGCGGACGGTTCTCCCCGTCCTCACTCCGCACCTAATAATCTCTCCACAGGATGACACATTAGAAGCATTTTGGTTGTTTTATTATTGTCACTGTGCATCAACAATAATTGGTGAGTTCTTTAAAAAATATGAATTGAAGATATCAACATTAAAAATTAAGTTATTTTGGAGGGCTTATACGAAAAAAGAATAGTTACAGCATTGATGATCGATCTAATGCAATTGTTTTAAGAATCTTATATTTAATCAGAGTATTTAATCTACTGATTAATTGTATTTTAATTATAAAATATTTTAATAATATATCATTTTAATAAGATAGAAATATGAGAGGGAAATAAAAGTAAAATATTGTGACAAGATGTCACATGGAATGAGTTTGACCTAGGAGCATGATTTGAGGCAATCAGAGGAATAACCAGGTCAAGTATATGGCTTCAAAAGTCTTTATGAATACAGTACATTTGGATGTATGGGTGTCAATTTTAGGTCACGGGTCAAGTCGATCGGAACTGACCCGACATTGTTTGACCCAACCCGTTTTTGCAAACGGGTCAGTTTTCTAGACTCGAAACCGACCCAGCCAAGTTGATGTTCAACTTCGATGTTCCGTCTGTTTGCTCCTTTGTTGGTGTTCGACTTCACTCCTTCCGGTCGGATCGGAAGTTACAATATTTTGATTGGAAGCAACGACGAGAGTTCTCAGTCGCTCGCTGTGAAGGAGTCGCCGCTCCTTCGTTGTTGTTCGACTTCAATCCTTGCCTCGACGACATTCCCTTTCAGTTGGAATCGGAAGTTAGAACATTTTGATCGAAAGCAATGATTGGAGTTCGCTCACTGTCACTCACTTGGCCGAATCTTCATTGTTGTTCGACTTCGTTTCCTGGACGGCATTCCCTTCCGATCTTATCGTAAGTTACAACATTTTGATTGGAAGCAACGATGGGAGCTTGTTCACTGTGAAGGAGGTGTGGAGATTGCACGAGTCGCTTCTTCGGCTCCTTCGTTGCTGTTCGACGACGTTGTTGTTCGACTTCACTCTACGGACGACGTTCCCTTCAGATCGGATTGGAATTTACATCATTTTGATCGGAAGCAACGAAGTTCGCTCACTATGAACTACAATAAAACAGATCAGAAAAGGGTCATTTATGGGTTTTCGGGTCAACCCGAATCAAAACCGGAATTTGAAATAGGTCGAAAATCATGACCCAAACCCAACCCGTTTCGGGTTCAGGTAGATCCGAACTTGAAATTTTCGTGCCGGGTTCAAGCCGGATTTTTGGGTCGTGTCAAATATTAACACCCCTATTTGGATGGGTCCTTCAATATCACAATGATCTACATGAGTCAATTTAGAGGACTGTCAATTATACAAAAGAGGTTAACGAGATTATACATTCAATACTAAAAGAATTACAATAATAGGGTGCCTTAGACGATCACCGTTGTAGTCAACAAACTATTTGATCGTTAGCTTATTTTAAATTGTGCAATGCCAATTTTGAAACTAAAATGTGATTGCAATTAATTATGATTAGTGGCCTCCGTTCGCAGATTGGGTGCCCTCTCTCTCTCTCTCTCTCTCTCTGGGTGCCAAGGAGAGCAGGAGGGTCCTCATTAAAGTGGCATCATTAGATATCTTTAGGCAAATATCTGAGATGTCTCTTTAAGGATTAATTATTTTGTGCAGACACCGGATGTTGTCAGGAGGTAAATTAGAGCACACCACGTCATCTCTTTGTTGTGTACCACAACAGTGTACCCGTTGGCCGTTGTATAGTGGGTGACGTGGCGCGCTCTGATTCGCCTACGAACGGTAGGGGTGTCAATATTTAACACAACACTTAAAAACCCGACCCGGACCCGGCTTGAAAAATCCGGGTTGAACCCAACCTGATTTCAAAATGGGCCGAGCTCGGGTTTCCGGATTCGACCCGCTTGAAAAACGGGTCGGGTTCGAGTTGACCCAGTGGATTGCCGGGTCAACCCGCGAACTCGTTTAACTTGAACTGCCCTCGCTTGCCCGCGCACCGCCCGCGGCTGCTCGGACCCTATTCGCTCAGCTGTCTGCTCGACAAAGCCTGCCAGCACTAATGCCTGCCAGCGCCAGTGCCACGCGCTTGAGGCTGCCCGCGCGCACCTGCACTCGCCCGCGCTCGCCGAGTGCACCCATGCTCGCCGCAGGCACCCGCCTGGGCGCTCCCGCGCATTTCGGGTCCCATGTCAGGTCGGGTCAACTCGGCAACCCACCGGGTCGGCTCCGGGTATGGACCCGTTTATCTACCCAGGTCGGGTTAGTGTCGACCCTTTTGAACCCGAGTCAATTCCGAATTTGACCCTAAACCCGACCCGTGACCCGAAATTGACACCCCTAACGGTCCACACATAATAATTCTCCTCTTTAAGGTGCCATTTTTGAAAAAAAAGGTCCTCATTAAAGTGGCAGCATTAACTTTGTATTGAGTACATCAAACATAACTATGATGGCCACATGGGCAACAAAGATTGTATTGAATATTTCAATTATCTTTTGGATTTGCAATTGAAATTCTTAACTAGAGCATGTGTAATTAGGATGATAGTTGAAGAGTATTCAAATATAAATCCCACAGCAGGCTGAAGTAAAGAAACGCTGAGTAGAGAATAATTTTTTTTTTATATTTGCTCTTATTTTACCCATACTTGCTCTCAAATATCAGCTGTCAAACAATTGAGCTTAATCAGGAAGTTGGATTGGCGAGCAATCCATGCAGACCAATAAATATGTGTCACCTTATCATAATTGAGTATCATGTAGTTCATCTTGGTCTGTTATATAGGAGCTTTGGCTACTAACCGAAAGATCTTAGGTTCGAAGCTTGCATATGTGATTTGTGTGTGAATTTACCTTAATTGACCCCAATATCTCACAAAATAATCATAATTGTGTATGACGAAGCAAAGGGCTCACTTGACCTGATTTGTTGTTATGACGCATAATTATTAAGAGATTTATAGATCATTAATTAAGTGGCGCGGATCGCTAATTTGTAGCTTCACAAAATTCCTCTTTAGGGTAAAGATTACAACTATGTCATAAATTTTAACCCAACAATCAAGACATATGTGTATACATGCATACCCAACAAGCAAAATTCTACTTAATGACCCATCGTTGCTTGTCAGAGAGGTGAAGAGCCAGCTGGGCAAAGCCCAGGTCCTTGGTTCGAATCCTTTGGCAAGCAGTGAAAGCCTTAAGTGTTGGCCCATATAAATTGGTGTGGGTTGCATGCTAGGTCGACCGAAATTTACACGTCAAAAAAAAATTCTACTCAATGTGATCCATGGTTCTGGATATGGATTGTGGTCCAATGGGGTGGGGCCAGGGGAAATTACAACCAGAAGAGTTGTACGGGGACCCCATCTTATCCTTATGGCTGATATTCTTCTAACTTTCCCCCTCTATTCCTTAGAATTTCAACTCTACTACAAATCCACCATTTTTTTTTCATACTTCGTACCCTCAATAGATTAATGCAATGATCAAGCAGCTCTGAAATCAAATTTATGCAATTCTTTAAAAAATTCAAGCAAAATAGAACTTTGGACGGTGCTCAACGGTAAAGCAATCTATCATTTCTATTAAAAATTTCTTCTCATTCAAAAAAAAATTTTTGAACGCAAACATGAAAATTTTCTAAAATTTTCCGTTTAATGTACCCTTGAAATAATTCATTGGATATCTAATTTTATCTGTTCATCTTCTTCTTCCCCATCCAATGGCTCTGAATCTCTGCCCTCATCCTCTCCACGTTCTCTCTGTTTCCTCAGAGAGGAGCCAAATGGGAATTCTTAGAAAGAACTCACCTTTACTCATTTCATTACAAAATCTCGGAGGGCAAAGCTCTCCCCTGCTTCAAAGCTACAGTCATGGAGGAAGCGCTTTTGTCTCTCGTGCAGTGAAAGAAGAGCAGACACAAAGTTATGGATCTGCCGAAACCGAGATATCCGAAACAAATCCTTCCTCTTCAAAGCTTGTTCTTGTTGTTGGAGGAACAGGCGGTGTGGGTTAGTGTCTCTTCTGCTTCTCAGATTCAGTTTTATGTATGTTATATTTTGAAAATTTGTGCAGATTTTTCTGATAAGTATATGTTACTGACAGTATTGCTGAACTGTTTCTTAAATAGTTATTCAGTAAAGTTTAGGTTAGATTGGGAGAAAACTCTAAGCTCTGTGGCAATTGATTTGAGGGTTTCTTTCTCCATTCTTTTCACTCAGATTCACATCAACCAAACTTAGCATTTAAATTCGATTCATATTTCAAAAGACAGTTGATGTAAGAAGATATAGAGGGACAAGGATGCATTAGGTGGAAGCCCCTTGATAGATTAATTAGGGGCTGTTTGGTAGCAGGATTTAGGTCAGATTTGAGCGAAATCTAGCCAAACAGCCTAAAATGCAAAACAAATCTCACGGCAAAAATTCCGCCTTTTCGTGCTAAATCCTGAATTTTTGAAATCTCCTTTTTTGCGGGATTTACGAAATTCATTGGCTCGAGAGGAAAAGTCAGCTCGTTGAATCCGCTCTACAGCCAAACAGTCACAGAAGATTTAATAAGATTTATTATGAATGTTACCAAATAGTTTTCAGGATTTAGGCCCCTTAGGATTTCCGAAATCTAGATTTAGAGGATTATCGAAACCCTACTTAAATCAAATCCTGGGTGCTACGAAACAACCCTTAGGCAATTCTTAGGGGTTGCAACTGGCCCCATTCCTCATGTACAACCAGCACTGGTGGTGAGCTCCAGTGACTGCCCAACCAGGCTACCTATGGCTGACCAAGATCTTCATTGAACTTCTACTATCAAAAGGAGTCTAGATCTGTCTTTGATTTGTGATGAGGTCTTTTGGACTTGTGCAGTTCTTAAGGGGAAATATGACTATTTAAAATTTCTAGAATCCATTGCCCTCTGCAAGGAATGAAACTCAGAGCCATTTGTGGTGTTGAGTAGCTCTTGGAAAGAAGAACATTCCAGGCACCATTTTTCATTGAATCATAATTTCGACCAAATATTTCCCATAATAACAATGACTTGGCCTCTTAGGCTTCGTTTGGGATGATCTTAGGCTTCGTTTGGGACGATTGCTTCTTAAATTAATTTTTTAATATGAAAATTCTATTTTTAAAAACAGTAAGAAAGTCGTCCCAAACGAAGCTTATGAATCATCTATATTTTTTGCATTGGGTTGTTCTCATCGATGCGAATAAATTCAAACTACATTTTTTGAAATGATAAAATCGAATACTACATTTTCTATGCAATACTCCTAATAACATTCTTGGTTATCTCAAATCTTTACTTGGAATATCCATTAATTTTGACACCTAACATTCATTATCACCCATCATAAACCGACGCTAACACTAAGGCTTCATTTAGGACGACTTTCTTAATGCTTCTTAAAATAGTTTTTTTTACTAAAAAACTGCTTTAAGAAGCAATAAGAAAGTCATCCCAAACGAAACCTGAATGTCTATTGTGGCACAACATTCGCCATCCTCATCATATAGTACCCGTTGTCGATTGGCGTCGATGCCCGCTAACATCCATCATCTTGCTAACATCAATAATAGCTCATTGGCTAAAAATCCTTCTTTTTTTCTTTTGTTTCAGGGCAGCTCATAGTGGCATCATTGCTAAAGAGAAATATCAAAGCAAGATTATTGTTAAGGGATCCTGCAAAAGCAAAATCCTTATTTGGCCTCCAAGATGAGAATTCTTTGAAGGTGCATATTAAATTTATGAAAAATGATATTTTTATTTATTCACCAAAATTGAATGTGGCCAGTGGCATAACTGTAATTTTCAGTAAAATAATGGGTACTTAATCATTGAATCACAAATCAGTTGTGTCTCAACAAAATTACACTGATTTTGCTTGATTTCTGTCCTCTCTATTTGGTTTGATTAAACATTTAGATATTTTTATCCCTTTCTTCAACATTTCAAAATTTCTTATAGAAAACTAGAATAAAAAAATATGTTTCAGGAAATACTTAAATAATAATTATTATGAAAGACTAATACCTACTTTTATATGAAAAATAAATTGCAATGGAATATTATAATCAACATTTTACTGTAAATATAATATAAATTAAAAAAGCTTTTTCTGCTATGACTATCATAAAAAATCGACTACCTAATAGAGTTAGAGATTAATGAATGAGTACTATTTTATTCACTTATATTAAGAAAAAAATATTTGATTATATTGATAATAAAATAATCATATCAACTCATTCAGAATAAAAAGAGCAGGTAAAGCAAATTATAAATTTGTTATCATCTTATATTTTATCTTTATAAAACAACAAATTTAAACAAATTTTTTTTTTACAACTATCAAAATCATTCTCAAGTCCGGATAAGAAAAAAAATGTAAAGAGGATATTTAAAAATTTAAATTCTCGCCCAAATAGAAAAAATTTCGGACTTTGCCACTGATACATTTGTATATGTTGGTAATTGCTAGATATGGAAGGGAGATACAAGGAATCCTGATGACTTAGATTCAGCCATTTTTGAGGTTTGTCCCAAAAATTCTCATTTGAAGGAGAAATTATTCTGTGCGGATGCCGAACGTCATCCGAAAACTAACCAGAATGTGTCACGTCACCCTTTCGCTCGGTACCGCTGACATGGTTGCATCTAATTCGTCTCAGCTGCATCCGGTGTCCGCACAGAATAATTTTTCCACCGAAAGATTATATAGATACAATTAAATTTATAACCTATCTATTGAACCAAACTATAGGACTTGTTTCTTAGGGAGTGACGCATGTAATTTGCTGCACGGGCACTACAGCATTTCCTTCCAGGCGATGGAATGGAGAAAATACACCTGAAAGAGTAGGTAGGCTTATATTTACTACAGGCGTTCAAAATAATATTATTTCTCTGAGTATCTGAGACTGATTTGTCTTCTGAAGATTGGGAGGGGGTGAGGAATCTCGTATCGGCATTGCCTGAAACAATTAAGAGATTTGTTCTCGTCTCATCTGTTGGTGTCACCAAATTCGATGAACTTCCATGGAGGTATATATGATTATGATAAAAATGCATTAGGAGTTTATTTGATGATGATAATAATGAAAAAATGTTTTAAATTAAAGTTTTATTTGAGGCAACTTTCTTACTGTTTTCTGAACAAATTTAGTACACAAAATTTTAGTTCAATATATTTTTACTAAGAAACAGCTTTAAAAAACAGTAAAAAAGTTGTGCCAAATGAAGTCTAAATGAGAATAATTATACTTTGTATTATGAATGATGAGGTGAAGGAGATGTTTTAATTTTGTGCAATTTTAGATTTTTATTTTTTTGGTTGTCTTCCCCAATGTATTTTGTGATGAAATTATGAAAATGAGATTGAGAATCAATTATTTAGAGATATAACAATAATGTTTATTAGAGAAAAGATTTTGAAATATGAATTTGGTTTATATGGATGCATAGAATGAAAAGAAGATAGTTAGGGTTTGGTTGCTTGAGTTGAGATAAGAGGATTGAGTAGGGGTGTTAATAAATAACCTAGCTTGACAATCTAACCTAAAAAAATTAGGGTTAGATTGATCCGTTTAATAAACATGTCAAATTTGGGTCTAGAATTTTGACCCATTTAATTAGTGGTCAAATTCGATTGACTTGCAAACCTGATAGGGGCATGTTTAATTATTTTTCTCCTTAAATTATTTGCTTGTTAGAATGTCGTTCTGACTTTCAATCAATTAGCTTAAACTTTATAGTTGATAAGTTGCAAAAAAATTAAAGCAAAACGAGTTATTGAATCAGGTTCAACTCATAAAGGTTATCGACGAGTAATTCAAGTCAACATTATTGACCAATTTATTCTAATTTGGGTCAATTAGATTCAAACCAATTCAATTCGGATTATATATGTTGGCCCGTTTTGACACCCCTGTGATTGTGACTGAGAATACAAACATTAAATTAATATTTTAATGAAATTTTTTATTTATAAAAATTAAGTTTAGACAAAGATAGTCGGTGATAATATTGAGAATTTATCATACAAACGTTAATTAATTTAAAAAAGATAAGATAATGATTTATTTTTCTTCTTTGTACAGTATCATGAATCTCTTTGGTGTCCTCAAGTACAAGAAAATGGGGGAGGATTTCATTCGCAACTCTTCCCTTCCCTTCACCATTATCAGGTTTGGAGCTCTGAGCTTTTCTCGCATTATTTCATGCTATACTCTCAACATTTTTGAAAGATCTAAGAACATATATGAACAACCAGTGTTAGATAATTAAGGCTTCGTTTGAGACGGCTTTCTTATTGTTTCATAAAGCAACTTTTTAGTCTAAAAATTAAAATCTTTATACTAAAAAACTGCTTTAAGAAGCAGAAAGAAAGCCGTCTCAAACGAAGTCAAAGGCTTAATTTGTTGAATTATAATATTTTTTTTTTTTCTTAAAGAGCTGGAAGATTGACTGATGGGCCATATACTTCATATGATCTGAATACACTTCTTCAGGCAACAGCGGGCAAACGTCGTGCAGTTGTTATAGGGAAAGGTGATCATACTTAAATCATGCAGTTAGTTTATGCTTTGAAGGATATATAATGGGATTCATTCATTCCAGCCTTTCAGTTTTAATAGATGTTATGTATCTGATTGTTTATGGTTTAGGATTTATTTTTAAAATCCTCCGCATATCGAAGCTAAACTAAAGGACACGTTAGGGGTGTGAGCTGAGTCGGCTCGAACTCAGCTCGTTAATGAGTTCACGAGTTGAGCTTATCGAACCATAAGTTCAAGCTCAAGCCTATACTCGAGCTTGCATATTAGACGAGCTCGAGCTCATGCTTAACTCAACTCAGCTCATAAGCTCATTAACCGCTCAATTAACTTAAAATACATTTAAAATTAATTTAAACTAAAATTATATAAAATATTTTAACCTGTTTATATTAATTCTATACTAAAAAATAACTAAAATTTTTATTTAAATTAAGAAATCGAGCTCAACAGTTGAGTCGAATTCGAACTTCTCAAATGAGCCCGAACCTAAATTTTTTTAACAAACCAAGCTCGAGTTTAGTAAGAAATAAATAAGCTTAGCTCCTTCGACTCATTTACACCCCTAAGCCACATTGTTCATTTCCTATATACTTTTTTTTTTCTTGATTTGAAGTGTTTATGTTTCACCTTGGCATTATTTATCACTTCTTTCAGGGGATAAGCTTGTTGGAGAGGTTAGCAGACTCGTAGTAGCAGAAGCATGCATACAGGCGTTGGATATAGAGTTTACTGAGGGGAAAATATATGAGATCAACTCAATCGAGGTGGGAATCCTTTATCATTTTAATTCCAATACATTAACTAATAACAAATTCTTATAGAAGTTAATTATGTTTGCATAGAGAAAGCTTCGTTTGGGACGACTTTCAAACTTTTTTCTTAAAACAGTTTTTTTAGTACAAAAATTTTTTGTACTAAAATACTGCTTTAAGAAGCAGTAAAAAAGTCATTCCAAATGAACCCGAAGTACTGCCACGAATAATCAATAGATACTTGAATGTTTCCACCCGTCACTTGGTAACCAAAGAACCGAGTCATATCAGTATAAACATACAGCTCAATTTGACCTGTTGGTCGAGAGTTTAGGCTATCAACTAAGAGGAAATCAATTGTTACATTCATAAATTCCATATCATTGAGTTAAATTCAAAAGCCAGATCATAAATGATTGTGATAAAGTTAATAATGATGATATTAATGGTTTTTTTCCAAGACAAGTATTGCTAAATAATTTCAGTTAAATGAATGCAGGGAGAAGGGCCTGGAAATGACCAGGAGAAATGGAGGGAGCTTTTCAAAGCAGCTGAAGAAAATTAGCTGGTTCAACAGCAGCTTTGCTGGAAGTTCTCTTTTTTGTACAACTATAAACAATATTATTGCAAGATGGCACAAACTTCAGATTGAAACAGATTGATCATTTATGTAAAATCAAATTTGGCTCAACCAAAAAAAAAAAAAAACTATTTTATCTAACACAAAATTATTAATTAATTACACACCTCGACATAAATATTGTACTGTGCATTATTCATGCAGACTACAACAACAATATCAAGCCTTTATCTCAATACGTGGGGTCAGCTATATGAATATTTTTTCTCCATTGTGTCTGATTAAGAGTCAAATTCTCATTTAGATCAAATAAATAAAGGTCATTTCTAATATTTTCTAACAAAGACTTTTTAGATCTACCTCTACCTTTCTTAACAAGGTTAAATATAATACATCTACTCTCCTAACCGGGTCATCATAAGGCCGCCATTTTATGTGACCAAACCATCTAAGACAACTCTCTCTAATTTTATCTGTCACTTGAGCTACTTCAACCATTTCATGTACTAAAATATTCAATTTATATTATATATATGATCATTTTCAGACAGATTTCTAGTTGAGTCTAACTGTTCGAGACAGTAGAAAGATATCGAAAATAGACTAAAAGTCTAAACTGCACATCCAAATCAACTTGAAGTCATGCAAGTCGATTTCAAACTGAGTCGAATTTCGAGCAAGTTTTATATTTCAAGCTCTAAGATCGCTCATGCGGATCATTGGTTGAGGGAAGAAATTCCTTCTGCTGATCCCCCATTCGAATCTCCTAATATGCCCAAAATTATATATATTTCTAGCTTCTTTAGCAATTTTAGACTGAAGGAACCATCATATGTTCAACGTACGTTCTTAAATCTTAAGTCAGTCCTCAGGTTGACAATAGGATAGAATTTTAATAGAGCAATGCTTTGCTGATCCATAAAACAATATGCTTATGTGGTGTTGGAGGGGTCCTCCACCGGCTTGGGTTCAGGCGCTTTGCACCCTTTTTTTTTTTTTGTACAACTGTACAGTGATGCGGTGTTGTGTACAAAAGCGTTGAAACGCTATGTTGTTTCCTTGGAAACAGAAAGAGAGCAGAGTGCTGTGACACTCCAAACCCTGACGTTGTGGTGCTGCCAAGGAGCGTTGTGACGCTGTCAAGCAGAATGGTGACAAAGAATTGAACGTCGCGGCACTCCAAACATGACGTCACAGCGCTGCGAGCGGGCTGGTAATTTTCTTTCGCTTTTCATTAACGATTGTGTCCCTTGGTGGTTTTTTTTTTTATGTTTTCTCTTAGTTTGCTCTAGTTAGAACGGTGCAAGGGTAAAGAGAAACAAGAAGAGAGTGAGAAAGAAGAGAAATCTATATTAATTCTTCCAAATTTTCATAGTGAGTTTTTTGGTGTGATGGGCTATGATTTTTTTTCCAGTTTCGAGTTTTTCCACATTAAATCCTAGTGTTCTTTCTTTTCCGTTGCATTTTCTCTTGCTTGCTTGTCTTCGCTGCATGATTTTACTTCCTCAACAAAAGCTAACTCTACTACAACTTTTTTTGGGATCAATCTATATATAGCATAATTCATTATACTATTCATTATGCTCTTTCAAAATAAGTTTCTCCTTAAACCTCTCATTTATATAGGCGTCTTCATCTTTAACCAAGATCCTATTACCTTCGCTTTTAATGCAATTAACTTAATCGAAATCCCCCAAATCTTGCATCTATTACATATTTATTTTATTTATTTCTCATTTTTCTCTTCCTCAATACCAAGTCTATTATACAAATCATCAAAAGCTATAGTTTTTGTTTTACTCACTAACCCCTTTGCAAGAGTTTTAATTTTATTCTAATCATTATAATCATTATAGTGCTCAATAAAAAGTGCATATATTTTTCTTAATAACCAATTGTACCTTCTCCCTCCACCACCAAGGTCTCCTATGAACATATAATTTATGTCTAGACTTTACTAAAACTTCTACAACAGTCCTAATGGAGCTAAACATTTTACCCCACATCATATTTAACTCAATTAAAATTTTTCAATTGTCATTTCTCAAGTATTTATTTTGAAATATTAATAATTTCTAATCTTTCAAATTCCATCACCCTATTCAAGCGCAATAATTTTCTTTTACTATTTTCTTCATGCTAAGATATAAATTCATACGATTGATATGCCATAAGAAAATTCACTTTGATCAACACGAATCTTGATGCAATATTTATATTGGAAACTTTCAAAATTAAATTCAAAATCATCTATAGTCCAATTTCAGTAAAATTCTAATCAAATTGAGCATGTCGACAACACAAACCTAACGATACCAAAGGTGATTCGATCAAAAGTCCGAATGAGCTCAAATCAAGTACTTGAAAGATACTTAAAAACTTTAAGAGAAAAATTATATGAAAGGAATTTTACTTACAACACGGGAATTTTTCAAATCCCAAAACCTTTCTCTTTCCCTCTCAAAATCTCTTCCCCTTGCTTCCAAATCGCTTTCTCTTCCTTTAATAGCATATCATTTGCTTTAGATAAAATAAAACGACAATATTTGTAAAAAAAATGGAAAGAAATGTCAACGAACCTTCTTCCCTCTTTCCCTCGGTGGTTCCTTTCGTTTCTTCCTAATTTTCACTTCTTTAGCAGTAAAAATAGGAAATGAGTTAAGAGGAGTTGTCAAATTTCACCCCTAAACACAACCTTTCGCTCAAAATAGCGAAACGAACCTCCCTCGTGCGAAATTGGACATCCACTCCAGAGTTCGGTTCCGCCCAGCTCTTCTCTGTCGTGAATGGGGAGCGGTTACAGGGGGATTTTATTACTAAGGGTCGGTGCGAAATTGGGCATCCACTCCAGTGTTCGGTTATGCCCAGCCCTTCTCTGTCGCGAATGGTGAGCGGTTACACGGGGGATTTTATTACTAAGGGCCAGCCGGTTCAAGTGAACCGGCCAGCCAAAAAAACAAAGTAATCTCATCCTCTTCAATTGAGAGGGAGGGCGGAGTCCTTTAACATATCTATATAGTGGATCATTTTATCTAGGCCAAACCTCTTTTTTTTTTTTCCTTTACAAAATTTTCACTTAAAAATTCTAGAGTTTACTCTACCATTTTTGTTATGTCTTTGTGTTGGATCTCCATGAAACAAAGATGTAAAAATTCAACCTCTATTGTCGAGAATTTTCTAACACGCAACAACTATCATAATGTGGTAAGACTTTCATCTGAAATCACATTACAATCTTTGCAAGAAGAGTTTTATTTCTAGGGCTGCAAGCGAACCAAACGTTCGACGAACTACTCGTTGTTCGGTTCGATTAAAGCTCGTTTGTGGTCGTTAAATTAACTAACAAACAAACTTGAACAATATTTTAAATACTCGATTCTTAAATAAACAAACTTGAACACTAATGCGTTCAGCTCGTTTATGTTCGCGAACAACATCAGTTGATGTTCATGAACAAGCTCGATTAGGGTTCGATAAAAACTTAAATAATATGTTATTATAAAATTGATAAATATACATAATATAAAAACTTTCATGAACAAGAAACATTTCATATTTGTCCATGTTTGTTAGGTTGTTTGTTTAGAATGTTCATGAACAAATTTAAGGTTTGCATGTTCAATAAATTGTTTGCAAAATATGTTCACGAACATAGCTTGTTTAAAGCTCGATAAGCACTAAACAAACGAACATGAACCAAACATGAACCAAACATGAACACCCTTAAATTAAACGAACCAAACATGAACACAAATAATAAAGCTCGAATCAAACATGAACCAAACATGAACAAGCTAATGTTAAACAAACACAAACATGAACACTCACATACTCGGCTCGGCTCGGTTCGTTTGCAGCCCTATTTATTTCCACAAAATAGTGATTTGGCAACTCCACTTTTATAAGAAAACTCAACTTTTATGTTTTCATCTTTCTTAGTATCAAACAGAACTACAGAAGTCGTAGTTTTTTGCTTTACTCTAACGTCTTTGCAAGATACATAGCTTTTTTTATAATAAATATAAATCTAATTATTATTCAATTTGAATACTTTTTAAAAAAGAACATTTATTTTTCTGAATAATTACCAAATCTCCTTACTAATATATGATATATTTCTAGAAAGTTCTACAACAATCCTTTTAATGGAGCTATGCAGCTTATCACAAATCGAGTTTGGCACAACTACAGAATTTTAATTTCCTCTCTTAACAAAATTTTGAAATATTAATAATTTGATGCCTTCAAAATTCCAACACCTTATCCAAGGGCCATAAATCATTTTTATTATTTTCTTTGTAATGTTAAGAAAAAAAATCTATATAGTAAAAAAATAACTTTTTAGTACAAATTTTTTAATTTTTATACTAAAAAACTACTTTAAGAAAAATTAAGAAAATTGTCCCAAACAAAGCTTTAAAATACATCCAAAAAACATCATTCATTCAACAAGTATATACTGTAATAATTCGCCAATCTCTTCACAAAATTGATTTTTTTTTTTAACTTTCTAATTTATCTTTAGGAGCAAAAATACTGATCACAATCATAATTTTTGCATCAAAAAGTATATTAATATAAATCACCTTTTATTTTCTCGCCAATAATAGTTCGCTGATATCATTCTTATTGCTAACATTTTCAACTTATAAGTGCTTATAACATTCCCAATATCCTTTGATTTCACTCCACTCCATTCAACTTTTATGAAAACCAATAAAATTTATTCTTCCTCATATGATGGTATCCAATTCTCTCATCTCCCCCAATCAAAGTTCTCAAATTCCATATGTCAAACCTAATCTTAGATTTAGAATCAATCAACTCCCACTTATCATCACAATGGGTTATCTTGTGATGTGTCACTTAAGAGTGACATCCTATCCATTATTATTTATTTTTCACCAAAATTAATTAAGTTGTGGTGCACAATTAAAGGTGACATCCTAGAATACCTATGATGCACAGACACGGACACGACGACATGGATACGACACGACACGGACACGGGACACGGGACACGTCCGTTATTGAAAATATAGGACACGGGTTGGACACGATATTATAATTTTTATATTTAAAAAAGTGTATAAAAATTAAATAATTATAATTTTAAAAATAATTTTAAATAATAAGTCATTTAACTAGAATTTGTGCTTAAAATGATTAGTATTATGATGTCATGAGTCAAACATCAATGTCATTTATCAGTCACTGAGAGAGGAGATGAAAATACCTTCACTACCAAAAAAGAAAATAAAATGAGAATATTCGATGATTGGGTATTAAGTGCAGACGTTGATTTGATGTTGTGAATAGAAAATAATAAATTTAATTTAAATCTCATCAAATACAAGAAATTATATTTAAAAAAATTCATAAAATATTTAAGATACACGTGTCGGACACGCGCGTCCAATCTATATTTAATATTTTTTAATCGGACACATTTTCGACGTGTCCAACATGTGTCGGAGTGTCGGACGAGTTTCGTGTCGGATACGGTGTCGGACACTGCACGCCTCTTTGAGGAGAAGTATTGGTGCATCATAGTAAAATACCCTTACTAACTTTACCACAATAAGAATAGGTTGTAGCACGCAACTTCTAAGGTATACCACCTAAGCATTGAAAAAAGTAATCTCAACCATCCAAAGTAAATTGGAAGGCTAGACTTGAATAACTTTGCCCCCCAATCACCATGTAATTGAAGAGGATCCTATTCCATAGGCTTAGAGGGTGTTTAAGCATCTTTACTTGAGTGCGTGAAAGGAGCATTTCTCAGCATAGTAACAAAGAGGGTTCTAGACAGAAAATCTCCTTTAATTGAATAAAATTACTGAAATCATGTAATTTGTTCTGTTTGTACACAGTTTGCATCATAAGGATGATCACAATGAAAGCAAAACCCTACTCTTTGTGGCGTGCTTATGCTATTCACTAACTTAGAATTCAAAATGGTACCTGTTCTATCTTCTTATCGTTGGCAAGCAATGGCGTCCTTTCGATAACCCCAAAACCAGCTTGAAGATGTTCTTGTTAGCGTTGCTGCTAATAGTTTTACTTTGACTCTTTAAAATTTCTTCCCGAGCGCACAGACCAGCAGAAGATAATGGCAAGCACCAAAGTCAGATCGAAAGCATCAAGAACCCCAAATCAGCTTGAAGATGTTCTTACTAGCACCGCTGCTTATAGTTTTGTTCTGATTCTTCAACATTTCTTCCTGGGCACGGATATCACCCTCCTTCAGAAGGACAGACATAGCAGAGTTTTTGATAAGTGTACCAGTTAATATTTAAATATAGGGAGATTTACATACATACCACCCTATACTATTCTATTTACATTACACCTAAAACTGTATTACATACATATCACCCATAGTTCATTTTCATATCAAATATGAGTGGTGGAAATAAAATTTATGAGTGGTATGAAGGAAATATGAGTGGCATATTTGATATTAAAATAATATAGGATGATATGCACGTAATATTACAACTTTGGGTGTTAGACATGTAAATAGAACGATGTAAAATGGTATGTATGTAAATTTCCCAGAAAACCATTCATACTCCATGATACTACAACTATAAGATTACAAAATGCTGGTAGTGACCAGCACAAGCAAAAAAAATCCAGCTCAAAACCAAACAAGACCAAAGGCAACAAGGAAGAGTACCCACAAGCAAAGAGTATGCATGAGCTAGGGCTAAGACAGTCGGATACAGATCTATAACAGCAAGAGCAATATCCTCTGTTACTAAGGGAACCTGCAATTTGATGCCAAAGAGACCATAAGTAAATAGGAAATATCACAGCTTTGCAGATGATCATATAAGAAAATAAACTCAACAAGTTGCAACCAAAGCGACCAGCAAAGAAACCATATCTGTATAACATAGATAAAAAAATGATGGTCACCTGCATCAGCTGGAGAGAAAATACATCACTGACAGTAATCTTCTCAAGGTCTTGACATTTTTTAACAAATTCATTAAAGATTGGACAAGCTCCCTGACTTCTAGCATTCTGCATGGAGAATTGTGCACTGTAATACTGCTTTATTGATAGTGACAGAAATCCGTATCTCCTAACAGTGTCAGCAAAGCCACTGGTTCTCTGAACATCAAATCCTTCTAAAATTTCTGTTGTGAAACAGCTGTAAATAAGGAACTAAATGTAAAGATTAATACTTCATGCAGGCAAGGAGTTGCAAAGAGAGACGGACACCGCATTAAGAGAAAAAAAGGTAAATAAATAATAAAAGATCAATAGAAGAGGAAGGCTAAATATTATAACTCTAGCACACAAGAAAAGAAATGAATAAAGAACCAAACAAGATGAGTGTCTTTCGTAAGTGTTCCTAGGGGTAATTACAAAATTTCTATCAAGATGAGTGCATAATTACAAAGTTTGTATCATCCTTCTGAGCTGTGTTGTTAATCAAATTAAATTCTCATTTATTTGAGTACATTGAACCGCTAATTAGCATTTATATTTTCGAACTCCTTATGTATTTTAGAGTTATAAGATCTGATTCTCTGTATGTGTTCAAGTTCAAGTTCATGCTTTATAGTTCATGTCACATTCTAAGTCCAAGTCTTTGTAGTCCAAATTAAGTTGAATCAAGTCTTTCATTTAATCATTCAAGTTTGTATTTAGTCAATTTAATTGCTCAAATCAAATCCAAACAAAGTCCCATGTAATAGTCCAAGTCTGGGCCTTCCCACCACCTTAGAAAAAGTGTGTATGGTAGGTGTTCGTAAACACCACGGTCGTAGTCTTCATCCCCCACCACGCCAAGAAAGACATGTATGGGTCTACAAAGGTACTTGTTTGAAAATAGTCGGCTTTCCCCCGTCACGCTACATGAGCGGTTGAGTGCTTAAGGGTACTTACTATGTTGCACCGATACACCTATTTATGAAGGCGTGCTGTATCCGATACACCGATACACGGATACGCCTCCGATACTCCACCGATACGCGTCGGATACGCCAAAGCCGTATCCAATTAAAATATTATTTAATTTCAAAAGGACACGCGTATCCGATACGCGTGTCCGTTGGATACACATGTCCGTTGAAAAACAAAAAGAAATCCGAAAAAAAAAACGTGTCGTATTTACTTCCGCCGTTGCGAGCAATATTCTCTCATTTCCGAGATGGATTTGAGTCTCTTGACGATATGAAAATATTAAATTTATTAATCTTTCACTTGATGAGCCTGAATTAGAAGCTATGATATTTATTGAAGATGATACAGAAGTTCAAAGACAAACCAATGAAGAAATAATTATATCATTCCTTCTATTGAATAGTTGAAATTTCATGTGCTAGATAATTTATGTTTATGCTTTTATTGTTGTACTAGACATTTAATGCTTACTTATAAGTTACAAGGCTACAAATGATGTTGTTGTCATTTTTTTTTTGTAATTTCAAATATTATGCTTTGATTGATTTCTTAATTTCGATGTATGATTTATAAATTATAATGTCGTGTCCGCGCCGTACCCGTATCATGTATTTTTAAGAATTGACGTGTCCCGTATCCGTATCGCGCCGTATCCGTATCGCCGTATCCGTATCGGTGCAACATAGGGTACTTATAAGTGTCTCCACCTCGCCGCAGGCGTCGCACCGGGTTACCTTAACACCACGCTAAGAAAAGCGTGTATATGTGATTTTCTGGTGCGCCACGAATGCCTGAAATGGGGCTTTAATTGATTAATTGCCTCGCCGCGAGCATCGCGACGAGCTTCCTCCAACCGCACTAAGAAAAACGTGTATAAGTGGTTGCTCGCCGCGCTATAAGCGCTGAAAAACGGGCTCTCAAAGTTTTAGGGATTAGAGAGATTATACCTTTGCAAAGATGACGACAATAATGGAAAATGCACACAAATGCATAAGTTACAAAATATACAAAAATGCATTTTCCCCTCTTTTCATTTTTTATTTCCCATTCTTTTTTTTTTTTACTTTAATCTCTTTTTATTTCTCTTTTTCTGATTCTTTTTCTTTCTTTTTTTTTGGGAAAATAACTCAAATGGGAGAAAAATCAGTGTGATCTACGTGGCTTTGAAGTGGCGCCGAACTGTAGAGGCATGGGTACTGTAGATGCGACGGGGTTTGATAGGAGATCGGGATGATTGTGGCAGAGGTATGCAATGATTCTTCTTTATTATATATATATATATATATATATATATATATATATATATATATATATATATATCTCTTTTTTTTTTCTTTTTTGAAACCTGTTGTCGAGGTCAACAGGCATGTTAACCATTGACTTAGCATTCTCTTAAGTCTTGAAATTTCAATGAATTTATTTGATATACAAACCCTTCAATATCTCTAAACCTCCAAAATCCCACTAATATCTCATTTGAGCCTAACATTTTACTAATATGCATCTTTCTCAAAGTTGACATGACTTTTTCAGTCAGTATGTAATAAAGCTCATTGATTTATTATTTATAATTTTCAATATTATTTTTATCTGGCCTAACAATTTCACAATGCAGCATTTCTATCTTTTATTGATGCATTCATGTTTAACTAATAAACAATAAAACTTGGCTCTTGAAAAGAAGTTCATTAAGTAAAATAAAACATAAAGAAAACATGAGAAATCCATTGCAAGCATTTATAAAAGGCTGTACCCACGTTTTAATTATGCTCCAATTATAGAAGCTCTATTAAAAAACATGAGAAGATCAAACAACGTTTGTTTTAGATGGATAAGTTTCTGATTGTAACAGCATCCTGCTAGTTATAACCACGGTAAACTTCAAGCTTTCAAACAGATAAAAAGAAGATAAATAATGGAAATAGAGGCAAACATTGATGGCATGAAGAACAAGAATAAAACGGATTATTTACGCTGTTTTAATGCTTTCAGCAGCTTCCAGTGTACTCAGATCACCTTCAACGAGATAGATCATCTTTCGAAGCCCACATCTCTGCAAACAATAATTGCGTATAAATAGAGTGACTAAGTAGCCATAAAGTCAAGTGAAGAATTCCATGATGATGCTCTTTAAATTGGACTTCTTCAACCATCAACTAAATAAGCAGGTAAAACAGAAATCATATGGACAAAACCCGAGAAGGAATGAGTAAAGGACGAACTCATCAAATAATGCTTTTTAAAAAAGAGAAATTGAAAGAATAGAGAACTGTGCTAATACAGCAAACAAACAAGTTCTTTTAGGGTCAATTTGTTTTGGCATGAGTTGTGATATGTAGTTGGAATTCAATGCAAGAGTAGATTTGAACTTTATATATGAATAGAAGGGAGTTCATATTTTTGGAAGTCAGCTTCATATATGAGAGGAGATTGTTTAAGGGCTTGTAGATAAATTTTACCCTAGGTTTCTCCAAAAAAAGGTAAAAATAATATCCTCAAAGAATGGATCACTTTGCTTTTTTATCTCACTTCTAATATGGGAACTCATTACAACCCAAACAATATTGGAATTGAATTTGTGACAGATGATTTAATGTAAAACAATCAAACACCACTGAGACTCATTTATAAAAATTTAGCTTAAGCGACTTCAAAAATTTCAAATTAATTAGGTCAAAAAAATTTGGGCCTTGAAAATGAACTGGGCATGAAATCAGTACGTAGTAATTTTTAATAAAAATTATGCAATGTTTATAGCAGGAGTAAGAATCCAAATATTTGGTATTGACATTGTTCAGATGTGTGGAACTCAATTTCCCCATTTTTTTCTCTCATACAACTTTTATTTCAAACTCATTGTAAATCCCTGAAAATCCTACATAAGATTTTGACTAAAAACGATTTTGATTTTCAAGTTTGATGGTTAACAAACACAAAACCAATCATTCGAGGGAAATAACTTCGGGTATTGAAAGGCACAAACTAAGAATAATCTATATTAAGAAAAGCTACATCTATCTGTTTTTGAGTTATAGCCAACAACTATAAGCCAAGAAGATTGGGATTGCCTAGACAATCAATTCGAGGGAAAAAACTTCGGGCATTAAAGGCACAAACAAAGAATCATATAAATTAAGGAAAACTACATCCATCTCTCTTTGAGTCAAAACCAACAACTATGAGCCAAGAAGATTGGGGTTCCTTGCACAAACATTCTTTGAGAGTTATATGATTCTAATTGACAAGGAATGTTGCCTTTAACATATTATATAAGATGACCTCAGCTGGCAAGAAGAAAGCTCTATCAAACATGTACAAAAAACCGACGACGATGAACATGTTATATATAATAACAAAGATTTTTGATCCAAGATGGTTGAAGACATTTTGTAGCGATGAATATCAGCAAGTTCAATCTTTTAACAAACCAATGAAATCAATTAATATAAGCTTTGATAATGAGGTTCACGCAATGAGGTCTTGTTCTCATTACCAAAAAGTTGAGTTGAAACTATGACAGCTGTCAGTTTTTCAGGCAGGTCTATCAAGTTAAAGCTCAATGATATATGTGACGTACTTATAAATGAAGACAAAAGGAAATGAAATCAAGTTAAGGACCTTCTATTGCTCTGAATCTAGAAAGCAGAGGAAAAAGTATAAGTAAGAGCTAACATCAGAGGTATATCAGAATCTTAGCAAAGGAACAAATTAAAAGGTCAAAGTCACTTCTGCCGGCAACGTGGCAAGTTTGGTTATATGAAAAGAGACTCTCCACAGAATAGTAGACATAGTTCAAATCAAATAAGGAACAAATTAAAAGGTCAAAGTCACTTCTGCCGGCAACATGGCAAATTTGGTTATATGAAAAGAGACTCTCCACAGAATAGTAGACATAGTTCAAATCAAATGAATGAATTTGTATATATTGCAAGTGAAGTGATCTATTATGTATAGATCATTAATGTGTATAATCCTATAAAATCCTAGGCTTGGAGTTTATATCAACTATTCTGCAAGATATAGCCTAAGGAGAATGTGAAAATGTTTATCTTATCGATGATGAACTCTTGACACTGGGGGAATTGGTGATGCACAAATCATGAATAGTAATAGGACTTTGCAAAAGCTTCATAATACGAGGCATCTAGTTTCACTTAGGTAGTTATAATTAGAAAGTCATGTCTCAACCTTTTAAATTGATACTTGGAATGTAACCAAGGTGGCATGATGTTAGAACATGAAACCAAGAATGATACCATGCAAATGAAGCCAATCACTTGAACAATGCAAGCAGCTGTTAAACCTATTGTTGATGATTTAAAAGGAAAATAGCATATCTGAATCAAGG
Source organism: Dendrobium nobile (assembly GCA_022539455.1). Taxonomy (NCBI): domain Eukaryota; kingdom Viridiplantae; phylum Streptophyta; class Magnoliopsida; order Asparagales; family Orchidaceae; genus Dendrobium; species Dendrobium nobile. The sequence goes on from CM039723.1 coordinate 71,395,976, forward strand.
AGCTGCATTGTAATAAAGAAAAAAATGTTATAAAGGCTGATAGGTTTATCACTAATGGACTAAGGCAATATAAAGCCCCAGTTAACCCCAATCATTAAACGAGTGGGTTATCGCACGGCAATGATTCTCTTTCAGAACAACATATAAGAAATTAATATCCTAATGGACATTGTTCAGATATGTGGAGTTAATTTTCTAATATTCCTATCAAGCAAATTTGATTTCAAATTCAATATAAAAGAAAGAAAATCATAAATAAGCATTGTCCTAATCACTAATGGACTGAGGTAATATAAAGTCTCAGTCAACCCCAATCGTTAAATGAGCAAGGTTATCACATGGCGATGATTCTCTTTCAAAACAACATATCATATATTAATATCCCAATGGAGATTGTTCGGATACGTGGTGCTCAATTTCTAATGTTATTGTCATACAAATTTGATTTCAAATTCATTATAAATGAAAGAAAATCATAAATAAGCATTGGGCTAAATCTTACTTTGGTTTTCAAGTTTACTGGCTATCAAACTCAGGATCCTATTCGCACTTGGTTCTTTATATATGTCACCACATATTCCTCTATAAAGGGAAATGAAATCAATGATTGCAAGGTATCACTCATTCTTCTCTATCATTCAATTGGGTGTAGAAGTGGAGGAGCAAGAAGTGGCCTATGAAATGATCAGAAGTTGATCGTTATCTTGATCAATGTCGTAAAGAGATAGTTCTCTATTGAGTGGTAAGCAAAGACTATAGAAAGGACAAATGTGGCAATAGAAATTCAAAAGGAAATCGACGACTATCAAAAAGCTAGTGATCGACAAGATGACCCAACATAGGAGTTGGAAAGCTCTCCTCTCTCTAGTTATAATAATAGGTAGAGGAATCATGCTGGTTTGGTCAGGGAAAAGGAGAGAGAAAGATGGAATAATAATAATAAAATAATGGTGAGAAAAATATTTGAGTGAGTAAATATTTGAATCTTGCATGTCTTTAGGCTAGTGAATGTTTATTTCTCTATGATCATTGATGTAGGTGAATCTCACCACTGTTGATGTTGAAAGTGGGTTTTGAAAAGATTAGCATTCTTTGGGGAATTTTAAAAATTGATGTTGAAATCTAATTCTAAAATCGAACATTTCATCGGAAAAAGTATACCACCTCGAAAGGTAGCAATAAAATTTCAGGATGGGGTTCAGATTTAGAATTGCGAATCCCATCTCGAATATTATAACCGGATTCAAGGGAGAACTTCGTGTGACCCCGGAGGATCAAAATGAAGTTCAACCAAATATCTAGCTATGATAATCTAAAATGATCATCGTTAAGTTTATATCCAAAGTTTTATCAACAAAAGATATATCTCCCCAAAGGGAGAAAATATGATTTGCTATTAATTTCTCGAATATGACGATAACGGTCGTCGATGATTGAAGTATCCCCAACGAAAACTGATTAAGTTTTGAAAATCGATTTTGAAAATTGGTGATGTGGGTTCTAAATCTCCTACGAGTGCAAGCCCCCATAGTTAATTACATCGTAGGAAATTGGAATTTCCTACGAATACTCTCGATTAAAATAATGACGAAATTTTGTTAAAAGAAGTTCTAAGAGAGGTACCAAAGGAATTCAATCTTAGAATTTCAATAGGGAATAGTGCAAGATTAAAACTTATTAGCAGGTCAAAGGAAGAAGGGTAGGGGGTACTTTGGGATTCTGGAACAATCCAGAAGTGTCTCAACCTAATCTAAGTGTTGGGCTTTAAGTTTTGAATTGAAAGAAAATTTAGTTTTAGTTGAGTATTTTATTAGAAGTTTCGGATTATATTTCCAGAGGTTGAGTCTTATGATTCAAACTCCGCCCCGGATCCTAAATCTAAATTGGGCACCACATAATGGTGATCTGAACCTAACTAATGCAATGCAAAATATGGACTTACCCCGGTCTGAATTGGAGAGCCAGCTAACCACCAAATCAATTTTAAATCCATAAATCTGATCATTTTATGAAAAGTTGTAGGGACGTTTTATTAAAGTTTTAGAGAGATGGGTCCGACATCTAGAGATTGTCCTAAGTGGCCCCTCAATTTATGTTGGGTGAACATGCTAAAGACATATGCAATTGTGGGCTCCGAAAATCTCTAGATTTTGCTTTAAGCATTAATGGATAGATTTCAATTTAAATATCTTGGAATTTGAGATTTGTAGAGTTTGGATTTTTGGATATTTGATTGGCATTTTGAATTTTGTAGTGGACCCCTTCAGTTAAAATTTTCTATTCAACACGTCCATCATCGGGGTGTGGGGTCATTCATTGACTAAACCTTGTCGACCCTATCAGCTTGATGATAGAGGATCGGGTTTCGTAGGCTTCATGCCTTTGTTTGTGAATTTCCTTTGTTAAAGGCCTTGAAGGCCTAATATGAATGTACAAATTAAATATTCCGGTCAATTTTATGACCGCATATTTATCCGACGATTCAAACCCTGTCTACTCCTATTTACTTACTTAGGAGGATTGGGTTTCATAGACTTTATGTTTTTATTTAGTGAATTCTCTTGATTATAGATCTTGAAGGCCTAATATGAATGTATTAAAATAAATACACCGGTCCCCACAACCATGTGTATTTGTTTGAATGTTCGAACCCTGTCGACTCCTATTGATCTGCATAGAAGGATCGGGTTCGAACTTGAATTCACTTATCGACCCGCACAGCATCCCTAGGCGTCACGTGTGTACCAATAACACGCTCGCCGGGGCCCATGCGGGTGTTGATTGTATACTCTCTTTTAGTGTACCTAAGTGTGTACAAACTACAGTGTATGTACGAGAGTATTTTGGAATATTCGTGAAACACCTTCTGTCCGCTTCTATAGAAGTTGCGGATCCGGTGGCGTGTTGTAGCAGCTTGTTGATTGAATTGTTTGCTGCTTTGTACAGGTAGACTGTCGTGCACTAGTTGCATGATATGTGCAGATAGATTATAGTGCACTAACTAATCTCCTGCTTTTGGCTCGTAGGAGATTGATGTGTTTGATTGGTGGACCGTCGCATTTACTTGTGTCTTCTAGTATTAGTAAGGACTGCCATGCATATCCACCAAATAGTCAACCTCGGTAGTAGGGGCTTTCCTATGACTTGTATAGACCTTTATACATTGACTTCCATTATTTGCATGCATTTTTTGTAGTACCATTTAGAGACTTTGCATATTTGTTTGAAATCAAATCTCCTCTTATTTTATTGCTTGCAAAGTTGAATATAGTTACTTGTACTTCGATATTGATTGTAGACGAAAAGTTGAATATGTCACGGTTCTTCTATCGATGTCTTTGGTGGATTCATCGAATCCACTATACAATTATTGTATATTCTTTATGTTTCCTTCATGAATACATCGGGATGTTCGTTACAACCACCACACCCCTTTCCACAAGCATGATTGTTGTTGTATTTGCCACCATCTTCTTATCACTTGGAAATGAGTTGAACGTGCAGGTTTTTTGTCTCCAAAGATGGTTCATAACAAGTATAATAAGCTTCACACTCATCATTTATTTGATATTCATTCCTTATCTAGCATGAAGACTTTCATCACTTGTGGGAAACTTTAGATGTAGGCATATTGCCATATCGCTCACTTTGGTTGAATAATTTGAATCACTTTAGTTTATCATTCCTTGTTCATGAGATAACTTTCATTTGGATGGTTGAACTCTAATTGACTTATGATTTGCATCTTTTTTTTTGTTGCATCTCCTTGGAGTAGGATTGTTGTTGATGATAGGGATGCAGGAGTTTTTTAGCCCACCACCAATCTATGTTTTCATCTCAATGTTCTTTCAAATGCATTTGAAAAATTAAAGTTATCACTTAATTTTGATGTTCATTAGAAAGATCTATGTCTTTAGCATTTGTGTTGATCTGATTGAGTACTTGCTAAGTTAAAGTCTCATTCCATGTGATTCATTTTCAAGCTCAACTTTGTTGTCAAATTTGAGTCCCTTGCTATTCAAGTCCTGTTCAAGTTTTACTTTTTGTTTAAGTCCTCAATATTTTCAAATAAAAATTCGGCAACACTCCGGCGTCGTCCCCGCGTAGGGGGCTACATTGGAGTATGTAAGGCCTTCCCGCCTGCCAAGAAAGGCAATCACGGTAGGTGTCGGGTGACACCGCGGCCGCACTTTTAATCCCCGCTAGCTAGGAAAAACAGTCACGGGGTCTTTGAGCACATATTTAAAACATAGCATTTTCCCCGCCTAAACGCAGTGACGGGTACTTAATTAAACAATTTTTCTAACAAATTTCTCCGCCCGCTAAAAAAAGCGGTCACGGGTACTTATATTTTCATGCATACGAATTTTCCCGCTCGCTCAGAGCGTCACGGGTACTTAAGTTTCCTCGCCCGCTAAAAAAAGCGGTCACGAGTACTTATTTCTGCATATAAATGAAAAATATTAGTGTCGGGCTTTTTACCTTGGGTGTGCAGCAATCGAGGCGACGACGACGAATGGCGGCGACGGTGAGAGACCTGCGATGCACAATTTAAATTTTTTTTAAAATATTTGTGCAATTTAATTAATCATTTATGCTCTTTCTCTTAAAACAAAAGCTAGAGAGAGAAAAAAAAGGTAAGAGAGCTCTCTTTCTAGAGAAAGAAAGAAAGAGAGGGAAAGAGAGGATTTGATAGGGCTTTTTGGTGGAAGAGATTTAGGGCATGTAGGAAATTGGGAGAGTGAGGTTTAGAGAGAGAAAACCCCTCTCTTCTCAATTTTGGAGAGAGAAAGAGAGAGTGCAATTTTTTTCTCTAGGAAAGGAATTTGGAGGTGTGGTGGAAAGGGGAGATGCTTGGGATGGAGATAGAGCCATTCATGGAGAGATTTCACTCTCATTCTAGAGAGAAAATTTTCTCTCTCTAGGTTAGAGAGAGAAAGTGAGGGATGGTGAATTTTTTTATTGGGTGGGTGTAGGATATGTGTAGGAACATTTTTTGTAAAGGGATGTGGGTGGTTTGGTGAGTGGATGTGGAGATATGAAGAATTAGGGTTAGGGTTTGGTGTATGTCTTGAGAAAGAGAAGGAGGAGGAGGAAGAAGATTATGAAGGAGAGGAACGAGAAGAGAGGGGAAGAGAAAAATGGAAGAAAATGAAAGGAAATATGAAGGGATGAAGAAAGAAGTAAGAAAACAGAGAAGAAAAATAAGAGGGAAGGAAGAAGAAGAAGAAGAAGTGAAGAATAATGGAGGAAGAATAAGAAGAAGAAAAAAAGAGGAAGAAATTTACCTTGGAGAAGCTTGGAGGGAGGAGGCCGGCGGTTGGAATCGCGTGAGGGAGGAGGCGGCTCCTTAGGCGTGAAAATGATCATGAAATGAGGAGAGGGGGGGGGGGGGGGGGCCGTTGGGAGAGTATGAGGGAGTGAGGAGGGTTTAAGTGGGTATTTAGGGCATTTTTTTGGATTTTTTATTTAAAAAAAATATTTTCTTATTTAAAAAACTCCCTTTCTCTCCCTCTTTTTCTAAAAATTTTTAATTATATTGCACAAAAATAAAAAATAAAATTTAAACTTGTATCAAGTTGGTCGTCGCGTCGTCGCTCGCACAAGTCGTTATCTCGATTTGCGCGCCCAAAATTTAATTTTTTCGCCGACCGGCGACCGCCACCAATATGGGTGTCGATCTTAGTTGTTTCCGTTGCTCCGGACGCATCGACGCTGTCCATTTCGCGAACGGAGATCATCTCAGCGATTTTGGATTTTCGGTCGACACGCGTTGGGTGAGTTTTTTGCGCGATTTCAAGCTCTTTTGCTTTTGAAACTCACCTTGCGCGGTCGACTCGACCCGACACTAGTATTAGGGTCAACAGCAATTAAAATTTAAAAATTTTAAATGTGTTTCTAATGCAATGTGTGCTAGTCAAAATACTCAAATCATAATGCTTGAAATTTCAAAAAGACTTAAAACTAATTTTTTAGAAAATTAGGCTTCCCCAGGTTCAGCACCTCATCCTCATAGGTCAAATTATCTGAACTCTACCCGCAGGCGGGAAAGTGTCTTAAAACAAGGAAAGAAAAATGTATTGATATGCATACGACCCCGAATGATCTCCTACTTATTCCCTAGATCGTTATCTTTCTATGTTATTTAACTCTTAAATTTTTAAATTTTAGTTACGAATAGAAGAATTTTCACACCCTTACGAGTCTCACGTATCCAGGCTAAATCAAAAGCGGCACACAATCGCCAAAAAACTAAAAAAATAGACAAAATCCTAATCGCAATCACATCAAATCAACAAATCAAATATAATCAAACTAATTAATAAATGTTCATAGGCAAACTGTCTTGCTTATTACAACCCATAAATGCAAAAATAAAAAGTGCCTGGGCACCACTAACCACAACCCAGATTCTAATCCTAATAAATACAAAAATGACTTTGAGTGGGATTCTCTTTGTCATCTATTCCTCGGTCTTATCTCCTTCGAGCTCCTTGGATGCTTTGTATCTGGCTATCCAAATGGAAAAGAGAACTCTTCCCTCGAGGGGAAGATTACTCTTTCCACTTTGGGTATAAAAAAATGATCCAAATTTGAACTTACAAATGGAAAAGGACTATCCCCCAAAGAGGTATCCTTTCCTCTTTGAAATCCAAGCTTTGGACCCATGTATCTCAACTCAAATGTACACACCTTCTATCTGCTTGTACACATGTTGTGAATCCGTTGGCGTTACTGTAAATTAGGTTTCATTTGTAACACATATTAGATATCCCTTTGTCGTTATTATCCAACTCAACATAGCTTGCAGGGAATACTTGTTCAATAGGCATTAGGAGATCGTGCTCGTGTTCGTAGGAGAATTATCTTGCTTGCTATAAGTTCTCCTATTCTCTCCCGTAGGTAGACTGATTTGTTTGATACAAGCTCCTTGTCCTTGCTTGTAGGCTAGTTATTGTTGGCACTACGAATCCCCTAATCCTGCTCATAGGTGAATTGTAGTATACTTGTAGTGGGCACTATAAATACTTTGCTCCCATTTATAGGTGAATTATAGTGTGTTGTATTTTCCTTGTGGGTTGAAGGAAATGGCTTAAAGCACCAACCACTATAAATCTTGACAAATTGAACCATTTCTATCAAATGACATGCTTCATCCTTGAAATTGAAAGTCACGTATGTAACTGATATAAGATGACTATCAACTCGTAAGGGTGTTTGTTGAACAAAATATGTTGTTTCTTGTTTTTTTTTTTATCAATTGTAGTTGTTTAGTAGTTTAAAGAGCTGCACTGTTAGAGAGTTATTGTGTGAGCTACCACTTATTGGATAGCTTTTAGAGAGCTTTGAGGTTGTTTATTGGAGGGAGTTTCGTTGTTTGGAGAACTTTGGAGAGCCATCATTTGATTAATTTGTACATAGGTTGGATAGTGGCAACATTAATTTCTTGCATTTATTTTATTTTATGTGCATTAATTAATTAGATTAATCAATTTAATTAAAGTTAAATGTTCAATTCTTTAATTTCAAATTTAATGTATTTTAAAATTATATAATTATTTAAGTTCAAATTTTAATTTTAATCGATGTTTGGTTTAATTCAAATTTGATTGATTTTAAATTTAAGTTAAAGTTGAAATTATATTTTGAAATTATTTAATTATTTAAATTTAATTTGTTACTCAATTAATTTAATTTATTAAGAGACTTATTTACTTGTAAGAGATTTAACTTTGATTTTTAGATGGTTGATTGATTATAATTTTAAATTTAGTTAATTAATTACGTTAACATTTTAATTAGCATTTATTTAATTTAAGTTTTTTTTTATTTCAATTTTAGATTTGAATGATTTGTTAATTAAATTACAATTATTTTGAAAGTAATTTGATCTTAATTAAAATTATTTGATTAGTGAGTTATTAGTTAATTGGTTTCAAATTAAATTCGTAATTTCCAAAATCTACCTAAGTCCAATAATCCAAATAAGTACAAAAATCCGAGTAAGTCCAAAATCCAAATAAATCTAAAAAATTTCTAAGTTCAAAATTTTGAGAAAATTTCAGCAATCTCTCGGCGAGGAGATTGGGAGAGCGAATCGATCCCATAAAGGTCTTCAAGTCTTCTGATGTGCGCAACCTGCTGAATTAAGCAATTTAACTTAATTTTGATTAATTTAAAAGAAATATCTTTATTCCCCATGAAAATCCGGCAACCTTACGGCGTCCCCTCCCCGGCACCGGGAGGTAAGGAGGGCATTTGCCCTTTGGCTCGACTCAACCGGAGTGAATCAACGGCGACAAGATTGGAAGAGTAGTGTTTGCACTCCCTCAGTCGGATAATCTCGACGACCGAGAGCTTCGGGGGACCGGATCAACCCCGAACTTCAATTCTTATTGTTGTGATACCTGGTAAAATCTCCTCTCATTTCTCTCTCTTTTATTTTCTTTTTAATATATATATATATATATATATATATATATATATATATATATATGATGTATATTATAATATAATATACATATTATACATAATATATAATATATTATATATTAGAAGTTTAGAATAGAGTGAGGAGTAGAAGGCCCGATCGGCTAGGGCACGATGGAGGCCACGTACGGTTCGGCTGGAGAAAGGGTCGACGAGTTCGTCGGTGGTCGGTGGATGCGGCGTCTGATTGGGTCGGTGGCAGTCATGCTCTGGTGAGTCGGCCGGCGAGTTTCAGGTCTAGGGAGTTCGGCGGATCACAAGAAGGTTGCGGTTATGTGCGAACAAGAGGGATATCGGAAGAGGGCTTCCTTCGTCTGAGGAAAGTTTCTCAAAAGATATCCTCCTCTGTGTGCGTGTGAGAGCCGAATGAGAGCTTTCCTTTTGTGTCGCAAAGGAGCGGTAGTTTTGAGCATGGTTTGAGATCATGGGTGTTGGTTTGAACGATCGTGGGGAGTGGAAGCCGGTCATTTGAGTCATGGGTGATTTGCCGGCAGTTTAAGTCAACAATAAGGTTAAACTAGATCATGGAATGTACCAATAAACCACATTTCTAGGTTCAGATAAATGGTGATCCAGGGCTATATCAATAGCAACAGGGGTCTGAGACAAGTGAACCCCCTCTAATCTTTTACCATCACCATTGATTATATATCTTATCTTTTGGCAAGGCAACTTTTTAAGGTGAGTTTGAAGCTTTAGCAAATTACCAAGTAAGTTGCCCCATCATCTATTTGCTAATGATCTCCTGGACTTTGATAGGGTTGTTGAGGGTAACATTGCCATCCTTAAGGATAAACTGAAAGAAACTAAGCATCGTTACTGGGATTAGTATCAATTGGTAAAAATGTAGTCTCTAGTTATCAAAAGCTACCCAAAAATTGATGGTCTAGGCTCAATATTCAATCTTCCATTCACCTTATTTAGTCTGCCTTTTTCTTCAAGTTAAATCTCCCAAGTCATGAGCCAACCATGAGGATAAGATTAACCAATGGCTTGAAATCTAAAAAAGGAAGCTTCTTTCTAAAATTGTAAGAGTCAGCTAATGAATTATTGTAAAAAATCAAAAAACTATATTTTGACTTATTATATTGAGAATCGCAAGTCTATATTCATGAATTGGAGAAGCAATTGTAAAGCTAGAGGGAGACGTACACTCCCCTCCATTGCATTAGAACATGTAATACCACTGACGGGCTCAAGTTTGATTGAAAAACCATAAATCAAAATGGCATAGGGTAAATAGGTGAATTGTAAATATCTAAAAGGAAATATTTCTGGGAATGCACTCCATCAAATTCCTAATAGAAAATTTTCAAAGAGTTGCTTCATTTCAAAATATTAATGTAGGAAAGGATTTCGCTCCAAATTGGGACTTAGAAATTGATCTTACTTTTGATTCCTTGGATCAACGAAAAACTGACCCTTTTTTTTTTGGGTGTTCAGCACTTAGAGGATGAAATATGGACTTGGAGTCTATAAGTCTATCAACATCAGAATATCTCAACTCAATGATGATTGGTGCCTATCTGCTACCACTCCTCAAGCTAAAACTCATATTAGGCCTTGCATTAAAAAGATTTTCATTCATTATAATTATGAAATTTTATGGAAGGGAACTTTTAATGGAAAGTTCATCCTTGTCTCTTTGCAATGGTCATTGTGCCCACAAGCATGTGGTGACACCACAGATGGTGCTAAACAAAAAGGTCAAAACTTAAAACATGTTATAAAAACATAATATTGTAATGGATGAAACTTTGTATTTTGCCGCTGCCTCCTCCCTCCCTTGTATAAAAATTCAAGGAGATCTATTCTTCAATTACGATTTCACTAAATTTATTGTAATGGAAATTCTTAGGCATTGTAAGCTTAAAACCTATTTTGTCAACAATATGATCAATGTAATCAATAAAATTTAAGAGAACAGAAGATCAAAGAAGAAAAGAAATCAAGTTGATCACCACAATTGCCATTGTCCCAATGTTATGGCACATCTAGATGGAAAGAAATAGAAAGGACAAGAAAAAGTCTACAATAATTATCGTTAATGACATTAGAACGCAAATCTTGATCAAGACCAAAGCCCTTATGCCCAACCAGTTAAAGGACACTATAATAATGATCATTGAACATTGGACAGTTCTCGAGTAGGACAAGAGGACAAACTGTGATTTTCCTCTTCAACAAGTTTGATATAAAAATAAACACACAGATTTTGGTGCTCCATTAGGAGATTCAACTTTTTATGATACTTTTGGGCCTATTTCTATGATTGGGTGGGGTTTTCTCTTTGCTTCTTCCAGCAAAATTGCATGAGATATTGTATTGAATCTTTTTTTCTTCAACAACATGGTTGTTTCTTCTGCATTTGTGTAAAAATAAGAAAGAAGAGCAAAAACGGATTACTAGTGAAAAGTCAAAGCAACAAAAAAATTGGCACACGATCAAAGCCAAAGAAGTCAATTGCTAACAGAAAGCAAAATAAGCAGTCCGGTAATTATCAATTCTTTAAGGAAATGATTTTAAAGTAATCCTGGAAAATGGTTAGTTCTTTCACGCAAAGTTCAATTATTCTAAGGAAAACTAAAGATGATAAATCATTTATCAATTGTAGCTAATTGTGTAATTGTTACTCCAACTTCAACAATGAAATAAAGAAATTTTTGTAACTTTCAATGATTTTGATGTGGAATGAACACTTAACAATACTTCATAACAGCCAATGTTTCCTCATTTGTAATAAAAATGTACCTGCAGTCGCAGTTTCTGATCTCTGTATCGGTTGTCCTTGATGGAGCTAAATAGATCATCAACTCTTTTCCTCTCAACAATAAAGTCAAGCACATACTCAGCGTGAGATTTTTTATGCCGTACAACCCAAATTCCATCTCCAACAGGCAAGCGTCTGACCTGTGCGAAAATGCCATAAGTTTGGCTGATGTTGTAGGTCAAGACACAACAAAAATATAAGATTTTCATGAAGTTGGGGGTTGGGGATCAATTGGGTTTGGTCTCACTTTTCAAGTAATAACCAAATGCAACAATCAAAAACATAAAAAAATTTAATGGAGTTGGGGATTGGGGTCCAATTGTGCTTAGTTTCACTTTTCAATTATAAAGTACCTCCAAAATACTTAGCAGAAGTGAAACAAAAGAAATAACAAAGGAGAATGGTATAAGAACACAAATAAATGAACAATAAAATGCATCCATCTAACACAAAATGGTTCAAAATTGGACGCTCATTACTTGACATTTTTTTTCCTGAATTTGATATTTTCACAGAAAAGAAATGGACTTTGGTAAGATATTCTAGTTTATGGAGTGCATTTGTTTTTATCAAAAAAAGCTTTCTTTCTTTAAATAAGAGCTGGCCATGCCCAGCTCAGATTTTAGCGAAGTTATATAACATGCTAGTAATAACTCAAATATGTAAAAGCATCTCCAAAGTCCAAACAACTGAACACGCACATAGATCCTGTCATTTCATTTATATTTCCCAAAATCAGATATGCAGCCAAAATTGTCATGTACAAGTGTTCGCTCAAAAATACTGCAATCCTTATAGAAGAAAACAGCTACAGATGCTTTAGAACAAGACCCGCTAACTTTTGCATCTTTGGATAGCATAGTGTTGACAAAACTGTAAGTCAAGCCTCCCAACACGGTGAATTATCTGGGTGGGTGGTGAATGGGTGGGTAGCAGGTGATAGGAGGAGAAAAGAATAGCAGTAATGGGGTGATGGGAACAAATAGAATCCATTAAAAAATTCCATAATAAAATATAAGCCTTACGGGCCATTTGATATCACTTTTTATTTTTATTATTACTTTTATTTTTATTTTGTTTATATTTTAATATGACATAAAAATATGTTTGATACTTTCATATAGGTTATTCGTGTTTTATTAAATTTGCATAAAGTCAATTTATTTTATGATTTAGAAGTTGGTTGTGGTGCCAAAATCGGATTTGTTGGTAGATCAAATAGAGATATCGATAGCTTCAGCCGGCACAAATTTTGAGAAGATCTCTAGATCTGAAAAAAAAAATTTCAACAATTTCCTCTTCGCTGGCACAATTTTCAGCCACTGAAATTTGTCAAAAACAGCCCACGGTTGATCCCAAGACCTGCTCTGATACCAATTTGATAGGAAATAGCCCAAATCAGTAGAAAACAGCAACCAAACTGCTGTTTACAGCAGGAATTCAGCCGCAAACAGTGGAAAAACAGAGAAAATAGAGAGAAAAGTATGGAAAAATCACACCAAAATATTTGATTTTTATGGTAGATGCAAGAAAAACAGCAAAGATACAATAGATCCTCTATTCGAGAGGAGGATCACTAATGTGAAACAAATGCATGAAAACAAGAACTGCTTGGGGATTTTAATATAAGAATATTAAAACTTCGCTATAACTAGATTTAGTGCTTACCCAAATTAGGTTCTCAGAATCATCAATAGTAGACTATGTAAAGCATGCGGTTACAACTAGAATAACATGGTACTCTCAAATGAACAACATAAAATAAATAAAACAATTTTATGGTTAAGAAACAAGAATCCACGGTTAACAAATAGATCTCTTCACCTTGGGTCTCTCACTCACTCTCTTGTTGGTGGCACTTTTAATGGAGGAAGATTAAGAGCAACCGAGCGATGCCACTAGGAGACAAATGGCGCCCAAAGTGTAGTCCGTTGGAGTGGTAGCCGGTGATGGGTAGTCCATGGGATGACTAGTGAGCATCCAACGTCTTATCCATTCTTCCTTGATTATCAAAGACGAAGCCGTGGTCGATATCGGGATCGGCCATCCATGGATGTGGAGAACTCTCTTCTTGAGCCCTTGAGCCTTCGGCTTGTTGAAGCAAAAGAGGAGAAGAGGGAGGGCCGGCGGTAGGCTAGGGTGGATAGGGAGAGGGGCGGCTAAGGTGAGGATTTGGGAGTGATTTAATTTCAAAATCTGAAATTAGATTCATATTTCGAATTAATTAGGCTAGGAGAGTTTCAAATTTTGAAATTTGAAATAAATGGAGATGGGGGAGGGAATTGGGGAGGTGATTTAATTAATTGGATCCTTGATTGGATTCCAATTAATGAGATTGGGGAGAGAGAGGGTGGCCGGCCATATAGGGAGGAATTTAGGGAGATTTAATTGCTTGAGAGAGAGGAGAGAGGTTTAGAATAAAACTGAAGTTAATTTCAATTTTAGAGAGTTTGGAGGGAAAATATTTTGAAATCAATTTGGATTTCAAACATGGATGAGGGAGTTAATGTGCAATCAATGGGGACCCATCATAGGGCCGGCGGCATCAAGGAGGAGGGAGGGGGTTTGGGAGGATGAGGAGGAGTTTCCAAATAGATGGTGATGACTAGGAAAGAAAATTTATTGAATCCAATTTAATTTAATTTAAAATTGAATTCAATCATAAAAACTTTCCTAAATTGGATTTCTTAATTTGGAAATTCGAAGGCTAGCGGAAAGAGGGGTGGTGGGCGTATGGCGAGAGGCCGGTGGCAAGGTGGCCGGCCGGTGGTGTGGAAGTGGCCAGCAGCTAGAGCTCCAAGGGGCGGCAGCAAGGGAGGTTGGGGTCGGGTTCTCCTGGCCAAGGGTTGAGTGTTGGTACCTCTTGAGGTGGAAGAGGGAGTGAGGGGAGGAGGAAAATAAGAAAAGTGAGAATCACAAACCGTGCTCCTTCAACCACTAGAACTCACAAAGAGATCTAAGACTCTCTCCTCAAGAACTCACAAAGAGATCTAGGGAAGTTTGGACTCACAAAGAGAATAAGGGAATCAAATTTTCATTCATCAATAATCAATCCTCTTACATAAGAAAATGGTCATATATATAGGCCTCAAAATAACAATGAAAACAAAAGACTAAAATGCCCCTTGGGCTACAATAGCGACCAACTACCCATAAGGGCAAAAGCGGAAAAACTGAAAAATAAAATAAACTACTACAAAAATGACTCAAAATATAAACTCGAGCTCGTGGCCATCGATCTCCGGCGTCTCCCATGATACATGTGTCGAAATTTCTGACGATGTCCTCATCAATCACACTCTCCCAATCTCTAGAAAACAATCTAGAGCCCTAGCCACAAGAGAAAACCCAAGAACAATTTCAGAAAATTCCACATACCCTTAACCCTAGCTTTTCCCCTTTAATGCATGAAATTCAAAATTAATACAAAAGGACCTAATTGCCCTTGCCGCCCCACCTTTTGGCTCCAAGATTGAATTTGAATATCAAGTGGACCCCACCCCTTCCTCTCTCATAGAAAGCTGCCGGCCCCCTCCTGCTGTAAACAAACCGAACCGGCCCAAGGGACTGGGCCAGCTGGACCGGTCTAACATAAGTAAAATGGGGAAATACTTCTTCAAATTGCATAACTGAATGGACACTTCAAATCAAGAATCGGTTGGATATTTATTTGTTTCAAATTACATATTTCTAAACAAAATTAATGAAGTTTTAATTCAGTTATTCAGCTAAAATAATGATCAACAATTTGACAATTAACTCGTTAGCAAAACCATAAAATACTTCAATCATTAAAATTATGATTATTTGAAAGTCAAATGAGGTAGAATGTTGGCTCTTCAATTGAGAATGTGCTTCGCAAGGGAACCAATATGGTACCAGTGAAAATAAATTTCTAGTCGTTACACAGCTTTTTTCAAGACCTGCTTGCAGCCAGTTGAACTTCCATGCAAGGGTGCCTATTTTAGAGAGAAACCCCTAGAGCAAGTCCAACAAGGAATTACCACAACGTGAAGGAGCTTCTAACATGTGAGTATTCTAAATGACATAAGATTAACACGTAGAATAGTATTATACATTGAAGTTCAATTGGGCACAAAGAATCTTATAAATTGAAGATTCCCAAAGAGCCCCACGCACGCCTTAGGTATTTCAAGGGGCACCAAAAAAATTATATTTCATAAATGAAATAAGATGAAATGTAAACTATTCCAAATTGTTAAAATAATAAGTGTATTGAAAAAAAAATTCCAATACATTGTGCTTATCGGAAGAACAAAAGATGGCTACTTAAGCACTTTAGACCTCAACACGTGTAGGCGTTTTGCTACTATGTGAAAAATACTGCAAGAAGTGCACAAAGTGTTTTGGATAATATTGCTGGTAAATTTTTTCACACATTTTGCTTTTTTTTTTTTTGACAGAAACGCAATAAAGCCGACTCCAAATAGTTGTGATAAGACTAATGATGATGATGATTCAACATCAAGACAAAGATTGATAACCATAAAGCAGCTTTGATAAAATTTGATTTGAAAAATAGAAAAGCATATGCACACCCAACAACCTCCATAACTTCTAATGTTCTCATTTCTTTAAATTTAACCAATTTTATTTTTTATTTCCCATAAACTACCATATAATTAAATAGAAAAGCATAAGAGCAAAAATAAAACAAAAGAACATTATAGTGAAGAACAAATTTCTGACCTCAACAAGAATATTAAACTGTGATTGTATCATGTCAACAATTTTTCTTGAGCGAGATCTGCAAATATTGAAAAAAAATAGAGAATCAACTCAAAATTGACCGAGTATTTCTTCATGCAACTTTAGTACAATGAAAATAAAGGTGGTGTGGTGAGTTTTAGATTAGAAAGTTTTTGCTTGTGAAGGGTAATTTTTCTACCACTGAAGCTACTCCAACCTTTTTCATGTATATTTTCATTTCGTATTTTATGTAAGTGTAAAGCCACTCATCCACCTGAGCATCCTCATCTCTACAACACTGAACTTTAAATAATTTTTTGCTTCTCTTTTAATGGCCAACATTCCACACCATAAAGCATTACAAAATTCACCACAATCTGATAAAATTTTCCCTTAAGTTTGAGGGGTATTTTTTAATCACAAAATAGACCTCATGCATTCCTCCACTTCAACCATCCAATTTGAATTCTACTAATAATATCTCTATCTATTTAATCATCGCTTTGAACAATAGACCCGATATATCTAAAACATGCACTCTGTTTGATTACTTGATCACTCAATGTCAAAATCCCATCATAGAACTATTACTACTAAAATTACACTCCATTTATTCGGTTTTAGATCTACTCAAATAAAAACCTTTAGACTCTAGGTGTAACCTCTATAATTCAAGCTTTTCATCAACTCCCTCTCCAATCATTTCAACAAGAAGAATTGATGAGGACATCGTCAGAGATTTCGACACCTGTACCATCAGGAGATGCCGGAGATCAACGGCCACGATCATGAGTTTTATTTTGAGTCATTTTATGTAGCAGTTTATTTGATTTTTATGTTTTTCCATTTTTGCCCTTATGGGTATTTGGTCGTTATTGTAGCCTGAGGGGCATTTTAGTGTTTTGCTTTCTTGTCATTTTGAGACCTATTTACATGGCCCTTTTCTTATGTAATATTTTAGTTTTTGATGAATGAAAAATATTTGCCACTTATGATCTCTTTGTGAGTGCACCCTCCTCGATCTCTTAGTGAGTTCGTAGGAGAAACTAGATCTCTTTATGAGTTCTAGATCTTCTTGTTCTACCATTTTTCTTCATTTATTTCTTGTGATCGATTCGTCGTCGTCGTGGAGATCCGGTTGAAGCATTTGTGAAGAGTGGAATTCACGCTTGAATCCCAAGATTTTCCCCTATTGATTGCCCTGCTCACTGCCGCCGCCCCTCCCTGGCTTGCCCAGGCAGCCAGCCAGCAACCACCGTCCAGCCCCCATGCCGCCGCCTCCTTACCCTCATCCCCTCTTGTGATTTTTGAATCCCCCCCCTAATTACTTTCCTAATCAAGCTCTAGCAATTTTGGAAAGTAATTTAAGAGGAGTTATATTTGATTTCAAATTCAAATCCCTCCTCTTTTCATACTAGTTTGGGAGTTACTTAATATAATTAATTCTGAAATTAAAATCAGAATTTTGATTATATTAATTTACTCCTATGTGGTCCCCACCTACTCAAAACCTCAAGCCATCACCCCTTTTTTTATGGCCGGCCCCCCCTCTCCCTCTCTCTCCCCTATTAATTCACTTTTAATGCCCCCTTAACCCTTTCCCTCCTAAGTTAATTTCAATTTCAAAATCTTGAAACTGAAATTAATGTCTCCACATTTTTTTGGAAATCTGAATAAACAATTCAGATTTTTTTTTTGTTTTTTCCCTCACATCCCCACCCGCCCCTTCTCTCCTCACCCGAATACAATTTCAAAATTATTAAACAATTCAGATTTTGTTTTCCTTCACAGCCCCACCCGCCTCCTCTCTCCTCACCTGAATAATACAATGTCAGAAATCTGAAATTGATTTCTTCTGAAGCTATTCTCTCCTACCCGAGCTCCTCCTTGGACTTGGTTTGAGTTCTCCACCCAACTCCTCCCTCCAAATCCAGAAATCTGATATTAGTTCAAATTTGATAATACTTGCTTGGCTTCATCTTTGATGATCAAGGAAGAAAGGATAAAACGTTGGATGCTCTCTAATCAACCCATGGACGACCCGCCACCGGCTGCCACTCCAACGGACTACACTTTGTGTGCCATTTGTCTCCTAGTGGCATCGCTTGGTTGCTCTCAATCTTCCTCCATTAAAAGTGTCACCAACAAGAGAGTGAGTGAGTGACCCAAGGTGAAAAGTTTTATTTGTTAATTGTGGATTATTATTTCTCCCATAACATTACTATCTAATTCTATGTTGTCAATTTGATATTGTCCCATTAATCTAGTTGTAACCACATGCCTTACTTAATTTCGACTTGATAATTCCGAGAACTTAATTTGGGTACGCATTAACTCTATAACTAGCAAAGCTTTAACAATCTTATATTAAAATCTCCAAGCAGTTCTTGTTTCCATCGCATGTTGTTTCACATCAAGAATATCATAAGTAAAAAACAAAAACTAAAATACATCATCTTGCAAATGTCTAGTAAGAACATCCATGACAAAAGCGAAAAGATATAGGCTTAAAATTAATCCGTGATATAACCCAATTAAAATAGGATACTTGGTCAAATCGCCTTGTGTTTCATTATAAAAGAAGTGAATTTTAAATTTTGTTCCAGTAAATTAACAGTATAACTTTAAACCTGGTGGCTGCAAGGGATTTTTTTAAATATCTAATTTAACTTTAAAGATGTAGAAGATAATTTGGTAACAATCCAGACAAGTAACAAATAAGCTATGCTAGCAATCCCCATAGGTATATGATATTATTTTAATGGTAAATCCAATAGCATATTGATCATGCACTTACCTCGATGGATTCAACAATAATATCATAAAATTTAGTCCAACCTTTTAAGAAGGAATTTACAAATTTAATGGAATTGTGTGCCACTTCATTCTACGAATCATATCAATTTCCATGAAAATTTTACCAAAAATATTGATCATCATTACTTCTAAAATCACTGAGATTCCATTAAATGATGAATATTAGGGCTAGTGATTATATTTGAAATTAAAAACTCACCGGATAATACTCAAACTTTAATTGGATTGAAAACAAAATTTTGATTCTATTGGGATACACTAGGTGACACTTAGGGATGTTAAGGAATAGGGAGGGCAGCAACTAAACCTATATGCCAACACTCCTAAAGCTCACTAAATGATGCAAAAATGTATTGACAGCAAACAAACAAAGTGTTATTTCAAAAGTATGCAATGTGACACAACTAGGCAAACTTAAATATGGCTATTTAGAACTCTAAGATGAATCCTAGCACATGCAAAACGAGCAAACCATGCTCTGATGCCAAAATGATGTGAAACGACCAGGAATTTTTAGGAAATAATAAATTATTGCAAGTTCACTCTTTTAAGACTAATGAATAATAATAAATATTTTTTTAAGAATTATCCTTTGAGGTTTTGCTCAGGCATGCAATTACACTTTTAAGAGAACAGATCAATTTAAAGCAAAATCAGAAAATACAATAAAGCTAGATATACTGGTAATAATAATCCACAGGTTAATATCAAGAGCTTTCACCTCGAGTTTCTCTTTCTCACTAACACTCTATGAGGGGCTTTAACGGAGAGAGATTGATGAGGACATCAGGACATGGAAAGTTTATTAGAGGCGTGGTCGTCAATCTACGGCAACGATTACACCGCTCTACTTTTAATTTTCATATTTATTATTGATGTATTAGTTTTATTTATGAAGTTTTATTATACTTTTCCATTTCTTCCCTTACTTAAGGGCTTACGTATGTGTAAGCCCTAGGGGCATAGTAGTACTTTGTATTTTCTCATTGTATGGGCTTTTTAAAGCCTCCCTCTTCTTCTTTGAGGGTTAATGGATGATAATAAGAAAATTTCCTACAACTCTTGTCTTTAGAGCGTGAGAGCATTGGAGAGAACCCTTGGAGAGGGAACCGGATCATCCACCAACCTTGGAAGCGTCCAAGTTCGTGGCTTTTATTTTCTTTCTTCCTTTTGGCTCCGTTTCTCCCTTACCCTTCCTCCTAGCCACCAGATTCCCTAGCCACACTCCACCTTGCCGCCGGCCAACTCCCCCCCACCAACCCATCTCCCCTCCACACCCAAACCGGCCCTCCCTCTGCTACCACCAAGTCATTCAACCCACAAACCCTAAACCTACTCCTAATCTAGCCGCCAGCCATACCATCTCCCCCACACCTCCAAAATTCAAATCTCTCCATTACTTCTTTCCTTTTCCATACAAATCATTTTGGGAAAGCTTTCAATCCAATCAATCAATCAACATTTGAAATTCAAAGTGTTTCCTAAAATAAAATTCTATTTTAGGAAACTTATCCAATCAAATCCAAATCAAATTTGAATTGGATTGGAATTAAGTCTTCCCTCCTTATTTGGAATTCCCAAAGAAGCAAGCATTAAAACCCTCTCCCCAATCCCCTCCACTCCTCTTGATGCCACCGGCCCCATGGCCACTTTCCCAATTAATTTCTTTCCAAAACTCTAAGCTCCAATCAAAGGAATTAATTCCCTAATTCCTCCCTCCCTCTCCTCCCTCTCTCTACCGGCCACCCACATCAAACCCTAACCTCCAAAGCAATCCAGGAATTTCTGGATGCTAATAGTGGTTGTCCAACCTTCCAAATCCTAGAGAGATGCTGTCTAAGACCTCTTGTTTGTTGTCCAGTGATTCCAGTAGGAGTGTGCTGCTGTCCAGCCCCTTTTGGAGCAACTGTTGCTGCCTAGAACTGTCAGGAATCGCTGTCCCAGGTTGGCTACTTGTTGTCCAAAGGTTCGAACTTGGATTTGTTGTTGTCCGAGCCATCCAAGAAGCCACCAACTGTTGTCCAAGCTTGCGAGCAGGTTGAATCTTAACAAATGGTGAACTCTTGCCTTCTCTCATACCTTCCTCAATTGATCCTTACTTATGGTTTTGATTGATTCATGCAAAATCTTGCAACGCTCTGCTAAAGCTTAGTGTTTAGCAGGAATTGTGTAAGAGATCTTTCATAGTAATACTCTTATTATTAGATTAGGGATTTCTTGTTGAAACCCATCTCATATGCAACGTCAAGAGTAATTGATTGTTATGTGATTTTTATTTTTCGTGAGTAACTTGGCCTAAGCTTGTGTTTACCGCTCTTTGTGTTTTATTCCATTATTAACTCACCATAAAGCTTTAATTAACTTGCTCTTAATCATCAAGCATACAAAATCCTTATCTAAATCATAATTTTATATACGTCCAGCATCAGAGATCTTTAGCAGCCAAACGATGCACTAGGAATGTGACAACACCGACGGTCTTGATCCACGGGAGAGTAGCCTTAGAAGAAGGCACAGGTAGACGTCCAATGAGTTGCCACCATCCGGATGGTCGTTGTTCGTCAATCGTCTCGGCGAGATGAAATAGTATACGATCTACGTAGTCTTCGACAGAATCTTCAGACTCTCAGTCGGGATCAAAGAAGGGCGATTGAAGGATGTCGATTTGCCCTTGAGAATTATACGCAAATCAATGGTCGACTTCAGGATCGGCAAGAACATGGGAGTATTCGTGGTTGTGAACCTTGGAGGAGCCGTCGATGAACGAGGGGGAGAAGGAAGGAGGGGTGGCGGTTGGGGTGCTCGGGGGAGGAGGGATAAAGGGAAGGGAAGCTAGGGTTTAAGGCTAGGGAGATAGGGAAGAGGATTTAAAAATTCTGAAATTTATTTCATAATTTCTAAGGGAGGAAAGGGGTGATTTAAACTCTCAAACTATTCTCCAAATAGTC
The DNA here is from genome assembly GCA_022539455.1 of Dendrobium nobile. Classification (NCBI taxonomy): domain Eukaryota; kingdom Viridiplantae; phylum Streptophyta; class Magnoliopsida; order Asparagales; family Orchidaceae; genus Dendrobium; species Dendrobium nobile. Next base: position 71,417,711 of record CM039723.1, read on the forward strand.
GAGGGGGCCAGTGGTTTAGGGAGCTTAAGGAGCAATTAATTTGAATTAAGGAATTGATTGGGGAGAGAAATAGGAAGGTAAGGGGGGCGACCATAGGGGAGGGAAAGAGTTGCTAAGGATTAATGCATGTGGGCCCAAAGAAATTAATTATAGATTGGAATCAAATCTGAAATTTAATTTCAGATTTGGTTTAATTAGATAAACTTCCTAATTGATTTTTTAACAATAGGAAAGTAATTAGAATTCAAATATTTAATTGAATTCAAATAAGGATACTTTCCTAAATACTAATGTGTTATTTCATAAAAGTAATTAAAGTAGTTTGAATTTTGAAATTCAAACTTTGGGCAAGGTAGGCCGGCGGCTAAGGGAGGACTAGGGAGGGAAAACGGCAATTGGAGGGCGTTGAGCCGTTAGCTGGACAGGTGGGGGTGGGATGTCCGGCGGTTTGGGGTGGTGGAGGGGTCGGTTAAGGGGAGATTGAAGGGGACGGTGGGGGAGATTAGGCCGGCGGTGGGGAGTGGACTAACCGGCGGCTAGACACCAAGGGGAGGGGATGGCCAGTGGCTTGAAGTGAGAGAAAAGTCAGACCATGAGCCCGGAGCACCTCCGCGACATGTGGGTATTGCTTTGACCATGCCTTGGGACTTTGCCACTCAAGAACTCACAAGCTCGAGAGAAGAAAATCAGGAATTTTATTAAACAATCATTAAAAAACCAATACAAAGACTAGGGTCACTATATATAAGCCTCAACAAGGATGAAAAATCAAAGACACATATGCCCTTCGAGCTACAACTCACTAAACTCCTTTATAAGGGTACAAAGGTCAACTAAAACAAATAATAAAATAATACTAATACAATAATATAAAAGAACTCATAAATAGATGCTCCTGATCGTGGTCGTCGATCTGCGATGTCTCCTGTGATAGACGCGCTCGAATTTTCTACTGATATCCTCATCAGTTAGGTATATCAATAACAAATAGATGTTGAACATTCAAACTATGGCAACTTAATATGGAGCATAAATGTTTTAGGGGAAAACGAGAAGCACTTATTTTAATCATCCCTCGACTATGCCCTTAGGCTTCCATAACCAATTAGCACAACTTAATAACAAAATTTAACATGCAGCATAATATCAAATAGACATTATGATGTAGGCAAAGGGGGGGTCAAAACAAAATGATTTTTTTTTTTTTTTTGCTACTTGTTGTCTCACGGTTTGGGCCTTGGCTGCTTGGTATAGAGCTCAAAATTCTGGATTTTACTTAATGTTAGCTTATAAATGTTTGAGCTGAAGTTTTAGCTCAATGATTGGGAATTAAATGCACTTCCTAGCTCATTAATTCAAAAAGGTATGCTATTATTTCAATAATTCATAATGGAGTGGACTTGTGCCTCATCTCCTCCATTTGCCTTCTCGGTTTTACCTTGCTGGCTGGTTTCCCGTGATCTACCCCTTTGTCTCCTGTGCTGGCTTTTCGGGTCCCTTGCTCGCTGGTTTTCCGTGACCTGATACTTTGCCTCCTGTGCTGGCTTTTCGGGTCTCTTGCTGGCTGGTTTTCCGTGGCTGTTTGGGGGGGAATTCTATGGAATTTTCTCTGTTTTCTGTGCAGTTTTCCTGCAACAGTTTTGCTGTCTTTTGGGCTTCTATTTGGTGACTTTTGGCCTTTCATTTCCCCAATTCTGATTGGATTTTATTGGAGGTGTTATGGCTATTAGTCTAACTTCTTTTGCCAATAAAAATGAGTTGTTTTGAAATGGAAAAGGATGGTGATATGAAGTTATTTTTGGAGATGTAAACCTGCGGGTTTTGTTGGAAAAGCTTGCGAGCTTGTTCCACTTCTTCTTCTTCTACTTCTTACGAGGGCTTACGAGCTTCTCTTACACTTCGTCTAGTCTTCTAACCTCTTCTTCTCGCCGCAAGTATCCAGCTCACATGTATCCTTCTTCTCAACGATTGACAAGCTCCTTTAGGTGTCTTTAATTTGTGTTTATGTAGTCAAAGTTTGTAAGGTGTTTGTGTCCAAGTTTGTAAGAGTCTATTATAATATGAAAGTTGTTTTTTTTTAGTATGTATTTTGTCAAGTTTCTGTGAGTTTCGTATAATTTTTATTACCTAGGAAGGTATTGTTTTTACTCGCAAAAATTTGGGTCCCTTCCCAAATTTTTGCTTGCATCACATTATTAATTGTCAAACCAATTTTGATGCTACATGAGGCATAACCATCAACAAAATAATGAGGCTTAAATAGTATACAAGGAAAAAATTAAAAAAATGAATTTTATGGCAAGAAACCATATTACAACCTTTACAAGAAAATCTGATAAAGCAACGAAATATTACTTGATAAGACAAAGTCAATTTATCAACTTAGAATTTCTGTTATTTTATTCTCACCCGAAATTTTCTCGATCATCTAAAATTAAGATGACATCATAAATTTCCTCAAATTTCTCACCAAGCATACTTGGAGGCATGGCTAGAGAATTGATATCTCCTTCCCCAGCACCAGCTTGATATGATTTGTGCAAATTTTGATCCTTGGGACGTCAAAAGAAAGTTGATGTCAGATGTTAAATTCACAAAAACATATAAACCTTGGGTAGAATATGAAATGCACAGCATTTTACTGAGATTGAACTTTTTAATGGAAAGATACGTATGATGTGCAAGTCCTTGGATTGAAAGAGCATGGAGCTGCACCAATGAAAGCTGAACTTGGCCGATTTGAATCACCATAAGAGTCATAATCTCTGCAATTGTCTGGAAATAATAAAGCGATTTCACTATTTAAAAAGCATCGTTTAGGGTATGTCTAAGTGTCATAATCACTTAGGCTTCATAACTCTAAGAAGAAGATGCATACCCATGTTCAAAGATGTGCAACGAGTTGATGTAGCGGACCAATCATTTGCAAGATATTTAAAACTAGAATCAAAAGATTCAAGTGAACCACTTCGAGAATTCTGCAATCACATTCACATGCATTGATGAGAAAAAACTTAGTTGTTTGTGAGAGGAATGATTTGACTTGAAAATAGAATCAACAACTCAAAAGTACTAAGTATGTGTTATGCTTTCAATATCATTATCATCATCATGATCCTTGTCACAAAATTAGGCATTGACTTTAATGTAGACTTTAATTTATGCAAGTTTATACACTTCAACTCGTATTACATTTGTCCCACTCCATGTCAATCTTACGCATTTTATATGCACTTTATAAATCTCTAGTGTTCTCCATTCTACAAACCCAAAGCACCAATTTGTATTTCTCTACACACTTATGCTCATTAGGTGCTAATCATGGCACCTCGCTAATACAATCACTTCATATTACACTTTTCCTAATTTTCTCACAAAATCATCTGAACTTTTTTTCACATTATGGTTGTTTATGATTCTAATATTTATTTCATTAATCCTTTCTCACAATTTACCACCCCTCAATCTTGATTAAGCATATGAATCATGAAAAGATTAACTGAGTGCCACAACATCACTCGTGTAGAATGGATCAAACCTAGTTAGCATAAATTAATGTTAATTATATGTGTAAATGTACAAGAATGATAAGTGTGTGTGAACACAAATGCAAATATAAGCATGGACAAACTGGCAAACCTATCTCCATAAACGTGAATATGAATTTCAGTTATTGTGCCACATTTTATTGTCAATATGCATATGCAAGCATTAAGTTACCACTTTTTAAAGGTATCCACGCCATTTTTATTGTAATAGCCTGATTGAATTCAACATAAAAAAGGACCTTCATATAAATTAAAATCACTCATAAGAGCTTTAAAAGAGAGAGAAAAAGAGAGAAGAAAAAACTTTTAAGAATCCAACTAGTCATTCATGAGTGAGCTCCAAATTGAAAAAAAAAAAGATGAATTTCCAAAATCAATTCAAAATAATTTTAGCAAAGTTCACGTCATGATCCCTGATCTGTCTAAGAAATCTTGAGCCAAAATTTCCAATATGCCTGTCACAGCTCTAATCATGATACAAGCCAGCAACACAGGCAAAATGACATGAGATTTTAACCCATACAAAATAGTTTCATCCATATTCTAACGTGATTTCAAAAACAAAGGCCTTAAAATGTCCCCAATAAACTTAGTTTCATCTTCTTCTTTTTTTCAGCACAGTACTTTGGTCAACTTTTCATGTATAAGAGCATTGTTAAAAGAAATCAAGGCAGCATCCCATGACATTTAGTTTTACATGCTTCAATGTTCCAGTTAAAAAGAATTTTGAGCTCAATTTGATTTGTATTCTGAACAATGAAGAACAGGACAATATGGGTGCTTTACTGTTTATCCGCCAACATTATGACACCATGAGTATGAAAATAAAAATAAATGTTTTGGATATTTGCAATGGGCAAGGTTGCCATATAAAAATGGTTACAAGCTGATGAGGACATCGTCAGCATTTTCGACGCCGGAGATCGACGGCCACGAACATGAGTTGTATTTTCATCATCTTATGGAGTAGTTTATTTTTACTTTATGTTTTTCCGTTTTTGCCCTTATGGGTATTTGATAGCTATTGTAGCCCAAGGGGCATTTTAGTCTTTTGTTTTTCTTTGACATTGTGAGGCCTATTTATATGGTCCTTCTCATGTAATAGTTAGTTTTTGGATGAATGAAAATTTAAATTTCATGTTCTCTTTGTGAGTGCAAACCTCCTCGATCTCTTAGTGAGTTCGTAGGAGAAGCTAGATCTCTTTGTGAGTTCTAGGTTTTCTTGTTCTCCTCTTTTCTTTTATTTCTCTTGATCAAGTCTTCCAAATTTTCTTCTTGATTTTCTAGTCTTACTTTTCCCCTCCCCTCCATCAACCCCTTGCCGCCGGCCACCTGGGCCGTCCCAGCCACCCGTCGACCACGCCAAGCCCGTCCAACCCGCTGGCCGCCGTTCTCCTCTCCCTGCTTCCCCTCTTGCCCCTCCATCCGCCGGCCCTCTCCCCTTGGTTATGAATTTGAAATTCAAAATCCAAGAGGTATTGATTAACCACCAAATATAACTCCTAAATTTTAGGCCATCTTCATAATGGGATTTCAATCCTAATTTTGAAATTCAAAGCTGCCTAACATTTACAATTGCTTAGGAAACTTTTGCCATACATTAAACCTGAAATTTCAATCCAGATTTTTGATTAAATCTGCTGTAATTGTGGGCCCCATTTTATTTAATACCAAGCCCCCCTCTCCCCCTATGGCCGGCCACCTCACCATTATTGCCTCTCTCTCTAATTGCCACCTCATCACCACTTAAACACCCTTTAATGCCGCACCCCCCCCCGGGGGTACGGTAAGCCTGCCTATAAAGTGTTGTTAAATGGTTGGGGGGCGGGGGGGGGGTGGGTTTGGTGGTTTTATTAGGTGTTTGTTGGTGGCGTGGTGGGGGGGGAGGGGGGGTGGGGGGTGGTTGGGGGGGGAGTGAATGTTTGTGAAAGTGGGTATTTGGTGTGGTGGGTTTGGTGGGAGAGGTTGATAAATAGGGTGTTGGTTTTAATTATTAAATTAAATGGTCGATCACCGCCCGCAACCCCACCCACCGCCATCCTGCGCACTCCCTAACCGCGCCATCCCAATGAAATACCAACTGAAGGGGATTTAATTCCTCGGCACTGTCCGAGCTCTCTCTTTGGTGCGTGGCATGAGTCTCTTGTCCAACCAAGTTCCTCCTCCAACTTAGAAATGCAGGACATTATTCCAGATTTGGTAATCATTGCTTTTCTATACCTCGGTGCCTCATGATACCAGGTGTCCAACGCCTCCGGAACACTCCGTCGGTAAACGGGACACCACCAGACCCGCAGCGCCAACATTCCAGGTAGGTCGTGCCCGGCAATATCCGCTCTCCCCTTATAGGTCCGCGCCCTTCTAGTACCCCCGTTTCCCACCCGATAGACTTGAGTTAGAATTTCAAAATAATTCCATCCACCCTAGGTGATCGCGGGGCCGGGGGGAACCTGTAGCAATTTCTCGTGAGATTGCCAGGCACCTCCCTCTTGGATCGGGGACTGTGTCGCGCCTTCGCCCTCGGAGCTGCCCTCTTGGGAGCTTATTCATCTTTGGACAAGACCGCCATCGCGCCACCGACGCTGTGGTCTTGGCCGGGCCACCTATCCAAGAACGAGCGATCCTAAGCTTCCTTCTTCCCTCGGGAGTGACCTCGGTACTAAGTGGAGGTGACAGCTTCTTGCTGATCCGCTAGAAGCCTAGTATAGTTTGGGAGCGTATGGGCTGCCAAAGGGAACAGTCTCTCTTTAAGTAAATCATGGGAATCCTAGTTGTAACCGTCGTCGGATCTGTAAACAATTATTCTTTTTGTTTCTTGAGTTGTTTGGGTGGATTGATCTTGGGGCTGCGTACTTATGCCCTAAAGGCCCCGGGTTAAAAAGCCACGAAATCCCCAATTGTTTCAGAGGGTCATTTGCAGGGATCGGCTTGTGCCTCAATGGTTCCCTTTGGGGGCAACTAGTTTCAATCACGATGCTGTCTCGGGATATGCG
>CM039723.1:71424351-71474351 GCA_022539455.1 Dendrobium nobile
TGTGTTCTTGCGTATATTTTGTTATTATTAAATTTTTTAGAATTTCAAAAAATAATTCATAATAAGAAAACAAAAAGTGCATGTTGATTATATCAAGAACCAATAACTAAGTTCGTCATGGGTAGGGACATTATTGGCCTCTATAATTACTTTCTATAAGGAAATGCTGACATAGATCAAATGGGAGATTCACAATAGTTATTACTAATTTCACTAAAAACTTTGGAAAAGACTTTTTAGAGAAAGAGAAGGTTTTCTGAAATAACGTTCGAAAAGAAAGATCAAAATATCTTTCTTTTCATAAGACTTGATTATAAGTTCTTAAATAGTAAGATGAACGAATTTACTATTTTAGGGCTCAATAGTACCTAAAGGATCCCAACAAATCCCTAATTGGAGTCATGGGTTCCGATTCTTTTTTCTTTTGTCTCTCTCTTTCCCCTCACATTATTCTATCTCGAAGTATTGAAGGGGCCAATTCGAGAACAATTGGTGATGTCAAAATTAGGAAAAGATTTGCATTCCTTATTCGATTCTAAACAACGTACAAGAGTTCCTGATGTTTATGTTGGGGAATGTATTGAAGTTTCCTTGGATTCAAAAGGTTTTATATGGGCACGATCTAATTCTTTATTGGAAATCAATCCTGAACCTGCCCGTATCATACCTTGTTTTTCGGTATACGAAATAGTCCGACTTTACTAACTCAATTCGGTGAAATCACGAAGCAGATTTATTTGCCCTTTTTCAACAAAGAAGCCTGAACCTATTATTATATATAACTCTTTTTTTCTTGTTCTTGGTCCCATGTCAATATAAACAATGCCCGAACTTATTGAATTACTTGTGTGAGAAATTCCTCGAATTGACTTGCCATTTCCATAAAGTATATAAATTGGACAATTAGAAGTTGTACATTATCCTTTTCCGGCAGAGATCTGAGAGAAAAGTGTTGCTAAATTTTTTCCCATCAGCTATTGCAAATGTGAATACGGGCGAACCATAAACAAAAGACTTTTTTTTTCACGATTGAATATACTTCGACAATCCATATTTAGTAATTCCCGAACTGTTCTTCTGTATCGCAGGATCATCAAAAATAAGCAAGGAATACGCTGTCTACGTAAAAAGACCCTATTTATAGGATTTTCATCGAAATACAATACAGGGTATTAGTTTCTTTTCTTGTGCTTGATCATATTGTAAGGGATCACGAATCTATTTTCTTCGCTTTTCGCCAAGGAAGTCTGAATAGAAGTGAAGCTCTATGATGATTCCAATGACCCTTGGATATGATTCGATAGGTTTTGAATAGTCAAGAATTCCTCTCTTTTTCCAAAGGTATCCAATACACTTTATGTCTTACTTGATCATTGTAGTGATAGTTTTCAAAGATAATCTTCTTCGAGAGAAAAAGAGTTAGCATTCATTTGATCTTGATCCTTGTGGAGTTGAAAAGACACTTATATTGGATCTCGCATAGACCTCCTGCTAATATCCCATAAATGACTTGTTTGTGGTAATAGATGAACACATTTACTATATGGATATCGGGCGCATGATAGCCATCAGTACTCCAGTGAATTTCTCCTTCTGACTCTGAATAAAGATGTTTTTGTACCCTATCTTTCAATGAAAAAGTGGGACGTTCGGCACGTCTCGGCAATCACTTGTTCTGATTCTTACCTATTGATCCATTTTGAACTAAATCAAACTTTTTGTTGGAATAATTCACATATGTAGAATATCTCGACTCTCAAATAGGAAATACAAGTATATAAAACATAGTAATGCAGGATGCCCATGACGGGTAGTGTGGGATGAACCAAATCCTCATCAAATTTTCTTTTCCATCTAGAGGGAGCTCGTTCATGTTCGGCCAGTACCATCCTGTGAATACTCCGCGGTATGAAAAGTTCTTAATGTTAGTGAGTCCCCGGTTCCCCCCAATTTGATGACCCGCAATATATGCCTACGGCTTCTCCCAACTCGGACCCGGTCACCTGAGTAGGACTCCGGCCATACATAATTGTACTGATCCAAGATTGTACTCTGCAAGGTAAAGAATTTTTATTGGGTGTGCTCGAAAGGTTATGATCGATTAACAAGTCCATTCCAATTTCTTTCTTTCCGAGTGGCAAGGCATCGTAGGACCAATATATATATATTCGTCTGCTAATTCACGACCTTTAGTGTTTGGACAAAAATCTTTCCGTCATCATTGACTCACGGATAGGACTCGATAGGACCACCATCCGTTCACGTACAAGAATGTGTTGATACTACTTCATCATGTATACGAATGAGGTATCCAGCATCTGTTGTTCGTTCAGCCAGTATCTACTACTCCTTTGCGGGCTCCGTAGCAAGAAATTTCTATATTCTGTTCAAAGAAAAGTCCTTTCCCGAAATTGCTTTGAATGGGTAAATCAAATCATTTGATCCTTGAGATCCGGACATGATATCCTCTCATACCTACTCATTGGTGTACTTGTGAGGCATTTCCTTCTTTGCCCCGAAAAAGGACATTATGATGGACTGGCATTAGAGGGATCAGTCATCGAATATTAGGATGATTTCTTGTCTCTAATATTCTTGTAGCATACATATCTCAATGGATTGACGTAATTTTTTACACATGTACTTTACCATAATGATTGGTTTTTTTCTAAAAAGAAAACTTTGTTGTTCAGCGTCTTGAACTAACCATCCCTTAGAAGGTATTGTGAAAAGGATCATCAATTCCTAATGAAATAGATGTAGCAGTGGCTGCTGGGAAAACCCAAATCACTGGAAATCAGGATATGTTGATGTTTATGCCATTCCGAAAATTGATATCATAATATGCTAATAAGTCGTTTCATAGCGTTCCATCTATCACCTTATGGTGAAAGACCAGATCGGTCCGTTCTGCCTTAAGGACCTCCATATTCTGCTGAGTAAGATTCCACAATGGGCTGGGTCAGTGATTCGAAAACTTTTTCCTCAATCTTGATTCACACAGAAATTCAGAAATTTTGATTCGGTGAAAATTGGAGAGACCCGAATTCTCCACGCGTATGGCATCACTAATCAGAATTTCTTATTTTTACACTTCCTATTATTAGATAGGTGCATTATAAAATCTCATTTAGAAATTACCATAAGATTCTTATTGAACTTCGATGGGAATTCTCTTGAGCAACGACGCGTTGATTTCTAGTCTCCCACCGGAGCCACAAAGGACTATTTCAAATGATTCGTTCTGCGATAAGCTCCAAGTGCATAATGTAGGAAACTAGAAATTACGGCTCTTTTGTCTACTTAAAGTAATTTCTTGTAAAACTGTTTCCTTTTTTCTAGTTCTGACAATTAGATTTCTATTGATTTTAACCTATTTGCACAAAGACCTCGGGGATCCCGATGTTAATACTTTGTGTCCATAGGCATTTCTTGAGTTGGTACACGGAAACGGCCCAATAGCTGGAGACAAGAGATTCATATGAGAAAACATAAGTAAAACGAGCTTCTGCTGAAGCTAATTTCGCTTTTCGTGATTTAGCACGGCATGCATGGTACACCCCTTTCTTTTAGGGGGAAATACCCTCCCTTGCTCGAATACCACCCAACAATTCGGGTGTGATGTGTCACTAAGACTTGGAATTTTCCAAGACCTTCCTCTCTTCATTTTACTGCGGCTAAGGCGCTAGGATAAACGGGGACTAGAAAGAAAATCAGACAAGTTCTAAGCTCTTCGTTGACCCATACCTTACCTCCAACAGACAGACAGGGCGTACTGATTCGGACAGATTGATCACTTTCACTTCCTCAAGACATTACGGTTGGCATTAGAAAAGGATTCCCTATCACAGAACGAGACAAGAGGCTTACCAACAGTCCTGCTACCTTCCCTCTTTCTGAAAGGCCATTCCTTCTACTAGAAGGTGCGTAGGCAATGGAGCTTCCGGACCAAGCAAGCTGAAAAAGTCAATGTTTGAAGGCTAGATAGCAGCCTTAGGAACCTACCAATGAAGTTTCACTCTAGTAGCTTAGCCATAGTTGTGCCTCGATACTCTGCCGTGAAGGCACTCAAAAGCCGGTGGCTTTGGTTAACGGCTTCGGAGTTACTAATCGTAGCCAACTTATAAGATGTTGCTCTTCCCTCTCCTGTCTTAGATAGATATGTGATTTCTTTAGAAAGGGAGATGAACTATGTCTACGAAACAGTAGAGATGAGACAGGGTAGCTTGCTATACGTGACCCTTAACCCTCGGAAATGATTGGCTTTCTTCCTTACTTTATAGAGAATCGATAAACTTGAAAAAATAGACCAGATTTTGCCGTATGCTACTGTAGCGAAGAAACTCTACCTACAATGAATGGGAGGGCTTCCTTCCCGAGCAGCTGTACTTTCCTGATACCGGATTGGATATACTGAAAGCTAAAGGCCCTAAAGATAAGAAGCCCCTCTCGGCAGGTTTGGAATGCACATTTTTCATGAGCGAAGAACGTCGTATGAAATCAAAAACGGGATAGCTTATACTATCTAATTCCATTTTTTTCTATTTCTAGAAGTGTACGGGTGCTTTACGGAGAAATTCTATGATGACTTCCTTTTATGGCTAAAAATGGTGAGGATATAAGGTAGTAAACGGCAAACATAAACAGGGGAGTGAATTCAAGATCCGTGCACCAATCCTGGACCGAAAAAACATGCCGTCGGATAACGTAGTCTACCTAGAACAGCAGTTTGCCTACTTTGGTGAAAACGTAGTAACAGAGTTCGAGTCAAAGCAAGGAAATGATCTTACTGTTCCTGCCCATTCTAACGGGGACTTTCTATCGTCCACAGCTCATGTGCAGTGAAGGACATGGACAAGCTTCCCTCTCCTCAACGTTTCCTTTCGCGGATTCTCTTAGTGCGGCATACACATGATCAGAAAATGTGACGAAGGGTCAGGTCAAGTGCTAACAAGCAATGAGCTCCAATGCCCCTTCTTAGAATCTATCTAAGGAGGTCGATGTCCATTCAAAAAAAGGGAAGAGTCAGGATGAATGCGCAGGGGTTTCTGTTGATTTAGCTATTCTAGACCAGGTATTCTTCCTCGATTATGGGCATGGAGGATCCAATATAGGATTCAACCTGTTCGAGGAATATTAGAATATCTTAGAGTAATTTGCAGATCAGATGTGGCATTAGTTCTCGAAGGACTTTCTCTTATGAAGGTGCGATGCGGACAAGTGAACTTCCTGGTTCCAGTGTGCTTGAACCATTTTTGATACTGAGCATTGACCAGTTGTTGATGCCCAATTGGCAAGTGAACAAGGAATCTTGGTTGAAAGACTCAAACTTGTCGGGCTTGGTAGAAGCAAAGGAGGTTGGTATGACTGATGGGCATCTTGTCGTCTAAGAAAGAGATGATCTACGACCACCCTGGAGTTCTATGCTATTTACTTCTTCGGAACTCGCTGGTCTCTCTGAATAAAGCAAGACACTTTCGTAGGTGAGAGCTCTGATTCGGTGCCTCCTAGTACCTACTGCTTACCTTCCTCCAGGAGTTCAGTTCTAATAGGAAGAGAAGGATGAAATGACTCTTTCTTTATGAAAGATATTTATATGTATGAAAGGAAAGAGATATGTTTTCGAATGATATATGTAGTATTTACTCTGTCTTTATGTATAAAGATATAGTGATGATTTCCAAATTCAATTCCGATGTCGATTCAATCGGAATTGATAGAGTAAGATATCAGCTTTGCAGCTCCTTCTTCATCGATTGAATGCCCCTCACAGCATCACCCAGCTGAAGAAAGTCTTTACTTACACCAGTAAACTAAGGCAGTCAAGCACTAGCAATAGTACCAGAGCCACATTGCTTTTCCCTCATTATGTATCGCCTTAGTAGTTGTGGTCGCGGAATCCATTCTATCTGTCAAGAGTTAAAAAAAAAAAGTATATAGACTTGCCTTTATCAATTGGATTCGCCTTTAGATTGTTTTTTTTTTGGGAATAGGTTGTTTGCAACTATAGTATGTGAGGGAGGAAGTGACATGAAAGGAAGGGGTATGCTCGTATATTAGCGAAAGGCAGATTGCTTGAGTTGTGAACTGACCCGAATCCAACTCCGATCGCCACCTACGATGTCTTCGCATGGATAGAATAGACTTTTGTTGACCTTGATTAGCTTGGTTGAGCTCGGAGGCCCGGGGAGGATCCGGAGAAGCAAATTCGGATTCAATATGCACTAGATTGCTTCTTCATTCGTATTCCAATTGTATCTTCGAAAATCTTTTGTGAAAAAGATTACGATTCTTGGCTAACATTCCGGATACTGAATTCGTTAGTACGAGTGAAATTGGTTCCCGAGGCTAATGAAGTTCCTCTTTCTGTGGATTAAGCGGTGGCAAGTCTTTTCTGGTACAGCAAGAGCTGTTGAGTAAATAGAAGCTCTGGTCCTATCCGCGCTGGTGGTAGTAGAAGTGAATCAGATAAGCTCTTTTCTTTGAAAGAGAACTGAATGGCTTAGTTACTCTCTTGGGGATTGGTCTGCACTCAGGGGCTCTTTTTAGCACTTTTTAGGAAGTGAAGCGAATAGTCGACTTTGCCTGCTGAGGATAAGGAATTCCCGGAAAATCCTTCTTGAAGAGGGCGGCGCATCCAGTAGGAATCGAACCTGCGCTACGAATTGACCTAGCGCCTTGTTGGTATACGGTTGGGCGCTTTCACATCAGCCATGGATGCGCAGCGAGTTGAACTAGGTGTTTTTTTTTTGGTAGTGCGAGGATCGGTTCAGAATGTACGTCAAGAAAGGTTCCCTCTTCGGAAATATGGGTGTTTTGGTAGCAATCAAGCTAGGGGGGGGGGGTTTTTTTCCTTGAAAATTCGAGCAAGTGACGCAGTCCTAATCTATCTACCTCTCCAAAACAATATCTTGAGTACTATGATGGGTGACTACATCTGCTCGGCGATGTTGATGTTTAGAAATTGATCGGAGTCCTTGTGAATGGGCAGAGCCAGGTGCTCTTATTTTTACGGACGAGTAGGGTCGATTGCTACCTTTACTTACAAGATAGACACCAAATTCCCTTTAGGTGCTTTTCAACTGCGGTATAGGTAGAAGGAGCTGGTACGGAAAAACCTCGTATAAAAGTTCGAAATTGGTGAATTGAGGGTAGAGTAGAACGATGATCCTGTAGTCATTTTGCCGGCTATGGAAAGAAAAAGGCTTGCATCTGATCCCCTAAAATATAACCGTCCCATCTCGCTCCAAACCTAAGTGGTAGTTTCCATCATAAGGCTTTCTATCTATAGATTGAGCCATTACCACAAGTGATCCCATTCGTTCGACTCTGTTGACTATTCTATTGATTAGATAAGGGGCTACGGTCCTTGGTTCAAGCATTATAGCACATTGGTCTTCGGCGCTACTACAGCGCTTGACTAAATCGCTGCGCCTCGCTATGGAATGGAGCTTCGTAACGCGTTGCGTTGTCAGCTTTGCTACCGACGCTTCGCTTCATCTTAAGTGGCTCGCTACGAGCTCAGCATAATGGATGCTCCTCCATATCTATAGATTAGAGGAAGCGCCTTCGTTCCGCTTCGCTAACGCTCGGCAAGTCGTCGAACCCTCGCGCTGACCGTTCGCTTTCTCAGTAGCGAAAGCGCTTCTCTTTGCCCCTTTCCCTTAATGTTGAAGGCAGCTAGAGAGAATCTTTTTTTCGTGCTCCCGCTTCCTCATCTGCGCTCGTCAAGCCAACTTAGCTTTTTTTGGGAGGTGAAACAGCGTTGAAGCGGACATTCAAAATGACAGCTCGTAGATTGTCTATAATATACACGGTCACGGTTATCCCGGACTGCGTTCGGAAAAAGTAGCTACTTGACAGAAGGGCGGCACTCTCGGCTCTAGGTGGCACTCTCGTGTTTCTACCCCACGTGACTTTGAAAGTTGTGGGGCACTGTGTACTTAAAGCCTCTACGAGTTGCAAGTGAATGGGGCCGGTGCGTGGCGAACGAACGGTTCATCATGCCTTTTCTCGCTCAACCCCCTAAATAGGGTAGAGGGTTACTTTACTAATTTGGGGGGAATTTGTCTCAGCACCTGACTGTGAGGGACTCTCGATACCGCTTACGTGGGGTTCAATTCGTCACTAGTGCCGGTTTCCCGTCGCAGGAAGACTTTTCCCGTGCGCGGAGCCCAGCCCCAACGAGGAAAGGTGTTAGTGCTTTCTCATGGGGTAAATAATGCTAATCCTCTTTTTGTGATACTCCTACGGGAAGGAAAATTCCTTTAATAAAACGCGAAGCGTTCTCTTGGTTGCGCTTCTAAAGGGGGGTGGAGATTGCCTCTCTCGGCTGGATTTTTGTCCAGCTACTTCGAGGATCCGTATCCCGTACATCGTCTTTCTCCCTCCTGGGTTCCCGTGGTTCCTATGCCGCGCGTTTCCCGTCCTTTTCTTTTAGCTGCTTCGGACCCAAGCGATAGCTTGACGCGTTTTCAGTGGGATAAGGATGGCTGCTCGCTCTAGCTCATCAAGAAGGGGACGACAGTGGTCCGCCGGCATAGCTCGTTCTGATCTTGGACGCTGTACATTGGAATCCTGAAGCACCACACCGAACGCTACCGCGCGTGCGCCTGCGGTGCGGTAAGGCACCACCTGTTGTGCCAGCAGCAACTCGGGGTGTCAGCTTAGTTATCTCATCAAGCCACAACCTTGATGTCTAGCTTCCAACTGGTAGACGGTTCCTTTTCCCCCAGATCATGAAGAAGGGAGAGTACAGTTGATTCTTCCGATGAACGGAAGCGAAAGCCGCTATTGCGGGGCGAGGGGACGGGAATTGAAACTGCTACGAAGGAAAGAGTTTGGGGTTCCAATGCTTCTCCACGACCAACGAGATGCGCCAACTCGGATGCTTTACTTCCTAACCCCACGAAGGTTCCGAGGTCTTTACGGAGTTTAAACCTGAGTCTCGGTTAAGAACGGCGATGTTCTTCGTTTCACACGCGCACGATTCCATGGATAGTGTCTTTCCGACCTCGTGATGGAGGACATGCTTACGATCATCGGCTTTGATCATGCACTGGGCATTTGATTAGGACATTGCCAATGATCCGATCACTTTGTCGCATTCTTCGATACGGATACAGTAACGATCATAGCGATCTCTCTGGTACCTACTGGTACGTAGGATCGATTGGTCATGAACATCGTATAGGTGATGCTCTTAGCGAATCCAGCATACCCCAGGTTGGGATGGGTAGGCCCAACACTTCACTTTCACTTAGGCTCGGGCCAAAGTCAGTGAGGGGGCCCTGTCGGGCTCCTTCCCCCCCCCAAAAGAAAAACTGTACGAGGTGTTTCCCTTCATAACGGCATCGAATCATTCTCAGATGCCCGAGAGGCATCCTTTCCTTAATTCCTTTGGGGTGGTTCACGCCGCGCGCATAACGAGCACCGGCCGCAAATGCAAGGAATATGACCAATAGAGTCTAAGACACAGAGCGTCATCCTTTTTTTTCTTTTGACCCGAAATGTATTTTGTAAGCAAATAACATTTCTTTGAGGGTTTCTTTCTTGAGGGTGCGGGAGCTCGCGGAGTCCGTGCCTTCCGTACAAGTCTGGTTAGATCCGCTCCTAAAATCAGGGAGGGTTAGGGGAAGGGGGCCGGGCTATCATATAATGAGGGTTGTAGAAAGAGAAACCCGGCCACCTATTTTCATTCGACGTTCCGGGGCGCCCGATTCGATCGACGAATTCGGCGAGCTGATCGGCTTTGATCTAGGTAGAAAAGGCCCAGTAGCCACCTACGGTGCAGTCACGTGACCTACAGCTCGTCGCTTTTTGAGACTCCTCTACCCACATCTCTATGTGCCGCAGCACTTCCATATGGAGTAAGATGGGCTTACCATGTTCCATCATTAGCACCTATCTATGCCGATTTTGGGCGGACCGTGCTTCCACACGGTGAACTCATGCGGTTCCGACGTGCCAGTAGGCCTGAGGCGATTCGTTCACGGTCGTAGGACCGCATCACCATTCGAAGGTGGATGCCCGCCCAGAATAGGATTCTCTTGACTGGGCTTACACCACATCGCCTCATTACGCGTCCACCCCCCAGTCCCCTTGCCCCGGGTACGTCGACTCCAAGCTTCACACAATAATTATTCAATACAACATCATGCCTGCTTTAGTAGGGTCAGGCAGAACGGTTGTTGCCTGATGGGAATTCCCCTTTTGCTATCAAATGTCTCATTGTCGCACGACCTCTTAATCATTACAACCAAGTAATCCCCAATCTTTGCTTGCTGTGCAGTGCAGTACCAATATCACTAATCTAAGTTTCCAGATACGGTTGCCATTTGCATCTTTCTAATTCGTCGTACGAGAAGCAAATTGTTGTGTGGAGGTATCAATTTCTTACATAAGCCATGAGGCAGTTCTTGTGCCACTCCACCAGGGTAGTATGAATATGGCAAATGCTCTGGCTCCCCGGGACTCTTTATAGAATTCCAACATTTCTCCCGTCCTCATGAGCACCAAAGGAACGGAGTTGGATGCTCCCCACATCCATGCATGAGGTAGTTGAAGCAAGTGAATGATTGAAATTTCGAGTTTTTCCACGGAATAAACACTCGTATTTTTGAGCTCGTAAATGGTACCTCGCATTCAAAAGTATCTCTACGGCTGAAGAATGAGCGTGTTCTTGGGCCATCGTAGAAACATAGTATTAGGGTCGACGTCGGAACGAACAACGAAACTTGACGAAAGCTTTTTCGTACATAGTTCTCTTGCTTCACATACACCAAGTGCTCTCTGAACCGTTTCAATAAGGTCACCCATCACACGGACTCTACCACTGGAGTGACCTTAGCCCGGGCATGTATTCCTATGATATTGGAAAAATGGACAGCGTAAATACTTCTCATAATCGTCTTTTCTAGCTTTAGCCTTTTGAATATGAGTGGGGCTCTAGGTGGCGCGTTTGTGGTGCCAACCGAAGGGCGCTAGAAAAGAAGGTTGGGGTGCTGTGGGCGAGGAAGCTTGTCTTTGCTCGAATAGGAAGGGGGCTTAGCTCTGGATTCCCGCCTGCTTGCCAGAAATGAATGGATCTGCAGGGGCTGGGTTCTCTTTCGGGCCTAAGCAGGAGGTGAAGTGAAAGCCAGAAGAAGATGAGAAGGTGCGCCTTCCCGGTCAGGAAGAGGCGCTTGATAGGTGCTGTCATCTATCTCGACCAGTTTCCCGAGGCGTTGGAAATCAAGACCGGTCAGAGGAATCACTGGCGTGGTTTCTCCCCCCCATCGTTCCGCCAAACAAAGAAGTCTCCTGACGATTGACCATTCCCTTCCCATACCTTAAAGGCCTCTCTTCGCCATTCGATGTTCTTACCCTGACTAGCGCCTTCCTTTTTTTAGATCATACCAACCTTTCCATCACTTGAAAAAAGAATTGTTCAAAAATAATTTTTTTTCTTCTATTTTGTCTTTTCTCGGCCCCAAGGGAGTTTACTCGACCCATTCTCAGTTCTCCCGCCAACTGCTCTAGTGTGTGCGGACTCCGTATTGTGGGACCTTCCTTCCCTTTTGCTCTGCCACTCTCCCGTGTACTCGGTTTGCAAAAGCTACTACAGAAGGTGGGCAGCAGGTACCACGAGCCCTCTGTCCACTCATCTCTATCTATAAGAAGCATGTGTAGTTCACCGGTTCCACCGAATGCTCCTATCTCTCGGCAAAGATCGTGTGAGGTCAGTTATGCTTTCGGATGCTTCGCCATGGAATAGATCGACCCAGTTCCGTTCTTTTCTGGTGTACTCGCTTTGTATCTCCGTCAACACAAGAGGTCGCGGTGGGAAGGAAGCAACCCTAGCCTCTGTCCGGCCGATCATTCCGCTGGCATCTTGATTCACGCCCCGTTTGATTGCAGCTCGGGGATGTAGTTGTAGATACGTGAGTATGAGTGGGTCGTTGGCTCCACTGTGATCTCCTTCTACGAATTGACTGTTGTCGTCGCCATCTTCAATATGTCACTTAGTCATATATGCTCGCTGCGGGTCAGCACCTCCGAAAGAAAACGGAGGATTTTCATCTCAGTGACTCCGCCGATCGCCCTCTGAACGATATAAGAATAAGGTTAAAGCTTGAATAAGTTTTTTACTCTATTAATTCTCTGTACCTCTTATGTCGGGTGGGCGCGGACGGTCTTTCGGCGATACCCTGAAAACGTACGTGCGGGTCTCCCCGCATTGGGGGCTCCATGCCATCGAGGTGGCCCAGCCAGCATTCATTCGAAATATCCTTTAGTGTAATTGCCCCCCCCCCCCGCGCCTCGGAAGCTATTCGAGTGTAGGCAGCGCTGTCTGTATACCGTTTACTCTAGTATTCATTGATCCATGGGCTTGCTCTCTCCCTCTTTCCACGATGAATGAGCCGCTGGACCTTCATTTCCGTTCAATGACCCGGGCATCCCTGGCTCTTTCCACCGTCCGGGGCTCCCTTTCCTCCCTATGCTCCCCCGGCGAAGGCCTACCACGCTTCGCGCCTGCGCGTTTATCGCCAGACACGGTCTTTGCAGTATGCATCCTCCCGCTGGCGGTCTGTATGGGTGGGTTGTCCCTTGCTGCTTCGTTTGTTAGGCGCTATGAATTACTGGAAATTCAGTGGTTTAATTGGACATGCAGGCGGGTTACACGTTCCACTGTGCCGAGATGTGTGTGCTGGTGGTGGATGATCACCCAGTGGTATGCGCTAGCGCCTTTGACGGCATCCAGGACCCGCCATCGCTCGTGAAAACCAGGTCTCGGTCGGTCTCATCGACGGTTGTGTGGATAACGAGGCCACCTCACAAACCTTCTCCTTCTATACCCTATTCCCAAATGTAGGCGGTTCGCTTGAGTGCTCAACCGCCCCTTTGCCCGGTGCTCATGACGGCGCTACGGAACCTCCACCGTGCCGGGGGACAGAGCAGGGCATAGCTAGCGGCATAGGAGCCTACTCTGCGTCAGGGCTTCGGTGCCGCACCTGGAGTAATCCATTATGTGTTCCGCACGTTCACCACTTCTCCGTTCATTTCACAATTATGATCGTGAAAACACCAGGTGCAGCAAGTTGTTGAGTCGGAATTCAAAGTGAAATTCTTGATTTGCCCGTTCCTAGTCGTCATGGGAAAGAAAGTTGCGTAGCAAAGTAAAGAAGAAAGAGAAAATATTATTCCCCAGGAGGCTTGTCCAGTACCACCAGTACTCATAAGCATCTCTTCGCTTAGCGGTCTACCTGGCGCTTTTTGCGCTGCATGCAAGCGAAGCGCTATTGGCGCAATATTAGCTCAACTTAGTGATTGATTGATTGCCAGTCAGTCAGTGCCCTCGATTGTTCAGATAGAAGGGATCATGTGCCCGGAACCATGAACATCCAGGCAGCAGCATCTCCTTGCGTGCAATAGACTTCTATGCCGGCGTGAATTCCGGCTCTGTGTTTGAAAATAAGCGCAGCTATAAGCAAATAGAAAGCCTTTTTTTTTCTTCTATTCTGAATTCCAACCAAACCACTGGTACCAAGCAACCGGTTAGAGTATCGCTTTCAAAGTAGAAGAGTGGTTATTATTGAGAAAGTGGTGGTGTCAGAAGCGCGCTAACTCTTTGTATTGAAAGAAAGTGGTCAGCGCAGCGTAGCGAAGCATTTACGTACTATAGTCAGAAGCGTAATAAGCCGTTTCTAAAGTCCCCAAACGAAAGAAAAAGTCATGAATGCCAGTGTCCCGGAATAGAACATATGATTCATGATTGAAGTGCTGGGTGGCGAGAAAAGAAGTGTTGGTCCCTTGCACCCATGTCTGCTGCCTGCTCTTGTCATGCAGGATCCCCACGCTGGGGGCTGTTTGCCTTTGGTAATGAGGGGAAGCACCTGCTCGCTGACCCTCTCTGGATGACAAATATGGTGCTCCCTATTACTAGGCAGGCGTATCGGACTTTCGGCAGTTCAAGTCTGTTCTTGTATAGCGAGCCAAATTGCCCTAGATCTTCAAGGGCTGTTCTTGTTCTGGCGGGCTCTGTTTCTGTCTATAGCGGGAGCACGGTTCGCCATCGCCAGTCAGAAGGCGCGCAGCGTTGAACTTTGACATAGGAAGGGCGCTAGTGATGTGTACTTATACAGTGAAAAGCGCTAGTGTAAATTCTTTCTATATGAAAGGCGCTAGACTGAGGAACCTTTCGCTCTTGGCGGCCTTGGAACGTCGATTCGACTACAGTGGAGGAAGAGGAGAAAGAAACGCTTGCATTGAATTCTGTTTTTGTTGATAGGAAGGTCAGATAAGGCTAAGGAAGATGAAGGAATTACTGAGGAAGTAGTGATCTGATCTCGTCTTGCTTGTGGGAGAGAGGGATGCTTCCGGGCCCACCTTGATCCAGCCAGATAGCGAGCCGATCACTCTGCATTTGTTACCGGCCCCTACAGGGGAGGAAGTACCTATCCCTTACGGGAATCGCGAACCCGTGTCTTCGAATGAAAAGACGATGTCACTAACACTGGACGAAAGGGGACATAAATAAAATGATTAATATACCTCAGCTCGAGTAATAGAAGTGGTTCGTTTTGTTTCTATACGAAATTCGCGATTTCTGTTTGTGTTCATGTTGGCGATTTCTTATGTGAATTGGCGGTCGTCCCCCTTCATACGGGTTCCCCACCGACCCAGTGAACATCAACCACGCCCTTCCTTATTCTCCGATCATCAAGCCCCCTCTAGCGCCTTGTCTTTCATCCGGAACAAGCCGGGCGTTCGTTTGGTGCTGGCCAAGCCAATAGTATGACCATCTATAGACAGAGAAAAACTATAGTGGCCCTCTTCCTCTTCCCTTATCCGTCCGGACAATTTGGAGGCTAGAACGCTCCGCCGCCTTAGAAGGTCTGGGAATCCCGAAAGCAAAAGGTCTCTATCACGGGACCATACTTTTGGATTCCACATCTGCAGGCCTGGGCATCTATCTAAAAGAGTCAATGCAAAAATCCTCTGCTATTCTTGACACCGACTAGTCTCTTAGAAAATGCCACATTTGCTATCGACTAAGCGTCGAAAACGTGCTACGCCTACTGATATGCTGTTGATCTCATATTTTTCTTTTTTGCGCACTTTGCGGATTTGATGCCATCAGAGATTGACAGAGGGCTACTCGTTGATTTCACTCTCTCCCGCTCTTGGCATTCAATTCAGGGGGAATACTTCGTAGATTCACTGTGCATTTGTCTGAATCAGCGCCCTCGTCTTCATCCAATTTTGTGGGAGCACTATGTCCGCTGATGTTGTCTACATGCGCGATCATGTCGACTGCCCGCATTGTCCTTCGGACCCTCCCCATGGGATCATGATTCCGTATGGTTCGTATTCAATTTCCCACCGTACTTGCTGCTGTTTCATACTTTTCATGGAAAAGCCCTGGATCAAGGGCGCTATGCTTCTGGTTCCTCTGGCGTCTGCCAGATTCGGATATGATTCTGGAAACGCAGATTCGGATGCTGCTGCTTTATTGCAAGCTATCCTCACTTCAAACAAATATCAATCGTAACTTATTGCGGAGATCGTAAGTTAGTTGAGAACGCGAGTGGACTTCTCAAAAGAATCTAAAGCGAAACAGCAAAACTACTTCAGTACAAATGAAGAGAAGAAGAGGTGAACAGAGCTCACAGTCGAATGGATGCTACAGAGGATCAACTCATAACTGAGGAGGACTCCGGCACCCCTTGAAAGCACTCCGAGCAGGAATTCCCAAAGCAGTTTTTGACTTGTAAACCTGATAAGATTCCGGGGGCCCTAGGGGGACTTACCGACGGATTCAAAGAATTTTGTTCCATGGGTTACAAGAAGATGAAAGAATACGGAAATTGTATTAAGGACTAGGTAAAATAAAAAAGAGAGAATATCCTCAGGTTTCGAAGGAAGTGCCCATATAGGGAATTCAAAATAGACTTAGATTTGATTCAGGTCATTAATCTATATTGGATTGCCCAATTTATTAATAGAAGGACGAACACGGGGAATCGATGAATTACAGATGAATGTAAAAAAGAATTTCATTCTGTAAACCGGAGATCAACATTGCTATCTCAAGAATTGAAAAAGCCTTATGGACAACCTTAATATTCTTGCAGAATATATAGCTTTACAATGAAAAAATGAGTCTATTCGAAAGGCAATGAAAAAAGTATTGAATTAAACGAACAATCGGGTACAAAATGGGATTCAAGTGCAAATTGCAGGGCGTATCGGAACGGAAAAAGAGATTGCACGTGTCGAATGGTCAGTGAGGCGCCCCCACTAACTACCCGACAATGTTCCCTTACTAAAAATTCGCGGCTAAAACTTGATCACTGTTCCATACAATTAGTACTATCTATGGAGTCTTAGGCATAAAAATTGGATATTTATTGCTACAATGTTTGTATTTATTGTTCCTTTCCCCATGTGCCTCCTAGAAAAGGTTTGAAGTTGTGTTGACTCCTATAGTAATAGCCCTGGATCGAAGCCACAGATTAACTGTTGCCTATACAAGCTTCCCTAGGCATACGGCTAGACTTAGAATATACCATTGCAGATAGAAGACAAAGAACCCCTGGAGACACGTATAAGAAACCTCCATTGAATTTGCCATGTAACATTAGTATATTGCTATAGGTATTAAACTCCTGTAGTGCAATATTGTTTAGGTTGAACTTTGGTTTTGAATAATATTGGTTTAGGATGGCATTTACTCTTTGATCCCTTAGTTAAAGATAAGATAGTATCAACCTTTGTGAGAAATATTCCTAAGTGTCGGGGCTAGTACAGGTAATTCCAGATCAAACTAGATTCCGGTGTGTATTGTAGGCTACAAGTTGTTTATTTGCAATTTACGATGAGCCTTATGTATTACTAGACCTATTTCCTTGTAAGGTCACTTAGTCTATCTGTCTTCTCGGCTAGCCTATATCTTGGGCTCTCCCAAGGCCGAAAACTCTATAGAGGTCTCCGCAGCAGCCTCTGAGATTCAATTATCTAATACTGGGCCTAGCAGCACATCCTAAAGCACCTGTGGCCTAAGCTTAGCTGCAAGCAAATACAAGTCTTCGGAATGCCCAGATACCAATAAGTGGGTACCTACGGAGGTAAGTTTGTAAATTAAAACCTATTGAAACCCCTTATGGGTTTATTCTTCAGCCAACTGCATAGAGTGGGTTCGAAGTTTCCTTCTAGATTACAAATCCCTAGCTGGACTAAAGTGCCCTTTACAGGTAGCCTCTAAATTAAGAACTTACCTATGCTTGAATTAATTGGTCTGTTGTATTCCTTTGTGATTGGGGAATCTCCTTGCTGAATCGGGTGTATCCCCCTACAGGTATATTCTATGTTGAAGTGTTTCACCTGGGTACGGAGGACCTCCCTGAGCCTTCCCTGCAGGTATTCGATGCCTTCTAAGCTAGGGGGTTCTGTATTTCCTGGTTACTGATGTTGCCGTTGGCTTGGATTGTTGAAGCCTCTACCCAAGACTTGACTACATGGAAACAACCTCAGACCTAAGTACATCTAAACTACCCCAGCAAGCCCAAATCTATGGAACGGGACCATTCCAATAATACTATCTGCAAGCATCCACAATGTAAAGGGCACGGATGTAAACTCTAAGTAACTTCAAGGAATCCGGCATTTCTATAAAAATCTTGACCCTAGCCATTCATCAGAAAGCTTTATAAATATCAATTACAAAGAAATTCCAAATTTAGCCTTACTAGGGGCTCCTATTGGTACCTAAGAGGGATAAAAAGTGAAAACAATTGGTCAATGATTCAGTAACCACTAAGTACAGGCCTCCCCCCCCCCAGTACCCAAGCAGTGCGGGGGGGGGGGGGTTGGGATGCTATTATATCCCTCACTCTGGGCCCATATCGATGAGGAGGGCGTAGTGACGGACATAAATGTGTCCGTCAAGCTACGTAGGTAGTAGCATCAATAAAGTACTCAGTACAAAAGTTTCAATACCAGAAAGGCTGGTAAGTCGAGTAGTACCTCTCCTAGGATCTGTCTAGGTAATTAGGACCTTGGGAAGTCATCCGAAGTTCCCTACAGGAGATACCGAAATAGGATAAACAGTT
Organism: Dendrobium nobile; assembly: GCA_022539455.1. Taxonomy (NCBI): domain Eukaryota; kingdom Viridiplantae; phylum Streptophyta; class Magnoliopsida; order Asparagales; family Orchidaceae; genus Dendrobium; species Dendrobium nobile. The sequence goes on from CM039723.1 coordinate 71,442,444, forward strand.
ATTCCTCGCATAGAAGTCTATGATGTTGTATACATTACAGGTAGGAATTTGTCCAAAGAACTGTAGAGTTAGCTACTAGAAGTTTTGGTGTAATTTCATCTTGAAGTAGCACAACTTATCTAAAGGCATCGTCAAGGAGTACATAAATACAGATAGTACATTTTTGATGGAGACTGGTCCAAAGCCTGGCAGTGCCCTTGGGTAGCATGAAAATTCAAAACAAATAAGGATGTATAATGAATTGGCAACCTACCGGATCAATTAGAAGTAGAACAGGCAATTGAAGAGAATCAATTTCTAAGTCTAGTACAGATTGAGATACTAGTACCTGATTACCTTATTAAGCTCAAAGCCTATCCATTGAACACAAGCACTTGATATATACTATAAATCAAGATGATATATTTGCAATGCCCTGGCCAGTGCCCTTGATACAGAGTCAATCAAAGATTCTATAGAACTTTGATTGGATCTACATACCTCGGTAAATCCCGGTACAATAGAACATCATGTTTTTAGTACCTAGTTACAACCAGTGCACTCCATAAACACCATACCCTGGTATTGTACATTTGGAATTACAAAGAACAACATCTTGTGCACGTACAACACCTATTAAAGGGCAGGTCTAGGCCAGATTCCTACAAGAAGAAAATGATTAGAAAAGTTGTCGAGGGCCCCTACTAGTACAGTTATAGATAGATCTGATCGTCCCTGGTACTAAACCTAATTATTTTTGAAGTCCCCTAATTAAAAGAAGTAGCGGTGTACTAGATTTCAGAGCCAGTTTACAAAGATACTAGCCAATGAATCAATACAATGAATTCCCCATCACATCTAGGGGTACATAAGTAATTTAAGTTTGGAATAAATCAATTCAAATTGTAGCCCTTGAATACAAGTAAAGGGCAGGAGGTAATCTTATACTAACAATTTCATCAACATTTAATCAACCAGGGCCATTAGATACCATTGTATACCCCTCCAGTGCCTTTCTCTAACATTCATATAGGACTGTGCTAGGACTTTAATCCTCCCTTAAGGCCAATTCTAATCTAGGCTTCAGCAGACACTACAGTTTAGCTAGCATTTATACTTACATATCCCAGGTTCTTTATGCCAATAGCCAAATTCATGGCCAGAATTCCAGAAAATCTCATCAAGTCAATAATTATCCAAAATAGCAAAACAATTCAGGCAACTATAACTGAATTAATGCTAGAAAACAAAAACCCCCCCCAAAACACCCCCACAAAAAACACCCCCCCCCCCCTTCCCCCCCCCCCCCACACACACAACACACACACAACCACCACAAACACAATTACCATTAGGATACTCTAAGTATATCTACTAATCTCGCCTGGAAATCTCAGGGAGTCTGCGTAATGAATTCTTTACTTCTATTTGATATAGCCAGATGCGCTTTTGCTAGCAGAAACACAAGTGTCAGGACAATTATTAAGAAAGGCATTGAAAAATCATGACAATCCATTCATCAGGCCATTCTATGAGATAAGAGTTAATACCCTTTAATTAGATCCATAAGGACTCCTTGAACTTTCTTTATCATTCACCACACATCCCATTAGAAATCTATAAGGCTAGGTTACCACCAATTCAAGATCCCAAAATTCTTTCTATGTAACTGAACAATACCAGCCCAATCCTAACATCTTTACTTGAATTAAGCATCTTCTAAATTGAACCTTCCAGGAATTGCCTTTTAGATAAAGAATTGATAAACACTATTGAAGATACAATCTGCACAATTACATCATGATTAAGTTCTACTGGTCTATAACTAGGCTATTGTGTTCCTTTGTTGTACCTTTCCCCATGAAAAAAATCTTTTGCAGGGGATAGGCAGAGACCCAAACTCATTATTGTGTTGAATTTTTTTTCTTTTCTTTTTTTCACACAGGAACAAGGTTTAGAACTTCCTGGACTAACAATTAGAGCATATTGTTGTTTCGTACTTGGAACAATTCCCTTGGAGGAGTTGAATTACTCAACCATAGTCTGGCTCAGGAACACGGTAGCTCGCAGAACCTTTTGGATACTACAAGATGGTTACACCCAGGGCACACTATCTAGGTAAAAATGGAACTGTGGAAGGTTTGATGTAATAGTATAGATGTTTGTTTCATGCCTTCCTTTCTTAGAAAAATGTAATAGATTGTGTATTCTGTAAGGCTATACAGGAATAGCTAGAATATTGAGGTTATAGAGCTTTGCTAGGCTGTACTCATAAAATCTTTGATTTAGTTGGCAACATCTTGGATTACTAGAGAAGTGCTCACTTTACCACATATTCTATATTTGCCTATTGTTCCATACATTACATAGAAGTATGTCTATATTACCAAAATCATCAAGAAGCTTACTATTGCAATTGAATCTAACAATGGATTGCCAGCACAGGAGCCTCCTCCCTAAAAAGGAGATCGAAGGATGGTGCCAACTTTCAATGACTTCTGGCTTTCCTTATCAAAGATGCGACACATCTTAGGTATTTGTAGTTCTTCACGGCTAGGTGAAAGGCTTATAAAACTATAGGTGTAGTCCTCGCAGTTACATTGGATGCATCTAAGCCGTGTATAGCTTGTGTAGGCCAGTAAATACTCACATAAATAGTGGAATGAACCCTACCTTTTTATTGGCAGTACCTCTCTTCAGACCTACTGAAGATTATTTGGAGATATCTAATGCCCACTTTTGTCTATGTTGGCTTGCACTACCTGATAAACTCGAATTCCTGGGTTGGGCTTTGGCGAAAGGAGAATATTACAATTAAAGGGACCACTTTAAGTGAAAATAGATACAAGGCCTACACATTCGACTGTTGGCGACAAAAGAATATTATTTGACTAGAACTTACGGATATTTTGTATAGTTACCTGGGCAAGCAGCCTGAATTTCCCCCTAATAATATATTAGGTGTCTCGCTATCCTGCTCTAGATCCCTGGCTTTACGGACCCTCATTGTAAGACTTTTGGGTATCTTGTTGAAGTAAGGGTTTCATTTGTATAATAGCTAAATGTACTAGGCTGTAGGATATATATTATATAATACTACTGGTGGTTCTAAAGATGCTTGATATGAAAGGCATATGGTTAGAAGTAATGATGTACACTGAGATGTTACCAAGCAATTTTTGATAGAATGAAATACATAAATACATGTGTTATGTATTATTCTTGACATTTCATTCGGAGGAGCTGGATGAGAAGAAACTATAATGTCGTGCTCTGCAGTAGAGATGGAATTCAGAAAAAACCATAAACTAGAACACAAAAGACAGATTTCGTTAAACATCATAGAGGTTAGAATGATGGAATTCTTGCCGAGGCATTCATTTTGTTTTGGCAGATATGCCTCCCCCCAACCCCCAACCTTCAGGCACTTGAACCTTGCTGGGATCACAGCTAGACAATAGATGCAGGGCGAAGAGCTATGACACGATATGCGCGTCGTGGTAGAATTGGGTACGTATCTTTCCCGATAAACCTGTTTCTGTAAAGACCTACGAACACGTATGGGTTCGGCAAGGGTTCCCCGAATATTGGGAATCCATTGTGAAACCGGGCGAATACAAATGAGTGGAGTATCATAAACTGTAGGCAAAAAAACTGCTTAGAAATATTTTGTGCTGTGATTGTACGCCCGTGTAAAGAACTCAAAACGTGACTCGGCATGATAATACGAATGTTGACAATGCAGTGGTTATCATTGTTCAAGGAAGGAAATCCAAAAGGATCTCGAATTTTTGGTGCGGATTGCTCGGAATTGCGACAGTTGAATTTTATAAAGTGTTTACTTAGCCAACCGAGTCTTTTAGTTGAAAATAGGGTTTATCCTATAATATATATATTTTATTCAAATATTGAAATAGATCGTTAATAGATTGTGTCACATGCATATATTTGAAAATTTATAATAATTTTTAGAATTTCAAAAAAATAATTCAAATAAAAAGAAAACAAAAAAGATGCTGTGATTATTTCAAGCCAAGCACCAATAACTATAGTTCGTCATGGGTAGGGACATTATTGCCTCTATAATAACTTCTATAAGAAATGCTGACATAGATCAAAAGGAGAAGAGTTCAAATAGTATATACTAATATCACTAAAAACATTGTGAAAAGACTTTTATACGAGAAGAGAAGGTTTTCTTGAAAACGTTCGAAAAAGAAAGTCAAAAATCTTTTCTTTCAAAAGACTTGATTATAAGTTCTTAAATAGTAAGATGAACGAAATTTTACTATTTTAGGCACAATAGTACCTAAAGGACCCAACAAATCCCTAATTGGAGTCATGGGATCCGATTCTTTTTCTTTTGTCGCATTATTCTATCTCGAAGTATTGAAGGGGCCAATTCGAGAACAATTGGATGATGACAAAATTAGGAAAGATTGGCATTCCTTATTTCGATTCAACAACGTACCAAGAGTTTCCTGATGTTGGGGAAAGAATTGAATCTTCGCCTTGGAATCAAAAGGATTTCTATCGGCACGATCTAATTCATTATTGGAAATCAATCCTGAACCTGCCGTATCATACCTTTTTTCGGTATACGAAATAGTGGATTTTACTAACTCAATTCGGATGAAATCACGAAGCAGATCATTTGCCCTTATTTCAACAAAAGAAGCATGAACCTATTATTATATATAACTCTTTTTTTCTTGTTCTTGGTCCCAAGTCAATACTAAGCAAGCCCGAACTAATTGAATACTTGTGTGAGAAATTCCTCGAATTGACTTGCCATTTCCATAAAGTATATAATTGACAATTCGAAGTTGTACATTATCCTTTTCCTGCAAGAGATCCTGAGAGAAAAGTGTTGCTAAATTTATCCCATCAGCTATTTCATATGTGACTACGGGCCGAACCAAAACAAAAGACTTTTTTTTTCACGATTGAATCTACTTCGACAATCCCATATTTAGTAATTCCCGAACTGCTTCTTCTGTATCGCGGATCATCAAAATAAGCAAGAATACTATTTCTACGTAAAATACCATTTATAGGTATTTTCATCGAAATACCAAAACAGGGTTTTAGTTTCTTTTCTTGTTCTTGATCATATTGTAAGGGAATCACGAATCTATTTCTTCGCTTTTTCGCCAAGGAATTCTCTTGACGAATAGAAGTAGAAGGCTCTATGAGATTCCAATGACCCTTGGATATGATTCGATAAGGTTTTGAATAGTCAAGAATTTCCCTATCTTTTTTACCAAAGGTATCCAACAATTTATGTCTTACTTGATCATTAGTCAGTGAGAGATCAAAGATATATCTTTCTTCGAGAGAAAAAGAATTAGCATTCATTTGATCTTGATCCTTGTGGAGTGAAAAAGACACTATATTGGATCTGCATAGACCTCCTGCTAATATCCATAAATGACTTGTTTTTGGTAATAGATGAACATTACTATATGGATATTCGGGCGCATGATAGCCATCAGTACTCCAGTGCATTTCTCCTTCTGACTCAGAATAAATATGTTTTTGAACCCTTTCTTTCAAATGAAAAGTGGACGTTCCGGCACGAATCTCGGCAATCACTTGTTCTGATTCTACATATTGATCATTTTGAACTAAAATCAAACTTTTTGTTGGAATATTCACATTATGTAGAATATCTCGACTCTCAATAGTGAAATACAAGTATATAAAACATAGAAAAGCAGGATGCCCATGACGGGTACGTGTGGGATGAACCAAATCCTCATCAAATTTTCTTTTTCCATTAGAGGGAGCTCGTACATATTCGGCAGTACCACCTGTGAATACTCCGCCGGTATGAAAAGTTCTTAATGTTAGTTGAGTCCCCGGTTCCCCAATTGATTGACCCGCAATAATGCCTACGGCTTCTCCCAACTCGACCAGGTCACCATGAGTAGGACTTCGGCCATAACATAATTGACAGATCCAAGATGTACTCCTGCAAGTAAAAGGAGTTCTAATATATATTGGGTGTGCTCGAAAGGTTATGAATCGATTAACAAGTCCAATTCCAATATCTTTCTTTCGAGTGGCAATGCATCGTAGACCAATATATATATATCGTCTGCTAATACACGACCCATTAGTGTTTGGACAAAAATCTTTTCCGTCATCCCATTGACTCACGGAAAGACTTCGGATAGTACCACAATCCGTTCAACGTACAAGAATGTGTTGAACTACTTCAACAAGTATACGCGTGAGGTATCCAGCATCTGATGTTCGTACAGCAGTATCTACAACTCCTTTGCGGGCTCCGTAGCAAGAAATTCTATATTCTGTCAAAGAAAGTCCTTCCCGTAAATTGCTTTGAATGGGTAAATCAATCATTTGTCCTTGAGGATCCGACATTAATCCTCGCATACCTACTAATTGGTGTACTTGAGATGCATTTCCTCTAGCCCCCGAAAAGGACATTAGATGGACTGGATTAGAGGGATCAGTCATCCGAAAATTAGGATTCATTTCTTGTCTCAAATATTCACTTGTAGCATACCATATCTCAATGGATTGACGTAATTTTTCTACCACATGTACATTCCCATAATGATGGTTTTTCTCTAAAAGAAAACTTTGTTGTTCAGCGTCTTGAACTAACCATCCCTTAGAAGGTATTGTGAAAAGATCATCAATTCCTAATGAAATAGATGTAGCAGTGGCTCGCTGGAAACCCAAATCACTGGATCCAGGATATGTGATGTATATGCCATTCCGAAATGATATCTTAATATGCTAATAAGTCGTTTCATAGCAGTTCCATCTATCACCTTATTGTGAAAGACCAGATCGGTCCGTTCTGCCATAAGGACCTCCATATTCTGCTGAGTAAGATTCCACAATGGGCCTGGGTCAGTGATTCGAAAACTTCCTTTCCTCAATCTTGATTCACACAGAAATTCAGAAATTATGATACCGGTGAAATTGGAGAGACCCGAATTCCCACGAGTATGGGCATCACTAATAGAATTTCTTACTTTTTACACTTCCTATTATTCGATAGTGCTTATAAATCTCATTAGAATTACCAAAAGATTCATATTGAACTTCGATGGGAACTTCTCTTGAGCCAACGACGCGTTGATCTAGTCTCCACCGGAGCCACAAAGGACTATTTCAATGGATTCGTTTCTGCCGATAAGCTCCAAGTGCATCATAAGAACTAGAAAAATACGGCTCTTTTGTCTACTTAAAGTCATTCTTGTAAACTGTTTCCTTTTTCTAGTTTCTGCAATTAGAATTCTATTGATTATACCTATTTGCACAAATACCTCGGGGATTCCCGATCGTTAATACATAGAGTCCAATAAGCATATCTTGAGTTGGTACGGAAACGGGATCTCCAATAGCTGGAGACAAGAGATTCATATGAGAAAACATAAGTAAACGAGCTTCTGCTTGAGCTACTTTCGCTTTCGTGATTTAGCACGGCATGCATGCGTACACCCCTTTTCTTTTAGGGACATACCCCTCCCCTTGCTCCGAATACCACCCAACAATCGGGTGTGCTGTCGTCACTAAGACTTGGAATTTTCCAAGACCTCCTCTCTTCATTCTTCCTGCGGCTAAGGCGCTAGAGATAACGGGGACTAGAAAGAAAATCAGACAAGTTCTAAAGCTCTTCGTTGACCCATACCTCTACCTCCAACAGACAGACAAGGCGTACTGATTCGACAGACTTCGATCACTTTCACTTCCTCAAGACATAGGTTGGGCATTAGAAAGGATTCCCCTATTCACAGAAAGAGACAAGGGGCTTACCAACAGACCTGCTACCTTCCCTCCATTTTCTGGAAAGGCCATTCCTCTGACTAGAAGGTGCGTAGCAATGGAGCTTCCGGACCAAGCAAGCTGAAAAAGTCATGTTTGAAGGCTAGATAGCGGCCTTAGGAACCTACCAATGAAGCTTTCACTCTAGTAGCTTAGACCATAGTTGAGCCTCATACTCCTTCCTTAGAAGGGCACTCAAAAGCCGGTGCTTTGGTTAACGGCTTCCGAAGTTACTAATCGTAGCCAACTTATTCAAGATGTATGCTTCTTATTCTTAGAATAGATATGTGATTTCTTTAGAAAGGAGATGAACTAAGTCTACGAAACAGTAGAGATGAGACAGGGTAGCTTGCTATACTTGACCCTAACCCTCGGAAATGATTGGCTATCTTCCTTACTATATATAGAATCCGATAAACTTGAACTAGACCAGATTCTTGCCTTATGCTACTGTAGCGAAGAAACTCTACCCAACAAAGAATGGGGAGGGCTTCCTTCCCGAGCAGGCTGTACTTTCAGACCGGATTGGATATACTGGAAAGCTAAAGGCCCTAAAGAAAGAAGCCCCACTCGCAGGTTTGGATGCATATTTCAAGAGCGAAGAAAGTCGTATGAAATCAAAAACGGGATAGCTTATACTATCTAATTTCCATTTTTTTCCTATTTCCTAGAAGTGTACGTGTGCTTTACCGGAGAAATTCTATGATGATTCCTTTTATGGCTAAAAAATGGATATGGATAAAAGTAGTAACGGCTAAACATAAACAGGGGAGTGAATCAAGATCCGAGCACCAATCCTGGACCGAAAAACATGCCGTCGGCTAACGTAGTCCTACCTAGAAACAGCAGTTTGCCTACTTTGGTGAAAACGAGTAACAGAGGTTCGAGTCAAAGCAAAGAAATGATCTACTGTTCCTGCCCATTCTAACGGGGCATTCTATTCGTCCCACAGCTTCATGTGCAGTGAAGACAAGGACAAGCTTCCCTCTCCCTCACAGTTTCCTTTCGCGGATTCTCTAAGAGCGGCATCCACATGATCAGAAAAGTGACGAAGGGTCAGGTCAAAGTGCTAACATGCAAAGAGCTCCAATGCCCTTACTTGAATCTAATCTAAGGAGGTCGATGTCCATTCAAAAAAGGGGAAGAGTCAGATGAATGCGCAGGGGATTCTGTTGATTAAGCCTATTCTTAGACCATGTATTCTTCCTCCGATTCTGGGCATGGAGATCCAATTTCTGATTCACCTGTTCCGAGGAATATCTAGAATATCTTAGAGAATTTGCAGATCAGATGTGGCATTAGTTCTAGAAGACTTTCTCTTTATGAAAGGTGCGAATGCGGGAAAGTGAACTCCTGGTTCCAGTGTGCTGAACCATCTTTTGATACTGAGCACTTGACCAGTTGTTGATGCAATTGGCAAGTGAACAAGGAATCTTGGTTGAAGACTCAAACTTGTGGGCTTGGTAGAAGCAAAGGAGTTGGCTATGACAGATTGGGCATCTTGTCGCTAAGAAAGAGCTGATCTACGACCACCCTGGAGTTCTATGCTATTTACTTCTTCGGAACTGCTGGTCTCTCTGAATAAAGCAAGACAACTTCTCCGTAGGTGAGAGCACTGATTCGGTGCCTCCTAGTCCTACTGCTTACCTTCCTCCAGGAGTTCAGTTCCTAAATAGGAAGAGAAGGGATGAAATGACTCTTTTCTTTATGAAAGATATATATATGTATGAAAGAAAGAGATATGTATTTCGAAAGATATATGTATTCAATTACTCTGTCTTTATGTATAAAAGATATAGTGATGATTTTCCAAATTCATCTCCGATGTCGATTCAATCGGAATTGATAGAGTAAGATTCATCTGCAGCTCCTTCTTCATCGATTGGAATGCCCCCTCACAGGCATCACCCCAGCTGAAGAAAAGTCTTTACTTACACCAGTAAACTAAGGCAGTCAAGCACTAGCAATAGAAAGAGCCACATTGCTTTTCCCTCATATGGTATCGCCTTAGAAGTTGTTGTCGCGGAATCCATTCTATCTGTCAAAGAGTAAAAAAAAAAAGTATATAGACTTGCCTTTATCAACATGGATTCGCCTTTTAGATTGTTTTTTGGGAATAGGTTGTTTGCAACAATAGTATGTGAGGGAGGAAGTGACATGACAAGGAAGGGGTATGCATCGTATAATAAGAGAAAGGCAGATTGCTTGAGTTGTGAACTGAACCCGAATCCAACTCCCGATAGCCTACCTACGATGTCTTCCGCATGGATAGAATAGACTTTTTGATTGACTTGATTAGCTTGGTTGGCTCGGAAGGCCCGGGGGAGGATCCGGAGAAGCAAAATCGGAATCAATATGCACTCGATTGCTTCTTCCTTCGTATTCAATTCGTATCTCGAAAATCTTTTGTGAAAAGTTACCGATCTTGGCTAACATACGGATACTGAACTTCGTTACGTAACGAGTGAAAATGGTTCCCGAGGGCTAATGAAAGTTCCTCTTTCTGTGGAATAAGCGGTGCAAGTCTTTTCTGTTACAGCAAGAGCTGTTGAGTAAATAGAAGCTCTGGTCCTATCCGCCGCTGGTGGTGAAGGAAGTGAATCAGAATAAGCTCTTTTCTTTGAAAGAGAACTGAATGCGCTTAGTCCCTTGGGGATTGGTCTGCACTCAGGGGCTCTTTTTAGCACTTTTTAGGAAGTGAAGACGAATAGTCGACTTTGCCTGCTTGACGGATAAGGAATTCCCGGAAATCCTTCTTGAAGAGGCGGCGCATCCAGTAGGAATCGAACCTACGCTACGAATTGACCTAGCGCCTTGTTGGTATAGGTTGGGCGCTTTCACCATTCAGCCATGGATGCGCTAGCGAGTGAACTAGGTGTTTTTTTTTGGTAGAGCCGAGGATCGGTTCAAGAAAGAACGTCAAAGAAAGGTTCCCTCTTCGGAAATATGGGTGTTTTGGCTAGCAATCAAGCTAGGGTCCTGATCGAGCAAGACGCAGTCCTATCTATCTACCTCTCCAAACACAATATCTTGAGTACCTATGATGGTGACTACATCTGCTGGCATGTGATGTTTAGACATAGAATCGAGTCCTTGTGAATGGGCAGAGCCAGGTGCTCTTATTTTACGACGGTAGGGACGATTGCTTCCATTACTTACAAGAAAGACACCAAATTCTCCTTTAGGTGCTTCAACTGCGGTATAGGTAGAAGGAGCTGGTACGGAAAAACCTTCTGTATAAAGTTCGAAATGGTGAATTGAGGTAGAGTAGACCGATGATCCTGTAGTCATTTTGCCGGCTATGGAAAGAAAAAGCTTGCATCTGCTCCCCCTAAACTATAACCGGTCCCATCTCTCTCCAAACCTAACGTGGTAGTTTCCCATCATAAGGCTTTCTATCTATAGATTGAGCCATTACCAACCAAGGATCCCATTCGTTCAGAACTCAGTTGACTACTTCTATAGATATAGATAAGGCTACGCGTCCTTGGTTCAGCATTATAGCACATAGGCTTCTTCGGCGCTACTACAGCGCTTCGCTAAATCGAAGCGCCTCGCTATGAGAATGACGCTTCGCTAACGCGTTGCGTTGTCAGCTTTGCTACCGACGCTTCGCTTCATCTTAAGTGCTTCGCTACCGAGGCTCAGCATAAAGGATGCTCCTCCTATCTATAGAATAGAGAAGCGCTTCGTTCCGCTTCGCTAACGCTCGGCTAAGTCGTCGAACCCTCGCGCTGACCGTTCGCTTTCTCAGTAGCGAAAGCGCTTCTCTTTGCCCCTTACCCTTAAGTAGAAGGCGCTAGAGAGATTCTTTTTTTCTTGCTCCCGCTTCCTCATCTGCGCTCGTCAAGCCAACTTAGCTTTTTTTGGGGGAGGTGAAACAGCGGTTGAAGCGGACATTTCAAAATGACAGCATCGAAGATCTGTCTATATATACACGGTCACGGTTATCCCGGACTGCGTTCCGGAAAAAGTAGCCTACTTGACAGAAAGGGCGGGCACTCTCGGCTCGTAGGTAGGCACTCTCGTGTTTCAACCCCACGTGACTTTGAAAGTTGTGGGGCACTGTGTACTTAAAGCCTCTACGAGTTGCAAGTGAATGGGGCCGGTGCGTGGCGAACGGAACGGTTCATCAAGCCATTTCTCGCCTCAACCCCCTAAATAGGAAGAGGGGTACTTTACTAATAGGGGGGAAATTGTCTCGCACCTGACTGTGAGGGACCTCTCGATACCGCTCCGTGGGGTTCACTTCGTCACTAGTGGCCGGTTTCCCGTCGCGGAAGCCTTTTCCCAGTGCGCGGAGCCCAGCCCCAACGAGGAAGGTGTTAGTGCTTTCTCATGGGGTAAATAATGCTAATCCCTCTTTTTGTGCTACTCCTACGGGAAGAATCTAATAAAACGCGAAGCGTTCTCTTGGTTTCGCTTCTAAAGGCTGCCCTCTCTCGGCTGGATTTTTGTCCAGCCTACTACGAGGATCCCGTATCCCGTACATCGTCTTTCTCCCTCCTGGGTTCCCGTGGTTCCTATGCCGCCGCGTTTCCCGTCCTTTTCTTTTAGTGCTTCGACCCAAAGCGATAGCTTGACGCGTTTTCAGTGGATAAGATGGCTGCGCTCCAGCTCACTCAAGAATGGGACGACAGTGGTCCGCCGGCAAGCTCGTTCTGATCTTGGACGCAGTACATTGGAATCCTGAAGCACCACCACGAACGCTACCGCGCGTGCGCCTGCGGTGCGGTAAGGCACCACCCTGTTGTGCCAGTAGACAACTCTGGTGTGTCAGCTTAGTCTTCATCATCAAGCCACAACCTTGATATCTAGCTTCCCAACTAATAAACAATTCCTTTTCCCCAAATCCACGAAGAAGGGAAAAGTCAGTTAATTCTTCCGAAGAACCGGAAGCGAAGCGCTATGCCGGGGCGAGGGGACGGGAAAAGAAACTGCTCCGAAGAAAGAGATTGGGGTTCCCAATGCTTCTCCACGCCCAACGAGATGCGCCAACCTCGGGATGCTTTACTCCTAACCCCACGAAGGTTCCGAGACGGAGCTTAACCTGAGTCTCGGTTAAGAACGGCGATGATCTACGTTTCACACGGCGCACGATTCCATGGATAGTTTCATTCGACCTCGTGATGGAGGACATAGCTTACGATCATCGGCTTTGATCATGCCACTAGGCATTTGATTAGGACATTGCACAATGATCCGAACACTTTGTCGCATCTCTTCGATACGGATACAGTAACGATCATAGCGATCTCCTCTGGTACCTACTGGTACGTCAGGATCCGATTGGTCATGAACATCGTAAGGTGCTGCTCTTCGCGAATCCCAGCATACCCCAGGTTGGGATGGGTAGGCCCACCACTTCACTTTCACTTAGGCTCGGGCCAAGTCAGTGAGGGGGCCCTGTCGGGCTCCTTCCCCCCCCCAAAAAAACAAACTGTACGTGGGAGTTTCCCTTCATACGGCTCGAATCATTCTCAGATGCCCCGAGAGGCATCCTTTCCTTAATTCCCTTTGGGGGTGGTTCACGCGCGCGCAAACGAGCACCGGCCGCAAAAGCAAGGAACTATGACCAATAGAGTCAGACACAGAGCGTCATCCTTTTTTTTCTTTTGACCCGAATGTATTTGTAAGTCAAATACATTCTCTTTGAGGAGTTTCTTTCTCTGAGGGTGCGGGACGCTCGCGGAGTCCGTGCCTTCCGTACCAAGTCGTTAGATCCCGCTCCTAAACATCAGGGAGGGATAGGGGGAAGGGGGCCGGGCCTATCATATAAAGAGGGTTGTAGAAAGAGAACCCGGCCACCTATTTTCATTCGACGTTCCGGGGCGCCCGATTCGATCGACGAATTCGGCGAGCTGATCTGCTTTGATCTAGGAGAAAGCCCAGTCAGCCACCTTTTCGGTGCAGGTCACGTGACCTACAGCTCGTCGCTTTTTGAGACTTCCTCTACCCACATCTCTATGTGCCCGCAGCACTTCCATATGGAGAAAGATGGGCTTACCATGTTCCATCAATAGCACCTAACCTATGCCGATTTTGGCGGACCGTGCTCCACCCCGGTGAACTCATGCGGTTCCGACGTGCCCAGAGGCCAGAGGCGAATCCGTTCACGGTCCGTAGGACCAACACCATTCGAAGGTGGATGGCCCGCCCAGAATAGGAATCTTTGACTGGGCTTACACACATTCGCTCACTTACGCTGTCCCCCCTCAGCTCACCCTAGCCCCGGGTACGTCGTCTCCAAGGCTTCACACAAAATATTCACTGACAACATATGCATGCTTTAGTAGGGTCAGGCAGAACCGTTGTTGCCTGATGGGAACTTCCCCCATATTGCTATCAATGTCTTCATGTCGCACGACCTCTTAACATTACACCACTGAATCCCCAATCCTTTGCTTGCTGTGCAGTGACAGTACCAATATCCACTAATCTAAGTTTCCAGATACGGTTGCCAGTTGGCATCTCTTCTAATTCGTCGATACGAGAAGCAAATTGTTGTGTGGAGGAATCAATATCTCTACATAAGCCAAGAGGCAGATCTTGTGCCACTCCACCAGGTCGTATGAAACTGGCATGCATCCTGGCTCCCGGGACTCTTTCATAGAATTCCAACAATTTCTCCCGCTCCTCAAAAGCCCAAAGGAACGGAGTTGATGCTCCCACATCCATAGCATGAGTAGTTGAAGCAAGTGAATGATTTGAAATTCGAGTTATTTCACGGAATAACACTCGTATATATTGAGCTCGTAATGGTACCTCGCAATTCAAAAGTCTCTCTACGGCTGAAGAATGAGCGTGTTCTTGGGCCATCGTAGAAACATAGATAGGGTCGACGACGGAACGAACAACGAAACTTGACGACAGCTTTTTCGTACACGTTCACTTGCATCACATACACAAGTGCTCTCTGAACCGTGCAATAAGGTCACCCATCACACGGCTCTACCACTGGAGTGACCTTAGCCCCGGGCCATGCTATTCCATGATATTGGAAAAATGGCAGCGTAACTACTTCTCATAATCGTCTTTCAAGCTTTAGCCTTTTGAATATGAGTGGGGCTCCTAGGTGGCGCGTTCGTGGAGCCAAACCGAAGGCGCTAGAAAAGGAAGGTTGGGTGCTTGTGGGGCGAGGGAAGCTTGTCTTTGCTCGAATAGGAGGGGGCTTAGCTCTGGATCCCGCCTGCTTGCAGAAATGAATGGATCTGAAGGGGGCTGGGTTCTCTTTCCGGGCCTAAGCAGGAGGTGAAGTGAAGGCCAGAAGAAGAAGAGAAGTGCGCCTTCCCGGTCAGGAAGAGGCGCTAGAAGGTGCTGTCATCTATCTCGACCAGTTTCCCGAGGCGTTGGAAATCAAGACCGGCTCAGAGAATCACTGGCGTGGTTTCTCCCCCCCATCGTTTCGCCAACAAAGAAGTCATCCTTGACGATTGACCATTCCTTCCCTACCTTAAGCCTCTCTTCGCCATTCGAAGTACTTACCTGACTAGCGCCTTCCTTTTTTTAGAACATACCAACCTTTCCAATCACTTTGAAAAAAGAATGTTCAAAAATTCGTCTTTTCTCGGCCCCAAGGGAGTTTACTCGACCCATTCTCCAGTCTCCCGCACTGCTCAAGTGTGCGACTCCGTATGAGGACCTCCTTCCCTTTTGCTCTGCCCACTCTCCCGTGAACACGGTTATCAAAGCTACTACAGAGGTGGGCAGCAGGTACCACGAGCCCTCTGTCCCACACATCTCATCTATAAAGAAGCAAGTGTAGTTCACCGGTTCCACCGAATGCTCCTATCTCTCGGCAAAGATCGTGTGAGTGTGCAGTTATGCTTCGGATGCTTCGCCATGGAATAGATCGACCCAGTTCCCGTTCTTTTCTGGTGTACTCGCTTTGTATCTCCGACACACAAGGAAGGACGCGGTGGGAAGGAAGCAGCCCTAGCCTCTGTCCGGCCGATCATTCCGCTGGCATCTTGCATTCACGCCCCCGTTTGACTGCCGCTCGGGGATGTAGTTGTAGATACGTGAGTCTGAGTGGGTCGTTGGCTCCACCTGTGATCTCCTTCTACGACATGCTGTTGTCGTCGCCATCTTCAATATGTCACTTAGTCATATCTGCCTCGCTGCGGGTCAGCACCTCCGAAAGAAACGGAGGATTTCATTCAGTGACTCCGCGATCGCCCTCTGAACGATCAGAATAAGGTAAAGCTTGAAGATAAGTTTTGTACTCTATTAATTTCTCAGTCCCTCTAGTCGGGTGGGCGCCGGCCGGTCTTTCGGCCGGATCCCCCTGAAAACCGTACGTGCGGGTCTCCCCGCATGCGGCTCACGCCATTCGAGGTGGCCCAGCCCAGCATTCATTCGAAAATCCTTTAGTGAAATGCTCCGCGCCTCGGAAGCTAATTCGCGTGTAGGCAGCGCTGTCTGTCTACCGTTTACTCTATCTATTCATTGATCCATTGGCTTGCTCTCTCCCCCTCTTTCCAAGAATGAATGAGCCGCTCGGACCTTCCATTTCCGTCAAATGACCCGGCCTCCCCTGGCTCTTCCACCGTCCGGGCTCCCTTTCCTCCCTATGCTCCCCCGGCGCAGGCCTACCACGCTTCGCGCCTGCGGCGTTTTCGCCAGACGGTCTTTGCCAGTAGTGCCATCCTCCCCGCAGGCTGTCTGTATGGGTGGGTTGTCCCTTGCTGCTACGTTCTGTTAGGCGCTATGGATTACAGGAAATTCAGTGGTTTACTTGGACAGCAGGCGGGTTACACGTTCCACTGTGCCGAGATGTGAGGTGCAGGTGGTGATGATCACCCCGAGGTATGCGCTAGCGCCCTTGACGGGCACTCCAGGACCCGCCAACGCTCGTGAAAACCCAGGTCGGTCGGTCTCATCCGACCGGATGTGTGGATAACGAGGCCACCTTCACAACCTTCTCCCTTCTATCCCTATCCAAATGTAGGGCGGTTCGCTTGAGTTGCTCAACCGCCCCTTTGCCCGGTGCTCATGACGCGCTACGGAACCTCCACCGTGCCGGGGGACCGAGCAGGGCATAGCTAGCGGCATAGGAGCCTACTCAGCGTCAGCGGCTTCGTGCCGCACTGGAGTAATCCAATATGTGGTTCCGCACGTTCCACCACTTCTCCGTTCATTTCCAATACTGATCGTGAAACACCATGAGCAGCAGGATGTTGAGGTCCGGAATTCAAAGTGAAATTCTTGATTTGCCCGTTCCTAGTCGTCATGGGAAAGAAAGGTTGCGTAGCAAAGAAAGAAGAAAGAGATTATTCCCCTAGAGCTTGTCCAGTACCACCAGTACTCAAAATGCATCTCCTTCGCTTAGCGCGTCTACCTGGCGCTTTTTGCCGCCTTGCATGCAAGCGAAGCGCTATTGGCGGCAATGAATAGCTCACTTAGTGATGATTGATGCAGTCAGTCAGTGCCCTCGATTGTTCCAGATAGAAGGATCATGGTGCCCCGGAACCATGACATCCAGCAGCAGCATCTCCTTGCGTGCAAGAGACTTCTATGCCGGCCGTGATTCCCGGCTCTGTGTTGAAAAAAAGCGGCAGCTAAAGCAAATAGAAAGCCTTTTTTTTTCTTCTATTCTGATTCCAACCAACCACTTGGTACCAAGCAACCGGTTAGCAGTAGCGCTTTCAAAGTAGAAGAGTGGTCTCTTATCTGAGAAGTGGTGGTGTCAGAAGCGCGCTATCCTCTTTGTCTTGAAAGAAAGTGAGTCAGCGCAGCGTAGCGAAGCATATACGTTCTATAAGTCAGCAGCGTAATAAGCCGTTTCCTAAAGTCCCCAAAAACGAAAGAAAAAAGTCATGAATGCCAGTGTCCCGGAATAGAACATATGATTCATTGAATGAAGTGGCTGGCGTGGCGAGAAAAAGAAGTGTTGGTCCCATGCACCATGTCTGCTGCCTGCTCTTGTCATGCAGGCTCCCCACGCTGGGGGCTGTTTGCCTTTGGTAAAGAGGGGGAAGACCTGCTCGCTGACCCCTCTCTGGACGACAAAATGGTGCTCCCTATTACTAGGCAGGGCGTATCAGACTTTCGGCAGTCAAGGTCTGTCTTGTATAAGCGAGCAAATTGCCCTAGATCTTCAAGGCCTGTTCTAGTTCTGGCAGGGCTCCTGTTCTATCTAAGCGGGAGCAGGGTTCGCCCTCCGCCATTCAAGAAGGCGCGCAGCGTTGAACTTAGACAAGTGAAAGGCGCTAGTGAAGTGTACTTATACAGTGAAAGCGCTAGTGAAAATTCTATCTATAAGAAAGGCGCTAGACTGAGGAACCTTCCGCTCTTGGCGGCCTTGGAACGTCGATTCGACTACAGTGGAAGGAAGAGGAGAAAGAACGCATGCATTGAATTCTGTTTTTGTTGATAGGAAGGACATATAAGGCTAAGGAAGAATGAAAGGAATTACTGAGAAGTAGTGATCTGATCTCGTCTTGCTTGCTGGGAGAGAGGAAGCTTCCGGACCACCTTTTCCAGCCAGATAGCGAGCGATCACTCAGCAATGATACCGGCTTAGGGAAGAAGTACCTATCCCTTACGGGAATCGAACCCGTGTCTTCGACATGAAAAGACGATGTCCTAACCACTGGACGAAAGGGACAAAAAAAAATGATTCATATACCTCAGCTCCGAGAATAGAAGTGGTTCGTTTTGTTTCTATACGAAATTCGACGATTTCGTTTGTGTTCATGTTGGCGATTTCTTATGTGAATTGGCGGGTCGTCCCCCCTTCCTACGGGTTCCCCACCGACCCAGTGACACATCAACCACGCCCCTTCCTTTTCTCCGATCATCAAGCCCCCTCTAGCGCCTTGTCTTTCATCCGAACAAGCCGGGCGTTCGTTTGGTGCTGGCCAAGCGCAATAGTATGCCCATCTATAGACAGAGAAACTATAGATGGCCCTCTTCCTCTTCCCTTATCCGTCCGACAATTTGGAGGCTAGAACGCTCCGCGCCTTAGATGGTCTGGGAATCCCGAAAAGCAAAGGTCTATCACGGGACCATACTTTTGGATTCACATCTGCAGCCTGGGCATCTATCTAAAAGAGTCAATGCCAAAAATCCTCTGCTCTTCTTTGACACCGACTCGTCTCTTAGAAATGCCACAAATGCTATCGAATAAGCGTCGAAAACGTGCTACTCCTACTGATACTGCTGTTGATTCTCATATTTTTCTTTTTTGCGCACTTTGCGGATTTGATGCCATCAGAGATTGACAGAGGGCTACTCGTTGATTCACTCTCTCCCGCTCTAGGACATTCACATTCAGGGGAATACTTCGTAGATTCACTGTGCATTTGTTCTGAAAACAGCGCCCTCAGTCTTCATCCAATTTTGTGGCGAGCACTAAGTCCGTGATTGTTTTCTACAGCGACGATCATGTCGACTGCCAGCATTGCTCCTTCGGACCCACCCCAGTGAGGATCATGTTCCGTATGGTTCGTATTCAATTTCCCCACCGTCCTTGCTGCAGTTTCATACTTTTTCATTGGAAAAGCCCTGGATCAAGGGCGCTAAGCTTCTGGTTCCTCTGCGTCTGCAGATTCGGATATGATTCTGAAACAGCCGATTCGGATGCTGCTGCTTTATAGCAAGCTATCCTCACTTCAAACCAACTCAATCGTAACTTGATTGCGGAGATCAAAGATTAGTTGAGAACGCGAGTGACTTCTCAAAAGAATCTAAAGCGAACAGCAACTACTTCAGCTACAAATGAAGAGAAGAAGAGGTGAACAGAGCTCACAGTCAGGAATGGATGCTACAGAGGATCAACTCATAACTGAGGAGGACTCCGGCCACCCCTTGAAAGCACTCCCCGAGCAGGAAATCCACAAAGCAGTTTTTGACTGTAAACCTGATAAGATTCCGGGTCCAGACGGATTCCAAAGAATTGTTCCATGGGTCTACAAGAAGATGAAAGAATACGGAATTGTATTAAGGACTATGTAAAAAAAAAGAAGAGAATATCCTCAGGTTTCGAAGGAATTGCCCATATAGGAATTCAAAAAAGAATAGATTTGATTCAGGTCATAATCTATATTGGATTTCCCAATTTATTAATAGAAGGACGAACACGGGGAATCGAAGAATTACAGATGAATGTACAAAAAGAATTTCATTCTGTAAACCGGAGACTCAACATTGCTATCACAAGAATTGAAAAGCCTTATGGACAACCTAATATTCTTGCAGAATATATAGCTTTACAATGAAAAAATAGAGTCTCATTTCGAAAGGCAATGAAAAAAGCTATTGAATTAACTGAACAAACGGGTACAAAAGGGATTCAAGTGCAAATTGCAGGGCGTATCGACGGAAAAGAGATTGCACGTGTCGAATGGATCAGAGAAGGCAGGGTTCCCTTACAAAAAATTCGCGCTAAAATTGATCACTGTTCCCATACAATTAGAACTATCTATGGAGTCTTAGGCATAAAAATTTGGATATTTATAGCTACAATGTTTGTATTTATGTGTTCCTTACCTGTGCCTCCTAGAAAGGTTTGAAAGTTGTGTAGACTCCTAAGTAATAGCCCCTGCATCGAAGCCACAGATTAACTGTAGCCTATACACAGGCTTCCCTAGGCATACGGCTAGACTTAGAATATACCATTGCCAGATAGAAGACAAAGAACCCCTGGAGACACTTATAAGAAACCTCCATTGAATTGCCATGTAACATTTATAAGTACTTGCTATAGGTATTAACTCCTGTAGTTGGCAATAAGTTTAGGATGATCTTTGGTTTGAATAATATTTGGTTTAGGATGCATTTACTCTTTAGATCCCTTAGTTATAGATAAGATAGTATCCACCCTTTGTGAGAAATATTCCTAAGTGTCGGTGCTAGTACAGGTAATTCCAGATCAAACTAGATTCCAGGGTGAATTGTAGGCTACAAGATGTTTATTTGCAATACGATTGAGACTTATGTATTACTAGACCTATCTCCTTGTAAGGTACTTATTCTATCTGTCCTCCTCGGCCTAGCCTATATCTTGGCTCTCCCCAAGGCCCGAAAACTCTATAGAGGTCCTCCGCAGCAGCCTCCAAAGATTCAATTATCTAATACTGGGCCTAGCCAGCACATCCTAAAGCCACCCTGTGGCTAAGCATAGCTGCAAGCAAATAACAAGATCTTCGAGACCTGCCCAGATACCCAATAAGTGGGTACCTACGGAGATAAGTTGTAATTAAACTCTGAACCCTTATGGGTTTATCTTCAGCCAACTGCATAGAGTGGGTTCGAAGATTCCTTCTAGATTACAAATCCCTAGCTGACTAAGTGCCCTTTACAGGTAGCCTCTAAATTAAGAACTTACCTCTGCTTGAATCTAATTGTCTGTTGTATCTCCTTTGTGATTGGGAATCTCCTTGCTGAATGGGTGTATCCCCCTACAGGTATATTCTATGTTGAAGTGTTTCCACCTGGGTACCGGAGGACCTCCCTGAGCCTTCCCTGCAGGTATCTCTGATGCCTTCTAGCTAGGGGGTTCGTGTATTTCCTGGTTACTGGTTGCCGTTGCTTGGCTTGTAGAAGCCTCTACCCAAGACTCTGACTACATGAAACAACCACAGACCTAAGTACATCTAAACCTACCCCCAGCCAAGCCCAATCTATGAACTAGACCATTCCAATAAATACTATCCTGCAAGCATCCACAATGTAAAGGCACGGATGTAACTCTAATTGAACTTCAAGGAATCCCGGCATTTCTATAAAACATCTAACCCCTAGCCCATTCATCAGAAAGCTTATAAATATCAATTACAAGAGATTCCAAATTTAGCCTTCCTAGGGGCTCCTATAGTACCTAAGAGGGATACAAAAGTGAAAACAATAGGTCAATGATACAGTAACACTAAGTACAGGCCTCCCCCCCCCAGTACCCAAAGCAGTGCTGCTATTACTCCCTCCTCCTGGGCCCAAATCGATGAGGAGGGGCGTAGTGACGGACCATAAATGTGTCCGTCAGCTACGTAGTAGTAGCATCAATAAAGTACCTTCAGTACAAAGTTTCAATACCAGAAAGAGCCTGGTAAGTCGAGTAGTACCTCTCCTAGGATCTTTCTAGGTATTGGGACCTTGGAAGTCATCCGAAGTATCCCAACAGGAGCTACCCGAAAAAGGATAAACAGTAATTCCTCGCCATAGAAGTCTATGAGCTTGTATACCATTACAGGTAGGGAATTTGTCCAAAGGAACTGTAGAGTTAGCCTACTAGAAGTTTGGTGTAATTTCATCTTGAAGTAGCCTACTTATCTAAAGGCATCTTCAAGGATTACATAAATACAGTAGTACATTTTGATTGGAGAACTGGTTCAAAGCCTGGCAGTGCCCTTGGGTAGCATAGAAATTCAAGAACAAATTAAGAAGTACTAATGAATTGGCAATCCTACCGGATTCAATTAGAAGTAGAACAGGCAATTGAAGAGACATTTCAAGACTAGAACAGATTGAGATACTAGTACCTTGATTACCTTATAAGCTCAAAGCCTCTCCATTGAACACAAGCACATGATATATACAATAAATCAAGATGTTTATTTGCCAATGCCCTGGCCAGTGCCCTTGATACAGAGTCAATCACAGAATCAATAGAACTTTGATTGGATCTACATACCTCGGTACATCCCGGTACAATAGAACACATGATTTAAGTACCTAGATACAACCAGTGCACTCCATAACACCCATACCCAGGTATTGTACATTTGGAATTACAAAGAACAACATCTTGTGCACGTACAACACCTATTAAAGGGCAGGTCTATGCCAGATTCCTACAAGAAGAAAATGATTAGAAATGTTGTCGAGGGCCCCTACTAGTACAGTTATAGATAGATCTGATCGTCCCTGGTACTAAACCTAATTATTATTGAAGTCACCCTAATACAAGAGTAGCGGTAGTACTAGATTTCAGAGCCAGTTTACAAAGATACTAGCCAATGAATCAATACAATGAATTCCCCAGCACATCTAGGGGGTACATAAGCTAATTAAGTTTGGATAAATCAATTCAAATTGAAGCCCTTGAATACAAGTAAAGGCAGGAGGTAATCTATACTAACAATTTCATCAACCATTTAATCAACCAGGGCCAATAGATACCATTGTATACCCCTCCCCAGGGCCTTTCTCTAACATCATATAGGACTGTGCTAGACTTTTATCCTCCCTTAAGGCAATTCTAATCTAGGCTTCAGCAGGCACTACAGTGTAGCTAGCATTTATACTTACATATCCCAGGTTCTTTATGCCAATAGCCAAATTCATAGCCCAGAATTCCAGAAAATCTTCATCAAGTCAATAATTATCCATAATAGCAAACAAATCAGGCAACATATAAATGAATATAATGCTAGTACCATTACGGGATACTCTAAGTATATCTACTAATCTCTCCTGGAAATTCTCAGGGAGTCCTGCTTAATGAATTCTTATACTTCTATTTGATATAGCCAGATGCGCTTTGCTAGCCAGAACACAAGTGTCAGACCAATATCTAACAAGGCCATTGATAAAATCAAGACAACTCCATACATCAAGCCCATTCTATTGAGATAAGAGTTAATACCCATTAATTAGATCCATAAGGACTCCTTGAACTTTCTTTATCTTCACCACACATCCCATTAGAAATCTATAAGGCTAGGTTACCCAATTCAAGAATCCCAAAACTTCTTTCTAAGTAACCTGAACAAACCCAGCCCAATCCTAACATCTATACTTGAATTAAGCATCTTCTAAATTGAACCTTCCAGGGAATTGCCTTTTAGATAAAGAATTGATAAACACTATTGAAGATACAATCATGGCACAATTACAATCATGATTAAGTTTCTACTGGTCTATATACTAGGCCTATATGCTGTTCCTTTGTTGTACCTTTCCCCATGAAATACATCCTTATGCAGGGGATAGGCAGAGACCCAAACATTATTGTGTTGAACTTTCTTTTTCTTTCTTTTTTTCACACAGGACCAAGGTTAGAACTTCCTGACTAACAATTAGAGCATATTGTTGTTTTCGCTACTAGGAACCAATACCCTTGGAGGAGTTGAATTACATCAACCAAGTCTGGCCTCAGGACACGGTAGCTCGCAGAAACCTATCTGGATACTACAAGTATTGGTTACACCCAGGGCACCATCAAGGTAAAGAATGGAACTGTGGAAGGTTTAGATGTAATGAAGTATAGCTGTTTGTTTCATGCCTTCCTTTCTAAGAAAATGTAATAGCTTGTGTATTCTGCTAAGGCTATACAGGACTAGCTAGAATATTGAGGTTATAAGAGCTTGCTAGGCTGGTACTATAAACTCCTCTAGATTTAGAGGCAACATCTTGATTCCTATTGAGAAGTTCACTTTACCAAATATTCTAATTAGCCTATTGATCCAACATTACAAGAGTAATGCTATATTACCAATTCATCAAGAAGCTACTATTTGCAAATCTGAATCTAACCAATAGATTGCCAGCACGGAGCCTCCCTCCCAAAAGGAGATCGAAGACTGGTGCCAACTTTCAATGACTTCTGGCTTTCCAAATCAAAGATGCAGACACATCTAGGTATTCTGGTAGTTCTTCACGGCTAGGTGAAAGGCTTATAACTATAGGTGTAGTCCTCGCCAGATACATTGGATGCATCTAAGCCGTGTATAGCTTTGTGTAGGCCAGTAAAACTCACTAATAGTGGAATGTACCCCTACCTTTTTATTGGCAGTACCTCTCTTCAGACCCTACTGAAGATTATTTGGAGATACCTAATGCCCATATGTCTATGTTGGCTAGCACCTACCAGATAAATCGAATTCCTGGGTTGGGCCTATGGCGAAAAGGAGAATATACAATCTAAAGGGACCACTTTAAGTGAAAATAGATACAAGGCCTACACATTCAACTGTTGGCGACAAAGAATATTATTGCTAGGAACTTACGGATATTTGGTAATAGTATACCTGGGCCCAAGCAGCCTGAATTTCCCCCTAATAATCTAATTAGGTGTCTCGCTATCCTGCTCTAGATCCCTGGCTTTACGGACCCTCATTGTAAGACTTTTGGGTATCTTGATGAAGTAAGGGTTAATTAGTATAATAAGCTAAATGTACTAGGCTGTAGGATATTCTTATATAATACTACTGGTGGATCTAAAGATGCTAGATAATGAAAGGCATATGGGTATAGAAGTATGAAGTACACTGAGATGTTACCAAGCAATTTTGATAGAATGAAATACATAAATACATGTGTATATGTAATATTCTTGAATCATTTCATTCGCG
Source organism: Dendrobium nobile (assembly GCA_022539455.1). Lineage (NCBI taxonomy): Eukaryota > Viridiplantae > Streptophyta > Magnoliopsida > Asparagales > Orchidaceae > Dendrobium > Dendrobium nobile. The sequence goes on from CM039723.1 coordinate 71,467,520, forward strand.
AGGAGCTGGATGAGAAGAAACTCTAATGTCCGGCTCTGCAGTAGAGATGGAATTCAGAAACAACCATCAACTAGAACCCCAAAAGAACCAGATTTCGTAAACAACATAGAGGTAGAATGAAGGGAATATCTTGCCGAGGCAATCATATTTGTTTTGGCAGATATGCTCTTCAGGCACTTGAACCTGCTTGGATCACAGCTAGACAAATAGAAGCAGGGCGAAGAGCAATGACACGATATGCGCGTCGTGGTAGATATGGGTACGTATCTTTCCCGATAAACCTGTTACTGTAAGACCTACAGAAACACGTATGGGTTCGGGCAAGGGATCCCCCGAATATTGGGTATCCATTGTGAAACCGGGCCGAATACAAATGAGTGGAGTATCATAAACTGTAGCAAAAACTGCTTCAGAAATAATTAGAGCTGTGATTGTACGCACGTGTAAAGAACTCAAACGTGACAACGGCATGATAATACGATATGATGACAATGCAGCGGTTATCATTGATCAAGAAGGAAATCCAAAAGGAACTCGAATTTTTGGTGCGATTGCTCGGGAATTGCGACAGTTGAATTTTACTAAAAGAGTTTCATTAGCACCCGAAGTCTTATAGATGAAAATAGGATATATCCTATATATATATATATATAATATTCAAATATCTGAAATAGATCCGATTAATAGATTGTGTCTCATGCATATATTTGAAATTTATAATAATTTTTTAGAATTTCAAAAAAAAATTCAATAAAAAGAAAACAAAAAAGAAGCATGTTGATTATATCAAGCACCAATAACTATAGTTCGTCATGGGTAGGGACATTATTGCCTCTATAATAACTTCTATAAGAAATGCTGACATAGATCAAAAGGGAAGAGTTCAAATAGTATATACTAATATCACTAAAAACATTGTGAAAAGACTTTTACGAGAAGAGAAGGTTTTCTTGAAAACGTTCGAAAAAGAAAGTCAAAAATCTTTCTTTCAAAAGACTTGATTATAAGTTCTTAAATAGTAAGATGAACGAAATTTTACTATTTTAGGCACAATAGTACCTAAAGGACCCAACAAATCCCTAATTGGAGTCATGGGATCCGATTCTTTTTCTTTTGTCGCATTATTCTATCTCGAAGTATTGAAGGGGCCAATTCGAGAACAATTGGATGATGACAAAATTAGGAAAGATTTGCATTCCTTATTTCGATTCAACAACGTACCAAGAGTTCCCTGATGTTGGGGAAAGAATTGAATCTTCGCCTTGGAATCAAAAGGATTTCTATCGGCACGATCTAATTCATTATTGGAAATCAATCCTGAACCTGCCGTATCATACCTTTTTTCGGTATACGAAATAGTGGATTTTACTAACTCAATTCGGATGAAATCACGAAGCAGATCATTTGCCCTTATTTCAACAAAAGAAGCATGAACCTATTATTATATATAACTCTTTTTTTCTTGTTCTTGGTCCCAAGTCAATACTAAGCAAGCCCGAACTAATTGAATACTTGTGTGAGAAATTCCTCGAATTGACTTGCCATTTCCATAAAGTATATAATTGACAATTCGAAGTTGTACATTATCCTTTTCCTGCAAGAGATCCTGAGAGAAAAGTGTTGCTAAATTTATCCCATCAGCTATTTCATATGTGACTACGGGCCGAACCAAAACAAAAGACTTTTTTTTTCACGATTGAATCTACTTCGACAATCCCATATTTAGTAATTCCCGAACTGCTTCTTCTGTATCGCGGATCATCAAAATAAGCAAGAATACTATTTCTACGTAAAATACCATTTATAGGTATTTTCATCGAAATACCAAAACAGGGTTTTAGTTTCTTTTCTTGTTCTTGATCATATTGTAAGGGAATCACGAATCTATTTCTTCGCTTTTTCGCCAAGGAATTCTCTTGACGAATAGAAGTAGAAGGCTCTATGAGATTCCAATGACCCTTGGATATGATTCGATAAGGTTTTGAATAGTCAAGAATTTCCCTATCTTTTTTACCAAAGGTATCCAACAATTTATGTCTTACTTGATCATTAGTCAGTGAGAGATCAAAGATATATCTTTCTTCGAGAGAAAAAGAATTAGCATTCATTTGATCTTGATCCTTGTGGAGTGAAAAAGACACTATATTGGATCTGCATAGACCTCCTGCTAATATCCATAAATGACTTGTTTTTGGTAATAGATGAACATTACTATATGGATATTCGGGCGCATGATAGCCATCAGTACTCCAGTGCATTTCTCCTTCTGACTCAGAATAAAGATGTTTTTGAACCCTTTCTTTCAAATGAAAAGTGGACGTTCCGGCACGAATCTCGGCAATCACTTGTTCTGATTCTACATATTGATCATTTTGAACTAAAATCAAACTTTTTGTTGGAATATTCACATTATGTAGAATATCTCGACTCTCAATAGTGAAATACAAGTATATAAAACATAGAAAAGCAGGATGCCCATGACGGGTACGTGTGGGATGAACCAAATCCTCATCAAATTTTCTTTTTCCATTAGAGGGAGCTCGTACATGTTCGGCAGTACCACCTGTGAATACTCCGCCGGTATGAAAAGTTCTTAATGTTAGTTGAGTCCCCGGTTCCCCCCAATTGATTGACCCGCAATAATGCCTACGGCTTCTCCCAACTCGACCAGGTCACCATGAGTAGGACTCCGGCCATAACATAATTGACAGATCCAAGATGTACTCCTGCAAGTAAAAGGAAATATATATTGGGTGTGCTCGAAAGGTTATGAATCGATTAACAAGTCCAATTCCAATATCTTTCTTTCGAGTGGCAATGCATCGTAGACCAATATATATATATCGTCTGCTAATACACGACCCATTAGTGTTTGGACAAAAATCTTTTCCGTCATCCCATTGACTCACGGAAAGACTTCGGATAGTACCACAATCCGTTCAACGTACAAGAATGTGTTGAACTACTTCAACAAGTATACGCGTGAGGTATCCAGCATCTGATGTTCGTACAGCAGTATCTACAACTCCTTTGCGGGCTCCGTAGCAAGAAATTCTATATTCTGTCAAAGAAAGTCCTTCCCGTAAATTGCTTTGAATGGGTAAATCAATCATTTGTCCTTGAGGATCCGACATTAATCCTCGCATACCTACTAATTGGTGTACTTGAGATGCATTTCCTCTAGCCCCCGAAAAGGACATTAGATGGACTGGATTAGAGGGATCAGTCATCCGAAAATTAGGATTCATTTCTTGTCTCAAATATTCACTTGTAGCATACCATATCTCAATGGATTGACGTAATTTTTCTACCACATGTACATTCCCATAATGATGGTTTTTCTCTAAAAGAAAACTTTGTTGTTCAGCGTCTTGAACTAACCATCCCTTAGAAGGTATTGTTAAAAGATCATCAATTCCTAATGAAATAGATGTAGCAGTGGCTCGCTGGAAACCCAAATCACTGGATCCAGGATATGTGATGTATATGCCATTCCGAAATGATATCTTAATATGCTAATAAGTCGTTTCATAGCAGTTCCATCTATCACCTTATTGTGAAAGACCAGATCGGTCCGTTCTGCCATAAGGACCTCCATATTCTGCTGAGTAAGATTCCACAATGGGCCTGGGTCAGTGATTCGAAAACTTCCTTTCCTCAATCTTGATTCACACAGAAATTCAGAAATTATGATACCGGTGAAATTGGAGAGACCCGAATTCCCACGAGTATGGGCATCACTAATAGAATTTCTTACTTTTTACACTTCCTATTATTCGATAGTGCTTATAAATCTCATTAGAATTACCAAAAGATTCATATTGAACTTCGATGGGAACTTCTCTTGAGCCAACGACGCGTTGATCTAGTCTCCACCGGAGCCACAAAGGACTATTTCAATGGATTCGTTTCTGCCGATAAGCTCCAAGTGCATCATAAGAACTAGAAAAATACGGCTCTTTTGTCTACTTAAAGTCATTCTTGTAAACTGTTTCCTTTTTCTAGTTTCTGCAATTAGAATTCTATTGATTATACCTATTTGCACAAATACCTCGGGGATTCCCGATCGTTAATACATAGAGTCCAATAAGCATATCTTGAGTTGGTACGGAAACGGGATCTCCAATAGCTGGAGACAAGAGATTCATATGAGAAAACATAAGTAAACGAGCTTCTGCTTGAGCTACTTTCGCTTTCGTGATTTAGCACGGCATGCATGCGTACACCCCTTTTCTTTTAGGGACATACCCCTCCCCTTGCTCCGAATACCACCCAACAATCGGGTGTGCTGTCGTCACTAAGACTTGGAATTTTCCAAGACCTCCTCTCTTCATTCTTCCTGCGGCTAAGGCGCTAGAGATAACGGGGACTAGAAAGAAAATCAGACAAGTTCTAAAGCTCTTCGTTGACCCATACCTCTACCTCCAACAGACAGACAAGGCGTACTGATTCGACAGACTTCGATCACTTTCACTTCCTCAAGACATAGGTTGGGCATTAGAAAGGATTCCCCTATTCACAGAAAGAGACAAGGGGCTTACCAACAGACCTGCTACCTTCCCTCCATTTTCTGGAAAGGCCATTCCTCTGACTAGAAGGTGCGTAGCAATGGAGCTTCCGGACCAAGCAAGCTGAAAAAGTCATGTTTGAAGGCTAGATAGCGGCCTTAGGAACCTACCAATGAAGCTTTCACTCTAGTAGCTTAGACCATAGTTGAGCCTCATACTCCTTCCTTAGAAGGGCACTCAAAAGCCGGTGCTTTGGTTAACGGCTTCCGAAGTTACTAATCGTAGCCAACTTATTCAAGATGTATGCTTCTTATTCTTAGAATAGATATGTGATTTCTTTAGAAAGGAGATGAACTAAGTCTACGAAACAGTAGAGATGAGACAGGGTAGCTTGCTATACTTGACCCTAACCCTCGGAAATGATTGGCTATCTTCCTTACTATATATAGAATCCGATAAACTTGAACTAGACCAGATTCTTGCCTTATGCTACTGTAGCGAAGAAACTCTACCCAACAAAGAATGGGGAGGGCTTCCTTCCCGAGCAGGCTGTACTTTCAGACCGGATTGGATATACTGGAAAGCTAAAGGCCCTAAAGAAAGAAGCCCCACTCGCAGGTTTGGATGCATATTTCAAGAGCGAAGAAAGTCGTATGAAATCAAAAACGGGATAGCTTATACTATCTAATTTCCATTTTTTTCCTATTTCCTAGAAGTGTACGTGTGCTTTACCGGAGAAATTCTATGATGATTCCTTTTATGGCTAAAAAATGGATATGGATAAAAGTAGTAACGGCTAAACATAAACAGGGGAGTGAATCAAGATCCGAGCACCAATCCTGGACCGAAAAACATGCCGTCGGCTAACGTAGTCCTACCTAGAAACAGCAGTTTGCCTACTTTGGTGAAAACGAGTAACAGAGGTTCGAGTCAAAGCAAAGAAATGATCTACTGTTCCTGCCCATTCTAACGGGGCATTCTATTCGTCCCACAGCTTCATGTGCAGTGAAGACAAGGACAAGCTTCCCTCTCCCTCACAGTTTCCTTTCGCGGATTCTCTAAGAGCGGCATCCACATGATCAGAAAAGTGACGAAGGGTCAGGTCAAAGTGCTAACATGCAAAGAGCTCCAATGCCCTTACTTGAATCTAATCTAAGGAGGTCGATGTCCATTCAAAAAAGGGGAAGAGTCAGATGAATGCGCAGGGGATTCTGTTGATTAAGCCTATTCTTAGACCATGTATTCTTCCTCCGATTCTGGGCATGGAGATCCAATTTCTGATTCACCTGTTCCGAGGAATATCTAGAATATCTTAGAGAATTTGCAGATCAGATGTGGCATTAGTTCTAGAAGACTTTCTCTTTATGAAAGGTGCGAATGCGGGAAAGTGAACTCCTGGTTCCAGTGTGCTGAACCATCTTTTGATACTGAGCACTTGACCAGTTGTTGATGCAATTGGCAAGTGAACAAGGAATCTTGGTTGAAGACTCAAACTTGTGGGCTTGGTAGAAGCAAAGGAGTTGGCTATGACAGATTGGGCATCTTGTCGCTAAGAAAGAGCTGATCTACGACCACCCTGGAGTTCTATGCTATTTACTTCTTCGGAACTGCTGGTCTCTCTGAATAAAGCAAGACAACTTCTCCGTAGGTGAGAGCACTGATTCGGTGCCTCCTAGTCCTACTGCTTACCTTCCTCCAGGAGTTCAGTTCCTAAATAGGAAGAGAAGGGATGAAATGACTCTTTTCTTTATGAAAGATATATATATGTATGAAAGAAAGAGATATGTATTTCGAAAGATATATGTATTCAATTACTCTGTCTTTATGTATAAAAGATATAGTGATGATTTTCCAAATTCATCTCCGATGTCGATTCAATCGGAATTGATAGAGTAAGATTCATCTGCAGCTCCTTCTTCATCGATTGGAATGCCCCCTCACAGGCATCACCCCAGCTGAAGAAAAGTCTTTACTTACACCAGTAAACTAAGGCAGTCAAGCACTAGCAATAGAAAGAGCCACATTGCTTTTCCCTCATATGGTATCGCCTTAGAAGTTGTTGTCGCGGAATCCATTCTATCTGTCAAAGAGTAAAAAAAAAAAGTATATAGACTTGCCTTTATCAACATGGATTCGCCTTTTAGATTGTTTTTTGGGAATAGGTTGTTTGCAACAATAGTATGTGAGGGAGGAAGTGACATGACAAGGAAGGGGTATGCATCGTATAATAAGAGAAAGGCAGATTGCTTGAGTTGTGAACTGAACCCGAATCCAACTCCCGATAGCCTACCTACGATGTCTTCCGCATGGATAGAATAGACTTT
>CM039723.1:71479351-71524898 GCA_022539455.1 Dendrobium nobile
TGCGCCTTCCCGGTCAGGAAGAGGCGCTAGAAGGTGCTGTCATCTATCTCGACCAGTTTCCCGAGGCGTTGGAAATCAAGACCGGCTCAGAGAATCACTGGCGTGGTTTCTCCCCCCCATCGTTTCGCCAACAAAGAAGTCATCCTTGACGATTGACCATTCCTTCCCTACCTTAAGCCTCTCTTCGCCATTCGAAGTACTTACCTGACTAGCGCCTTCCTTTTTTTAGAACATACCAACCTTTCCAATCACTTTGAAAAAAGAATGTTCAAAAATTCGTCTTTTCTCGGCCCCAAGGGAGTTTACTCGACCCATTCTCCAGTCTCCCGCACTGCTCAAGTGTGCGACTCCGTATGAGGACCTCCTTCCCTTTTGCTCTGCCCACTCTCCCGTGAACACGGTTATCAAAGCTACTACAGAGGTGGGCAGCAGGTACCACGAGCCCTCTGTCCCACACATCTCATCTATAAAGAAGCAAGTGTAGTTCACCGGTTCCACCGAATGCTCCTATCTCTCGGCAAAGATCGTGTGAGTGTGCAGTTATGCTTCGGATGCTTCGCCATGGAATAGATCGACCCAGTTCCCGTTCTTTTCTGGTGTACTCGCTTTGTATCTCCGACACACAAGGAAGGACGCGGTGGGAAGGAAGCAGCCCTAGCCTCTGTCCGGCCGATCATTCCGCTGGCATCTTGCATTCACGCCCCCGTTTGACTGCCGCTCGGGGATGTAGTTGTAGATACGTGAGTCTGAGTGGGTCGTTGGCTCCACCTGTGATCTCCTTCTACGACATGCTGTTGTCGTCGCCATCTTCAATATGTCACTTAGTCATATCTGCCTCGCTGCGGGTCAGCACCTCCGAAAGAAACGGAGGATTTCATTCAGTGACTCCGCGATCGCCCTCTGAACGATCAGAATAAGGTAAAGCTTGAAGATAAGTTTTGTACTCTATTAATTTCTCAGTCCCTCTAGTCGGGTGGGCGCCGGCCGGTCTTTCGGCCGGATCCCCCTGAAAACCGTACGTGCGGGTCTCCCCGCATGCGGCTCACGCCATTCGAGGTGGCCCAGCCCAGCATTCATTCGAAAATCCTTTAGTGAAATGCTCCGCGCCTCGGAAGCTAATTCGCGTGTAGGCAGCGCTGTCTGTCTACCGTTTACTCTATCTATTCATTGATCCATTGGCTTGCTCTCTCCCCCTCTTTCCAAGAATGAATGAGCCGCTCGGACCTTCCATTTCCGTCAAATGACCCGGCCTCCCCTGGCTCTTCCACCGTCCGGGCTCCCTTTCCTCCCTATGCTCCCCCGGCGCAGGCCTACCACGCTTCGCGCCTGCGGCGTTTTCGCCAGACGGTCTTTGCCAGTAGTGCCATCCTCCCCGCAGGCTGTCTGTATGGGTGGGTTGTCCCTTGCTGCTACGTTCTGTTAGGCGCTATGGATTACAGGAAATTCAGTGGTTTACTTGGACAGCAGGCGGGTTACACGTTCCACTGTGCCGAGATGTGAGGTGCAGGTGGTGATGATCACCCCGAGGTATGCGCTAGCGCCCTTGACGGGCACTCCAGGACCCGCCAACGCTCGTGAAAACCCAGGTCGGTCGGTCTCATCCGACCGGATGTGTGGATAACGAGGCCACCTTCACAACCTTCTCCCTTCTATCCCTATCCAAATGTAGGGCGGTTCGCTTGAGTTGCTCAACCGCCCCTTTGCCCGGTGCTCATGACGCGCTACGGAACCTCCACCGTGCCGGGGGACCGAGCAGGGCATAGCTAGCGGCATAGGAGCCTACTCAGCGTCAGCGGCTTCGTGCCGCACTGGAGTAATCCAATATGTGGTTCCGCACGTTCCACCACTTCTCCGTTCATTTCCAATACTGATCGTGAAACACCATGAGCAGCAGGATGTTGAGGTCCGGAATTCAAAGTGAAATTCTTGATTTGCCCGTTCCTAGTCGTCATGGGAAAGAAAGGTTGCGTAGCAAAGAAAGAAGAAAGAGATTATTCCCCTAGAGCTTGTCCAGTACCACCAGTACTCAAAATGCATCTCCTTCGCTTAGCGCGTCTACCTGGCGCTTTTTGCCGCCTTGCATGCAAGCGAAGCGCTATTGGCGGCAATGAATAGCTCACTTAGTGATGATTGATGCAGTCAGTCAGTGCCCTCGATTGTTCCAGATAGAAGGATCATGGTGCCCCGGAACCATGACATCCAGCAGCAGCATCTCCTTGCGTGCAAGAGACTTCTATGCCGGCCGTGATTCCCGGCTCTGTGTTGAAAAAAAGCGGCAGCTAAAGCAAATAGAAAGCCTTTTTTTTTCTTCTATTCTGATTCCAACCAACCACTTGGTACCAAGCAACCGGTTAGCAGTAGCGCTTTCAAAGTAGAAGAGTGGTCTCTTATCTGAGAAGTGGTGGTGTCAGAAGCGCGCTATCCTCTTTGTCTTGAAAGAAAGTGAGTCAGCGCAGCGTAGCGAAGCATATACGTTCTATAAGTCAGCAGCGTAATAAGCCGTTTCCTAAAGTCCCCAAAAACGAAAGAAAAAAGTCATGAATGCCAGTGTCCCGGAATAGAACATATGATTCATTGAATGAAGTGGCTGGCGTGGCGAGAAAAAGAAGTGTTGGTCCCATGCACCATGTCTGCTGCCTGCTCTTGTCATGCAGGCTCCCCACGCTGGGGGCTGTTTGCCTTTGGTAAAGAGGGGGAAGACCTGCTCGCTGACCCCTCTCTGGACGACAAAATGGTGCTCCCTATTACTAGGCAGGGCGTATCAGACTTTCGGCAGTCAAGGTCTGTCTTGTATAAGCGAGCAAATTGCCCTAGATCTTCAAGGCCTGTTCTAGTTCTGGCAGGGCTCCTGTTCTATCTAAGCGGGAGCAGGGTTCGCCCTCCGCCATTCAAGAAGGCGCGCAGCGTTGAACTTAGACAAGTGAAAGGCGCTAGTGAAGTGTACTTATACAGTGAAAGCGCTAGTGAAAATTCTATCTATAAGAAAGGCGCTAGACTGAGGAACCTTCCGCTCTTGGCGGCCTTGGAACGTCGATTCGACTACAGTGGAAGGAAGAGGAGAAAGAACGCATGCATTGAATTCTGTTTTTGTTGATAGGAAGGACATATAAGGCTAAGGAAGAATGAAAGGAATTACTGAGAAGTAGTGATCTGATCTCGTCTTGCTTGCTGGGAGAGAGGAAGCTTCCGGACCACCTTTTCCAGCCAGATAGCGAGCGATCACTCAGCAATGATACCGGCTTAGGGAAGAAGTACCTATCCCTTACGGGAATCGAACCCGTGTCTTCGACATGAAAAGACGATGTCCTAACCACTGGACGAAAGGGACAAAAAAAAATGATTCATATACCTCAGCTCCGAGAATAGAAGTGGTTCGTTTTGTTTCTATACGAAATTCGACGATTTCGTTTGTGTTCATGTTGGCGATTTCTTATGTGAATTGGCGGGTCGTCCCCCCTTCCTACGGGTTCCCCACCGACCCAGTGACACATCAACCACGCCCCTTCCTTTTCTCCGATCATCAAGCCCCCTCTAGCGCCTTGTCTTTCATCCGAACAAGCCGGGCGTTCGTTTGGTGCTGGCCAAGCGCAATAGTATGCCCATCTATAGACAGAGAAACTATAGATGGCCCTCTTCCTCTTCCCTTATCCGTCCGACAATTTGGAGGCTAGAACGCTCCGCGCCTTAGATGGTCTGGGAATCCCGAAAAGCAAAGGTCTATCACGGGACCATACTTTTGGATTCACATCTGCAGCCTGGGCATCTATCTAAAAGAGTCAATGCCAAAAATCCTCTGCTCTTCTTTGACACCGACTCGTCTCTTAGAAATGCCACAAATGCTATCGAATAAGCGTCGAAAACGTGCTACTCCTACTGATACTGCTGTTGATTCTCATATTTTTCTTTTTTGCGCACTTTGCGGATTTGATGCCATCAGAGATTGACAGAGGGCTACTCGTTGATTCACTCTCTCCCGCTCTAGGACATTCACATTCAGGGGAATACTTCGTAGATTCACTGTGCATTTGTTCTGAAAACAGCGCCCTCAGTCTTCATCCAATTTTGTGGCGAGCACTAAGTCCGTGATTGTTTTCTACAGCGACGATCATGTCGACTGCCAGCATTGCTCCTTCGGACCCACCCCAGTGAGGATCATGTTCCGTATGGTTCGTATTCAATTTCCCCACCGTCCTTGCTGCAGTTTCATACTTTTTCATTGGAAAAGCCCTGGATCAAGGGCGCTAAGCTTCTGGTTCCTCTGCGTCTGCAGATTCGGATATGATTCTGAAACAGCCGATTCGGATGCTGCTGCTTTATAGCAAGCTATCCTCACTTCAAACCAACTCAATCGTAACTTGATTGCGGAGATCAAAGATTAGTTGAGAACGCGAGTGACTTCTCAAAAGAATCTAAAGCGAACAGCAACTACTTCAGCTACAAATGAAGAGAAGAAGAGGTGAACAGAGCTCACAGTCAGGAATGGATGCTACAGAGGATCAACTCATAACTGAGGAGGACTCCGGCCACCCCTTGAAAGCACTCCCCGAGCAGGAAATCCACAAAGCAGTTTTTGACTGTAAACCTGATAAGATTCCGGGTCCAGACGGATTCCAAAGAATTGTTCCATGGGTCTACAAGAAGATGAAAGAATACGGAATTGTATTAAGGACTATGTAAAAAAAAAGAAGAGAATATCCTCAGGTTTCGAAGGAATTGCCCATATAGGAATTCAAAAAAGAATAGATTTGATTCAGGTCATAATCTATATTGGATTTCCCAATTTATTAATAGAAGGACGAACACGGGGAATCGAAGAATTACAGATGAATGTACAAAAAGAATTTCATTCTGTAAACCGGAGACTCAACATTGCTATCACAAGAATTGAAAAGCCTTATGGACAACCTAATATTCTTGCAGAATATATAGCTTTACAATGAAAAAATAGAGTCTCATTTCGAAAGGCAATGAAAAAAGCTATTGAATTAACTGAACAAACGGGTACAAAAGGGATTCAAGTGCAAATTGCAGGGCGTATCGACGGAAAAGAGATTGCACGTGTCGAATGGATCAGAGAAGGCAGGGTTCCCTTACAAAAAATTCGCGCTAAAATTGATCACTGTTCCCATACAATTAGAACTATCTATGGAGTCTTAGGCATAAAAATTTGGATATTTATAGCTACAATGTTTGTATTTATGTGTTCCTTACCTGTGCCTCCTAGAAAGGTTTGAAAGTTGTGTAGACTCCTAAGTAATAGCCCCTGCATCGAAGCCACAGATTAACTGTAGCCTATACACAGGCTTCCCTAGGCATACGGCTAGACTTAGAATATACCATTGCCAGATAGAAGACAAAGAACCCCTGGAGACACTTATAAGAAACCTCCATTGAATTGCCATGTAACATTTATAAGTACTTGCTATAGGTATTAACTCCTGTAGTTGGCAATAAGTTTAGGATGATCTTTGGTTTGAATAATATTTGGTTTAGGATGCATTTACTCTTTAGATCCCTTAGTTATAGATAAGATAGTATCCACCCTTTGTGAGAAATATTCCTAAGTGTCGGTGCTAGTACAGGTAATTCCAGATCAAACTAGATTCCAGGGTGAATTGTAGGCTACAAGATGTTTATTTGCAATACGATTGAGACTTATGTATTACTAGACCTATCTCCTTGTAAGGTACTTATTCTATCTGTCCTCCTCGGCCTAGCCTATATCTTGGCTCTCCCCAAGGCCCGAAAACTCTATAGAGGTCCTCCGCAGCAGCCTCCAAAGATTCAATTATCTAATACTGGGCCTAGCCAGCACATCCTAAAGCCACCCTGTGGCTAAGCATAGCTGCAAGCAAATAACAAGATCTTCGAGACCTGCCCAGATACCCAATAAGTGGGTACCTACGGAGATAAGTTGTAATTAAACTCTGAACCCTTATGGGTTTATCTTCAGCCAACTGCATAGAGTGGGTTCGAAGATTCCTTCTAGATTACAAATCCCTAGCTGACTAAGTGCCCTTTACAGGTAGCCTCTAAATTAAGAACTTACCTCTGCTTGAATCTAATTGTCTGTTGTATCTCCTTTGTGATTGGGAATCTCCTTGCTGAATGGGTGTATCCCCCTACAGGTATATTCTATGTTGAAGTGTTTCCACCTGGGTACCGGAGGACCTCCCTGAGCCTTCCCTGCAGGTATCTCTGATGCCTTCTAGCTAGGGGGTTCGTGTATTTCCTGGTTACTGGTTGCCGTTGCTTGGCTTGTAGAAGCCTCTACCCAAGACTCTGACTACATGAAACAACCACAGACCTAAGTACATCTAAACCTACCCCCAGCCAAGCCCAATCTATGAACTAGACCATTCCAATAAATACTATCCTGCAAGCATCCACAATGTAAAGGCACGGATGTAACTCTAATTGAACTTCAAGGAATCCCGGCATTTCTATAAAACATCTAACCCCTAGCCCATTCATCAGAAAGCTTATAAATATCAATTACAAGAGATTCCAAATTTAGCCTTCCTAGGGGCTCCTATAGTACCTAAGAGGGATACAAAAGTGAAAACAATAGGTCAATGATACAGTAACACTAAGTACAGGCCTCCCCCCCCAGTACCCAAAGCAGTGCTGCTATTACTCCCTCCTCCTGGGCCCAAATCGATGAGGAGGGGCGTAGTGACGGACCATAAATGTGTCCGTCAGCTACGTAGTAGTAGCATCAATAAAGTACCTTCAGTACAAAGTTTCAATACCAGAAAGAGCCTGGTAAGTCGAGTAGTACCTCTCCTAGGATCTTTCTAGGTATTGGGACCTTGGAAGTCATCCGAAGTATCCCAACAGGAGCTACCCGAAAAAGGATAAACAGTAATTCCTCGCCATAGAAGTCTATGAGCTTGTATACCATTACAGGTAGGGAATTTGTCCAAAGGAACTGTAGAGTTAGCCTACTAGAAGTTTGGTGTAATTTCATCTTGAAGTAGCCTACTTATCTAAAGGCATCTTCAAGGATTACATAAATACAGTAGTACATTTTGATTGGAGAACTGGTTCAAAGCCTGGCAGTGCCCTTGGGTAGCATAGAAATTCAAGAACAAATTAAGAAGTACTAATGAATTGGCAATCCTACCGGATTCAATTAGAAGTAGAACAGGCAATTGAAGAGACATTTCAAGACTAGAACAGATTGAGATACTAGTACCTTGATTACCTTATAAGCTCAAAGCCTCTCCATTGAACACAAGCACATGATATATACAATAAATCAAGATGTTTATTTGCCAATGCCCTGGCCAGTGCCCTTGATACAGAGTCAATCACAGAATCAATAGAACTTTGATTGGATCTACATACCTCGGTACATCCCGGTACAATAGAACACATGATTTAAGTACCTAGATACAACCAGTGCACTCCATAACACCCATACCCAGGTATTGTACATTTGGAATTACAAAGAACAACATCTTGTGCACGTACAACACCTATTAAAGGGCAGGTCTATGCCAGATTCCTACAAGAAGAAAATGATTAGAAATGTTGTCGAGGGCCCCTACTAGTACAGTTATAGATAGATCTGATCGTCCCTGGTACTAAACCTAATTATTATTGAAGTCACCCTAATACAAGAGTAGCGGTAGTACTAGATTTCAGAGCCAGTTTACAAAGATACTAGCCAATGAATCAATACAATGAATTCCCCAGCACATCTAGGGGGTACATAAGCTAATTAAGTTTGGATAAATCAATTCAAATTGAAGCCCTTGAATACAAGTAAAGGCAGGAGGTAATCTATACTAACAATTTCATCAACCATTTAATCAACCAGGGCCAATAGATACCATTGTATACCCCTCCCCAGGGCCTTTCTCTAACATCATATAGGACTGTGCTAGACTTTTATCCTCCCTTAAGGCAATTCTAATCTAGGCTTCAGCAGGCACTACAGTGTAGCTAGCATTTATACTTACATATCCCAGGTTCTTTATGCCAATAGCCAAATTCATAGCCCAGAATTCCAGAAAATCTTCATCAAGTCAATAATTATCCATAATAGCAAACAAATCAGGCAACATATAAATGAATATAATGCTAGTACCATTACGGGATACTCTAAGTATATCTACTAATCTCTCCTGGAAATTCTCAGGGAGTCCTGCTTAATGAATTCTTATACTTCTATTTGATATAGCCAGATGCGCTTTGCTAGCCAGAACACAAGTGTCAGACCAATATCTAACAAGGCCATTGATAAAATCAAGACAACTCCATACATCAAGCCCATTCTATTGAGATAAGAGTTAATACCCATTAATTAGATCCATAAGGACTCCTTGAACTTTCTTTATCTTCACCACACATCCCATTAGAAATCTATAAGGCTAGGTTACCCAATTCAAGAATCCCAAAACTTCTTTCTAAGTAACCTGAACAAACCCAGCCCAATCCTAACATCTATACTTGAATTAAGCATCTTCTAAATTGAACCTTCCAGGGAATTGCCTTTTAGATAAAGAATTGATAAACACTATTGAAGATACAATCATGGCACAATTACAATCATGATTAAGTTTCTACTGGTCTATATACTAGGCCTATATGCTGTTCCTTTGTTGTACCTTTCCCCATGAAATACATCCTTATGCAGGGGATAGGCAGAGACCCAAACATTATTGTGTTGAACTTTCTTTTTCTTTCTTTTTTTCACACAGGACCAAGGTTAGAACTTCCTGACTAACAATTAGAGCATATTGTTGTTTTCGCTACTAGGAACCAATACCCTTGGAGGAGTTGAATTACATCAACCAAGTCTGGCCTCAGGACACGGTAGCTCGCAGAAACCTATCTGGATACTACAAGTATTGGTTACACCCAGGGCACCATCAAGGTAAAGAATGGAACTGTGGAAGGTTTAGATGTAATGAAGTATAGCTGTTTGTTTCATGCCTTCCTTTCTAAGAAAATGTAATAGCTTGTGTATTCTGCTAAGGCTATACAGGACTAGCTAGAATATTGAGGTTATAAGAGCTTGCTAGGCTGGTACTATAAACTCCTCTAGATTTAGAGGCAACATCTTGATTCCTATTGAGAAGTTCACTTTACCAAATATTCTAATTAGCCTATTGATCCAACATTACAAGAGTAATGCTATATTACCAATTCATCAAGAAGCTACTATTTGCAAATCTGAATCTAACCAATAGATTGCCAGCACGGAGCCTCCCTCCCAAAAGGAGATCGAAGACTGGTGCCAACTTTCAATGACTTCTGGCTTTCCAAATCAAAGATGCAGACACATCTAGGTATTCTGGTAGTTCTTCACGGCTAGGTGAAAGGCTTATAACTATAGGTGTAGTCCTCGCCAGATACATTGGATGCATCTAAGCCGTGTATAGCTTTGTGTAGGCCAGTAAAACTCACTAATAGTGGAATGTACCCCTACCTTTTTATTGGCAGTACCTCTCTTCAGACCCTACTGAAGATTATTTGGAGATACCTAATGCCCATATGTCTATGTTGGCTAGCACCTACCAGATAAATCGAATTCCTGGGTTGGGCCTATGGCGAAAAGGAGAATATACAATCTAAAGGGACCACTTTAAGTGAAAATAGATACAAGGCCTACACATTCAACTGTTGGCGACAAAGAATATTATTGCTAGGAACTTACGGATATTTGGTAATAGTATACCTGGGCCCAAGCAGCCTGAATTTCCCCCTAATAATCTAATTAGGTGTCTCGCTATCCTGCTCTAGATCCCTGGCTTTACGGACCCTCATTGTAAGACTTTTGGGTATCTTGATGAAGTAAGGGTTAATTAGTATAATAAGCTAAATGTACTAGGCTGTAGGATATTCTTATATAATACTACTGGTGGATCTAAAGATGCTAGATAATGAAAGGCATATGGGTATAGAAGTATGAAGTACACTGAGATGTTACCAAGCAATTTTGATAGAATGAAATACATAAATACATGTGTATATGTAATATTCTTGAATCATTTCATTCGCGAGGAGCTGGATGAGAAGAAACTCTAATGTCCGGCTCTGCAGTAGAGATGGAATTCAGAAACAACCATCAACTAGAACCCCAAAAGAACCAGATTTCGTAAACAACATAGAGGTAGAATGAAGGGAATATCTTGCCGAGGCAATCATATTTGTTTTGGCAGATATGCTCTTCAGGCACTTGAACCTGCTTGGATCACAGCTAGACAAATAGAAGCAGGGCGAAGAGCAATGACACGATATGCGCGTCGTGGTAGATATGGGTACGTATCTTTCCCGATAAACCTGTTACTGTAAGACCTACAGAAACACGTATGGGTTCGGGCAAGGGATCCCCCGAATATTGGGTATCCATTGTGAAACCGGGCCGAATACAAATGAGTGGAGTATCATAAACTGTAGCAAAAACTGCTTCAGAAATAATTAGAGCTGTGATTGTACGCACGTGTAAAGAACTCAAACGTGACAACGGCATGATAATACGATATGATGACAATGCAGCGGTTATCATTGATCAAGAAGGAAATCCAAAAGGAACTCGAATTTTTGGTGCGATTGCTCGGGAATTGCGACAGTTGAATTTTACTAAAAGAGTTTCATTAGCACCCGAAGTCTTATAGATGAAAATAGGATATATCCTATATATATATATATATAATATTCAAATATCTGAAATAGATCCGATTAATAGATTGTGTCTCATGCATATATTTGAAATTTATAATAATTTTTTAGAATTTCAAAAAAAAATTCAATAAAAAGAAAACAAAAAAGAAGCATGTTGATTATATCAAGCACCAATAACTATAGTTCGTCATGGGTAGGGACATTATTGCCTCTATAATAACTTCTATAAGAAATGCTGACATAGATCAAAAGGGAAGAGTTCAAATAGTATATACTAATATCACTAAAAACATTGTGAAAAGACTTTTACGAGAAGAGAAGGTTTTCTTGAAAACGTTCGAAAAAGAAAGTCAAAAATCTTTCTTTCAAAAGACTTGATTATAAGTTCTTAAATAGTAAGATGAACGAAATTTTACTATTTTAGGCACAATAGTACCTAAAGGACCCAACAAATCCCTAATTGGAGTCATGGGATCCGATTCTTTTTCTTTTGTCGCATTATTCTATCTCGAAGTATTGAAGGGGCCAATTCGAGAACAATTGGATGATGACAAAATTAGGAAAGATTTGCATTCCTTATTTCGATTCAACAACGTACCAAGAGTTCCCTGATGTTGGGGAAAGAATTGAATATTCGCCTTGGAATCAAAAGGATTTCTATCGGCACGATCTAATTCATTATTGGAAATCAATCCTGAACCTGCCGTATCATACCTTTTTTCGGTATACGAAATAGTGGATTTTACTAACTCAATTCGGATGAAATCACGAAGCAGATCATTTGCCCTTATTTCAACAAAAGAAGCATGAACCTATTATTATATATAACTCTTTTTTTCTTGTTCTTGGTCCCAAGTCAATACTAAGCAAGCCCGAACTAATTGAATACTTGTGTGAGAAATTCCTCGAATTGACTTGCCATTTCCATAAAGTATATAATTGACAATTCGAAGTTGTACATTATCCTTTTCCTGCAAGAGATCCTGAGAGAAAAGTGTTGCTAAATTTATCCCATCAGCTATTTCATATGTGACTACGGGCCGAACCAAAACAAAAGACTTTTTTTTTCACGATTGAATCTACTTCGACAATCCCATATTTAGTAATTCCCGAACTGCTTCTTCTGTATCGCGGATCATCAAAATAAGCAAGAATACTATTTCTACGTAAAATACCATTTATAGGTATTTTCATCGAAATACCAAAACAGGGTTTTAGTTTCTTTTCTTGTTCTTGATCATATTGTAAGGGAATCACGAATCTATTTCTTCGCTTTTTCGCCAAGGAATTCTCTTGACGAATAGAAGTAGAAGGCTCTATGAGATTCCAATGACCCTTGGATATGATTCGATAAGGTTTTGAATAGTCAAGAATTTCCCTATCTTTTTTACCAAAGGTATCCAACAATTTATGTCTTACTTGATCATTAGTCAGTGAGAGATCAAAGATATATCTTTCTTCGAGAGAAAAAGAATTAGCATTCATTTGATCTTGATCCTTGTGGAGTGAAAAAGACACTATATTGGATCTGCATAGACCTCCTGCTAATATCCATAAATGACTTGTTTTTGGTAATAGATGAACATTACTATATGGATATTCGGGCGCATGATAGCCATCAGTACTCCAGTGCATTTCTCCTTCTGACTCAGAATAAAGATGTTTTTGAACCCTTTCTTTCAAATGAAAAGTGGACGTTCCGGCACGAATCTCGGCAATCACTTGTTCTGATTCTACATATTGATCATTTTGAACTAAAATCAAACTTTTTGTTGGAATATTCACATTATGTAGAATATCTCGACTCTCAATAGTGAAATACAAGTATATAAAACATAGAAAAGCAGGATGCCCATGACGGGTACGTGTGGGATGAACCAAATCCTCATCAAATTTTCTTTTTCCATTAGAGGGAGCTCGTACATGTTCGGCAGTACCACCTGTGAATACTCCGCCGGTATGAAAAGTTCTTAATGTTAGTTGAGTCCCCGGTTCCCCCCAATTGATTGACCCGCAATAATGCCTACGGCTTCTCCCAACTCGACCAGGTCACCATGAGTAGGACTCCGGCCATAACATAATTGACAGATCCAAGATGTACTCCTGCAAGTAAAAGGAAATATATATTGGGTGTGCTCGAAAGGTTATGAATCGATTAACAAGTCCAATTCCAATATCTTTCTTTCGAGTGGCAATGCATCGTAGACCAATATATATATATCGTCTGCTAATACACGACCCATTAGTGTTTGGACAAAAATCTTTTCCGTCATCCCATTGACTCACGGAAAGACTTCGGATAGTACCACAATCCGTTCAACGTACAAGAATGTGTTGAACTACTTCAACAAGTATACGCGTGAGGTATCCAGCATCTGATGTTCGTACAGCAGTATCTACAACTCCTTTGCGGGCTCCGTAGCAAGAAATTCTATATTCTGTCAAAGAAAGTCCTTCCCGTAAATTGCTTTGAATGGGTAAATCAATCATTTGTCCTTGAGGATCCGACATGAATCCTCTCATACCTACTCATTGGTGTACTTGAGATGCATTTCCTCTAGCCCCGAAAAGGACATTAGATGGACTGGATTAGAGGGATCAGTCATCCGAAAATTAGGATTCATTTCTTGTCTCAAATATTCACTTGTAGCATACCATATCTCAATGGATTGACGTAATTTTTCTACCACATGTACATTCCCATAATGATGGTTTTTCTCTAAAAGAAAACTTTGTTGTTCAGCGTCTTGAACTAACCATCCCTTAGAAGGTATTGTGAAAAGATCATCAATTCCTAATGAAATAGATGTAGCAGTGGCTCGCTGGAAACCCAAATCACTGGATCCAGGATATGTGATGTATATGCCATTCCGAAATGATATCTTAATATGCTAATAAGTCGTTTCATAGCAGTTCCATCTATCACCTTATTGTGAAAGACCAGATCGGTCCGTTCTGCCATAAGGACCTCCATATTCTGCTGAGTAAGATTCCACAATGGGCCTGGGTCAGTGATTCGAAAACTTCCTTTCCTCAATCTTGATTCACACAGAAATTCAGAAATTATGATACCGGTGAAATTGGAGAGACCCGAATTCCCACGAGTATGGGCATCACTAATAGAATTTCTTACTTTTTACACTTCCTATTATTCGATAGTGCTTATAAATCTCATTAGAATTACCAAAAGATTCATATTGAACTTCGATGGGAACTTCTCTTGAGCCAACGACGCGTTGATCTAGTCTCCACCGGAGCCACAAAGGACTATTTCAATGGATTCGTTTCTGCCGATAAGCTCCAAGTGCATCATAAGAACTAGAAAAATACGGCTCTTTTGTCTACTTAAAGTCATTCTTGTAAACTGTTTCCTTTTTCTAGTTTCTGCAATTAGAATTCTATTGATTATACCTATTTGCACAAAGACCTCGGGGATTCCCGATCGTTAATACATAGAGTCCAATAAGCATATCTTGAGTTGGTACGGAAACGGGATCTCCAATAGCTGGAGACAAGAGATTCATATGAGAAAACATAAGTAAACGAGCTTCTGCTTGAGCTACTTTCGCTTTCGTGATTTAGCACGGCATGCATGCGTACACCCCTTTTCTTTTAGGGACATACCCCTCCCCTTGCTCCGAATACCACCCAACAATCGGGTGTGCTGTCGTCACTAAGACTTGGAATTTTCCAAGACCTCCTCTCTTCATTCTTCCTGCGGCTAAGGCGCTAGAGATAACGGGGACTAGAAAGAAAATCAGACAAGTTCTAAAGCTCTTCGTTGACCCATACCTCTACCTCCAACAGACAGACAAGGCGTACTGATTCGACAGACTTCGATCACTTTCACTTCCTCAAGACATAGGTTGGGCATTAGAAAGGATTCCCCTATTCACAGAAAGAGACAAGGGGCTTACCAACAGACCTGCTACCTTCCCTCCATTTTCTGGAAAGGCCATTCCTCTGACTAGAAGGTGCGTAGCAATGGAGCTTCCGGACCAAGCAAGCTGAAAAAGTCATGTTTGAAGGCTAGATAGCGGCCTTAGGAACCTACCAATGAAGCTTTCACTCTAGTAGCTTAGACCATAGTTGAGCCTCATACTCCTTCCTTAGAAGGGCACTCAAAAGCCGGTGCTTTGGTTAACGGCTTCCGAAGTTACTAATCGTAGCCAACTTATTCAAGATGTATGCTTCTTATTCTTAGAATAGATATGTGATTTCTTTAGAAAGGAGATGAACTAAGTCTACGAAACAGTAGAGATGAGACAGGGTAGCTTGCTATACTTGACCCTAACCCTCGGAAATGATTGGCTATCTTCCTTACTATATATAGAATCCGATAAACTTGAACTAGACCAGATTCTTGCCTTATGCTACTGTAGCGAAGAAACTCTACCCAACAAAGAATGGGGAGGGCTTCCTTCCCGAGCAGGCTGTACTTTCAGACCGGATTGGATATACTGGAAAGCTAAAGGCCCTAAAGAAAGAAGCCCCACTCGCAGGTTTGGATGCATATTTCAAGAGCGAAGAAAGTCGTATGAAATCAAAAACGGGATAGCTTATACTATCTAATTTCCATTTTTTTCCTATTTCCTAGAAGTGTACGTGTGCTTTACCGGAGAAATTCTATGATGATTCCTTTTATGGCTAAAAAATGGATATGGATAAAAGTAGTAACGGCTAAACATAAACAGGGGAGTGAATCAAGATCCGAGCACCAATCCTGGACCGAAAAACATGCCGTCGGCTAACGTAGTCCTACCTAGAAACAGCAGTTTGCCTACTTTGGTGAAAACGAGTAACAGAGGTTCGAGTCAAAGCAAAGAAATGATCTACTGTTCCTGCCCATTCTAACGGGGCATTCTATTCGTCCCACAGCTTCATGTGCAGTGAAGACAAGGACAAGCTTCCCTCTCCCTCACAGTTTCCTTTCGCGGATTCTCTAAGAGCGGCATCCACATGATCAGAAAAGTGACGAAGGGTCAGGTCAAAGTGCTAACATGCAAAGAGCTCCAATGCCCTTACTTGAATCTAATCTAAGGAGGTCGATGTCCATTCAAAAAAGGGGAAGAGTCAGATGAATGCGCAGGGGATTCTGTTGATTAAGCCTATTCTTAGACCATGTATTCTTCCTCCGATTCTGGGCATGGAGATCCAATTTCTGATTCACCTGTTCCGAGGAATATCTAGAATATCTTAGAGAATTTGCAGATCAGATGTGGCATTAGTTCTAGAAGACTTTCTCTTTATGAAAGGTGCGAATGCGGGAAAGTGAACTCCTGGTTCCAGTGTGCTGAACCATCTTTTGATACTGAGCACTTGACCAGTTGTTGATGCAATTGGCAAGTGAACAAGGAATCTTGGTTGAAGACTCAAACTTGTGGGAGTGGTAGAAGCAAAGGAGTTGGCTATGACAGATTGGGCATCTTGTCGCTAAGAAAGAGCTGATCTACGACCACCCTGGAGTTCTATGCTATTTACTTCTTCGGAACTGCTGGTCTCTCTGAATAAAGCAAGACAACTTCTCGTAGGTGAGAGCATGATTCGGTGCCTCCTAGTCCTACTGCTTACCTTCCTCCAGGAGTTCAGTTCCTAAATAGGAAGAGAAGGGATGAAATGACTCTTTTCTTTATGAAAGATATTTATATGTATGAAAGAAAGAGATATGTATTTCGAAAGATATATGTATTTCAATTACTCTGTCTTTATGTATAAAAGATATAGTGATGATTTTCCAAATTCATCTCCGATGTCGATTCAATCGGAATTGATAGAGTAAGATTCATCTGCAGCTCCTTCTTCATCGATTGGAATGCCCCCTCACAGGCATCACCCCAGCTGAAGAAAAGTCTTTATTACACCAGTAAACAAGGCAGTCATGCACTAGCAATAGAAAGAGCCACATTGCTTTTCCCTCATATGGTATCGCCTTAGAAGTTGTTGTCGCGGAATCCATTCTATCTGTCAAAGAGTAAAAAAAAAAAGTATATAGACTTGCCTTTATCAACATGGATTCGCCTTTTAGATTGTTTTCTCTACTGATTGCAATATATAGAGAGAGAGAGAAAAAAATCCTCCAAAGAACCATTACTCACAATAGAAAAATTTATATTGGTAATACAAGCCTTATCCCAAGAGATGAACCTCGTAGGGAAACCTTTCTAGACCAATCTAGCTAAAATAAATTCTCTAGAAACTGTGTCAAAAGCTTTAAGATATCAAATTTAGCACAGAATAAGTTTTTCTTCCTATTAGAGGCAAAAGTAAGCAGCCCTTGAGCCATAATGATATTGTCTGTAGAGATTCTAGACTTGATAAACCTTGTTTGAGTGTCTCTAATAATAGAAGGCATGATGGGCCTTAATCTGGAAGCAAGGATTTTGAAAATAATTTTGTAAATCACATTACATAATGCAATAGGCCTAAAATCAGCAAAAGAGGCAGCATGTTTAGTTTTAGGAATAAGTACTAGAGCAGTAGCCTTAATGCCAACAGGAAGAAGTCCTTTAAGAAAAAAGAATTTAACAGCCTTACAAACCGAAGGACCGATAATGTGCCAACTGTGTTTGTAAAAATGATAGTTAAACACATCGGGACCGGGGACGAAGGAAGCAGCACCATCAAAAATAGAGGCCCTAATCTCATCATCACTAACAGAAACAGTAAGAGAATTGCTGAGAGAAGGATGTAAAATGTTGCCTGACAGGAAATGCTCGATATTTAAGGACTCTTTACCGACAACCTTTTGATAATTTGTACTTGCTACTAGTTATATGATGATAGCTCTCTCTCTCTCTCTCTCTCTCCCATGAGGGTGAGAGGATTTTAAATTTTTTATTTTTTTTACCACTATCTCTCTTATTAGGTTACTTTTTTTTGTTGATTTTTATTAGAACATCTTAAATCTTTTTTTTTTTCTCATTTATATTTATCTCTTTATTTATATATTTACTCATTTTAATCATTTATCTTCACATTACTAATTTTCTTAAAATTTTAAATTTCATGATTTTTTTTAAATTATTTTAAAATCTTCAAATTCTATATTATAAGAAAATTATATAATTAAAGCTAATAAATTACACTAGAGAAAGATTAAAGAAATTAAATTTAAATCAAAAGCTTAAAATATGCTAATTATAATTTTTTATATATTTTTATATTAATAAGATGCAAAAATTTTTATATTTATTGCTCGTTATAAAATATTTTTTAGTTATTTTTTTATTTAAATTAGATATGTAAATCTTAAGTTAGATATTTAAAAAAATCAAAACTCTACTGTCAATTTTAAGCTTGAATGAAAAAGCTTGACAATATTTTTCAAATTAAAATTTGTGTCCCCGTTGTTAAATATTCTGGCTCCGCCACTCATTGGAGCCAACAAAATTCGCAAA
This sequence comes from Dendrobium nobile, assembly GCA_022539455.1. Taxonomy (NCBI): domain Eukaryota; kingdom Viridiplantae; phylum Streptophyta; class Magnoliopsida; order Asparagales; family Orchidaceae; genus Dendrobium; species Dendrobium nobile. The sequence continues at coordinate 71,497,384 of CM039723.1, forward strand.
TTAATATTAAAAAAAAATCAAAATTTATTATAACAGCAAGTAGAATTAAATAAAAAATATTAATTGAAGTCCTTGTCATTGATCAAATCCCTCGTTCAACGTCTACCGCACCTCATTTTCTCAAGTTGGAGAAATAAGATGTTACTCTTCCTTAATTTCCCACCATCTTACTGCTAGCTCCTGTATATCTTCACCATCTCTCTCTCTCTCTCTCTCTCTCTCTCTCTCTCTCTCTCTCTCTCTCTAGAGTTTATCATCTTAGTGTTGTATGAAAATGATGGGCATACACAGATAAATAGGCTGTGGTATATAAAAAACACTTTTTTTTTACTTTGGAATGTACAATGAACAAAATTATAGGTATTTTATCTTGTTGAAATGATTTCACTATTTTAGTTGAATATTACAATGATCAACCCTTTCAGATTGTCTTCAGTTACTGTCACTGCTGCGCTTTGACTATGTTTTTACTGTAGACAGAGAAATCCTAATGTATCTCTATGTCAGATGACCGGACCTAATAAATTTCCCTTGTTGTGATGGTTGAGAATTTTAGAGGGTGATGGTGTTGACTGATAAATAGTGGGTAATGTCAGATTTTAATGTTTGTCGGTAACAATGTTGAAGGAAAAGTCAAGACAGGTGAAATTCCAAAAATAGCCAATTCAATTTTCAAATGGCGGTCAATGCTCTAAAATTCTCTCTACCTAAGGAGATCTCCTACCCATGTGTGCAAGATCATGTAATATTAATGGATTTTTGTAACGGATATTTTGATCATTTCATACAAAAGATTAATAAAATATTTCAAACATCTCAATGTTATTGTGCATTCAAAATTTAGCGATCTTAAGTTTCATTTTGGATGTCTTTATTATTGATTCTTAAAGTAGTTTCTTAGTATAAAAATTTTAATTTTTGTATTTAAAAAACTGTTTTAAGAAACAGTAAAAAAGTCGTCCCAAACGAAGTCTTAAACTCATGGAATTTTCATCATCGAAAAGTTCATTTTCAATTTTGAGCAATAAAAATTTAGGCCATTTTTTAGACCTAAAACAATTTTCTTAGCACCATTAGAGTCATCTCACCACAAAAAAACAAATAAATAAATAAATAATCATCTCAGCACGTCATATTCTCTCAAAACTAAAATTCAGCTCATTCCATAATCAATTCTCAAAATTTCTATCTATGTGGACACCAAACGGGAAGAACAGTCCGATTTTATCTCTGCGAACAGTAAAAGTGCAGCATTCACAGAGACAAAACGAACGATTCTTTTCGTCCGGTGTCCGCACAGAATAATTCATCGTAAAACTCATATGCTCTTGAATCCAAAAATCATATCAAAAACCTTATTGATCATATAAACTTTCTAATTTCTAATCAATGACAACTCAGAGCTCAAATGGCATATCAATGACAGCTCACCCCACCTGTCAATTACATTCATGTCTTCTGCTCAAACGAATTGCAAGTAAAACCTGAAGCCCTCCTTAAATTGAGGAAATTATAGCTCTTATTTATTCATATCAGCCCCACTGTTCTTATAGAGAACCTCATTATATATTCCACCTACTATTTCGTACCATCACTTCGGTCAAAATGGCATATTCAGAGAACTAAACTGGTCATATACCGCCTATTTCGTGCTGCACAGTCGGTCAAAATGGCCTTTCACTGTAGATTTGGATGTGACAAAAAGCAAATTTGAGAAGAAGACAGAATGAGGGCGACCAAGCCATTAAGCCTCTGAAGCTCCTTCCCAATTCTCTCAGGACCTTCAAGCCTCTAAGGGACCTCCAATCAGCAGGGGTCCACAAATATAGAATCCAATGCTATTGGCTAACATATTGGTCAAAGCTATAGAGTTTGAAGGACTGATTAATGGCAACAACAGACATTTTTATTTTTTATTTTTTGTTTTTATTTTTGTTTTATCAGAGTCATATATTTATGATGAGAAATTGATAACAACACTCTTATGTAAAAGAGAAGCTTTCAATCCTCAATTTGAAGGTGCTCGCCAAAAAGAATAAGATAATTGTCTTTCTTGCATGTGCTGGAATAAAGTTTTTTAACATAAATAACACTTAAAATTATGCTATTTGCATATTATATTTAAAGCTATTTTTTAAATTATAAAAAAAATATCATCTTCCTCAAGCTCTTTGTCATGCACATGCCGGCAGTCCAAGCGATGCACTTCCCCGATGGGATTCTGTTGCATCTTCTTCACCTGTTATTGTTCCTCGATGTTCACACATTACAGGTCATGACGATGCCCTTCCAAAGCGAGATCCTGCCATGACATTTTCATCTCTTTTTAATGTCAATAGCATACATAAAAATTGATAGTTTGAGGTGTTAGATACATAAATAGTATAATTTTTTTATAAGTTTGTTGTGGGCAGAGAAATTCGAGACGGTGGATTGCAAAAAATTTACACCCTAGCTATGCACGAAAATTCAGCATACAAATAGGAACTTAAAGTGATAGGGGTACACCAGAGTTTTAACGTGGAAAACTCTATAAATGGAAAAAACCACAGGGCCTCGCCTAGTTAAAAGGATTCAATTATTGTTTGAATGAAATACATAAATCAATCTGTTCTCAAACTTAAAAACATGTAGAATATAATATGTTGAAGGATTTTGCCAGACTTTAAACAGATAGTTATGATCTGGCATGGATGGCAGATGATCGATTGAAAGTCTATTGGCTATGGATGATTGGGAAGAGATATGGTAGTGGTCGATGGGCGGTAGGAAGCTCGGTGACGTTTGAAGGTCAGGAAGAACTTCGGCGGCAATCGGGAAGAACTCTAGTGGTGATCAAGAAGAACTTTGTTGGCAGTCGAGAAGAACTCTGGTGGTGATCGAGAGGAACTCTGGTGATGGTTGAGAAGAACTCTGGTGATGGTTGGGAAGAACTCCGGTGATGGTCTAGAAGAATTCTGGAAGCAATTAGGAAGAACTCCAGTGGTGGTCGAGATGAACTATGGTAGCAGTCGGGAAGAACTTCAATGGTAGTCGAGAATTCCTTGTATATGCTTCAAAAAATTGAATCAAATTAGAATTAAGATGGATGAAATAAAATCTTATTCACTCTACTGCATGTTTTTATATCCCGAATATATTTTGAAAATTCGACGAATGAAATTCAATATTTTTCTAAATTAGGCTTTTATTCATATTAGAAATACTCTAGTTTGCTTTGTAGATTATTCCTCCATATATAAGAGAGTGAGTTATTCTTCTCTTCTATTTGGAAGATAATCTTACAACCAAGATTTTTAGAGAGTTCGAAAGAAAATAATTTGCAAAAAAAAATTAAAAGATGCACAAAATGAGCCTAAAATTAAAAGATGAGCAATGACACCAAAAGTAAAAGATGCACTAAGTGTATCAAAAATAAAAGATGTGCAATGTTCGTATAAAACTATTAAAAGAAGCACAAAATGAGCCCAATCTAAATTAGCTTCCCTTTCTGCTAAATCTTTAAGTCTTAGAAAATTCTGATGTTTCATAATATGTTTAATACTTGATTCTGGAAAATCTTTGTACTTCATTCATCATTTTTGCAGTATTATTCTATTTGATAAATTTTATGCTAGCAGTCTGAAAAGACTAAGTTTTCCTGTCTAATTGTAATTCTTTAATTAGTTTTTTTTTTAACAAAGGATTTTAGCCTATGAAGTTGGTAAGCTGGATGTGCAAACTCTAGAATCCAAATCTTTTTGTTACAAGATAGTCACAGATATCTCTTATTTGTCCTTTTTGTGTGTAGGGTAAGTTTATTACTTTCTAAAAATGTCCATGCAAATTAATAGAGGTGTGATACTTTGAGTTGTTAATCTATTTGGATTGTTTGTTTCCTATTTTTGTTTCTATTTTTTTTTCTTTCTGTTGTTTCCCTATTTTTGTGATGTCAAAAGGGAAAGTAGTATTTTTTTTTTTGTTATTCTTATTGTTATTTCTTTTTTACACTTCCTTTTTATACTTCTTTTACTCAAATTGATTTACATCAAATGGAGAGACTTGTGTTTGTTGATTGATTCTTTATTTCATATTGTTATCTTTTATAGGGGGAATTTTTTTTAGTAGAAAAAAATTTTTTAAAGAACATAAACAATAATATTTGTCATCATCAAAAGAGAGAGATTATTACATATCTGATCTAAAGCACTGTGTTTGTATTTTGATGATAGCAAACATTATTGTGTCTGATATTACTTTCTACTATTTTTATGATATTGTGTTTTATTCTGTCTTTTCTAATGTTTTACGAATTCAGTCCGTCGTTCACTTGTAATCTGATCAATTCAAGACTGTCTATTATTTTCAATTTATTATGTATTTTTTCCTTTCTTGAATCATATCATATATTTGGGTGGAAGTCTTTGATAAGCAATCTTGCACACACACAGGGAGAGATAGAAATATTTTTTGAGTAATTCATACTATAAAATTTTTCTTTGTACTTGTTGATGGAATTTTGAAAATAGGTTTTGAAAAATATTAATTTTTTTTGGAATTTTAAAATCGACTTTTAAATTCGAATCTTGAGATCAAAATCCCATTAGGAGAGTTATACCACTTCGTGAAGTGGAAATAAACCTCTAGCATGGGGTTCAAATCTAAGATTATGAATCCTACCTCGAATATCATGATTAGATTCAAGAGAGAACTACATGTGAAATGGAGTTCGGTCTAATTTATAACCACGATATTCTAAGTAGGCTATCGTCAATCTCATGCCTAAAGTCTTCTGAACAAATGATATATCTCCCCTAAGAAAGAAGATACCACTGTTTGACAATTATTTGGGCATGACGATAATGATCATTGTTGATTGAATTTTTCCAAAGAATACTAATTCGAGTTTTGGAAATTTCTTTTGAGAAATTAAGTTTGAATTTTAATTCTGAAGCCAAATAGACCATTAGAGATGATATACCACCTCAGAAGGCGGAGATAAAATCTCCTAACGGGTTTAGAATTAGAATTATAAATTTTCTCTTAGTTGTCGTGGTTTGATTTAAAGGAGAACCGCATATGACCCCAAGAGGGTCAAAATGAGGTTTAAATCTAAAATCGAACAACGATAATTAAGAGAAAAAAGGGATCGCTAATTTCATATTCAGATTGATGCTGACACATGATAAATCTCTTTGGAGAAAGAGAGTATCATCTGTTATCCATTATACGAATATGACTATGATGATCATTTCAAAGTAGATTTCCTAAAAGAAAATTTAAGTGAATTTTAAAAATCCATTTTTTTAAATCAGGTGTGTGTGTGGTTTCAAATCTCCTACGAGTACAAGCCGTTGTAGTTAATTACATCGTAGGAAGATAAAGTCTCCTATGAAAACTCTCAATTAAAATAGTGGTAAAATTTTGTTAAGAATTTTCTAGGAGTGATACAAAAGGAGGTGAAAATAGAATTTCAAATGGGATTGGAGCAAGATTGAATAATTATTAACGGAATTAAGGAAATAATGGTATTGGACACTTTGAGATTTCGGAACCATCTGGAAGTATCCCAACTTAATCTAAATGTTGAGCTTTATGTTTTGGATTGAAATGAGATTTAATTAGAGTTGAGCATTTTATTAAAAATTTAGATTATATTCTCAGATATTGGGGTCTTATCGACAAATATCTACTCCAAATCCTAAATCTAAATTTGGATACTAGACCACAGTTGTCCGAACCTAACTAATGCAGTGTAAAACATGGACTCACCCCGACCTAAATTGGGGAGCCAGCTAACCACCTAGTTGATTTAAAATATATTTGTCTCGTTATTTTATGAAAGAGTGGTAGGGGCATTTTTTTAAGGTTTTGGAGAGCTGGGGCCAACATCTACCTAGTTGACTTAAAATATATGAGTCTCATTATTTTATGAAAGAGTGATAGGGACATTTTTTTTAAGGTTTTGGAGAGTTGGGGCCAACATCTAGAGATTTTCCTAATTGGCCCCTTGGGCTTGTGTTTGGTGAAAAATGCTAAGGATTAATGTAATTAAAATTTTGACTCTTTTTTAAATGTGTTTCTAATGTAATGCATGCTAGTCGACAACTCAAATCATGTATGCTTGAAATTTTAAAAAGGCTTAAAAATAGTTTTTAGAAGACTGGACTTCTCTAGGTCCGGCACCTCATCCTCATAGGTCAGATTATACGGATTCTACCCGCAGGCGGGAAAGGGTCTAAAATAAGAAGAGAAGAAATGCAAAAATATGTATGGACCCCAGGGGCGATCCCCAACTAATTTCCTAGATTTGTTATATTTTTATGTTATTTAACTCCTTAAATTTTAAATTTTTTTATTATGAGTATAAAACTTTTCATACCCTTACGAACCTCACGTATCCAAGCTAAAGAAAAAGCGGCACACAAACGCCAAAAAACTAAAAAAAAGCATGCAATTCTATACGCAATCATATCAACACATCAAATATAAATAAATTAATTAATAAATGTCCATAGGCAAATTTCCTTGCTTATTACAAACTAGGATTTGCAGAAAGTAAAGTGGTCGGGCACCACTAACAACAGCTCGGATTCTAATCCTAATAAAGATGCAAGTGATTTTGAGTGGGATACTCCTTATCTTCAGTGCTTCAATCTTCTCCTCCATCGAGCTCCTTGGATCCTTTACAGTAGGCTATCCAAATGAAAAAGAGGGCCCTTCCTTTAAGGGGAAGGCCACCCTTTTCGCTTTGGGTATGATAAGATAATCCAAATTTGGACTTCCAAATATAAAAGGGCTATCCCTCTAAGGGGTGTCATTTTCTTTTTGGAATCCAACCTTTGGATCTATATATCCCAACTAAAAACTTCACTTTCACAACACTTAAAACTTTTACTCAAATTATATTTAATATGAAATAGAAATTCTAGACTCTCCTGTAGGACTATCCTAAGCATTTAATGAATAAAAAATATATTTCCAAATAGTTATATATATATGACACCTAAATATATATATATATATATATATATATATATATATATATATATATATATATATATATATATATATATATATATATTTGCAAAAAAAGAAATAAACATATTAACTACGCTCTTTTTATTACTTGGGGGCTTAACAGCTGAAGTATCTATAACAAGCATATTTATTATTGATTTTGATTTAGCCCACTTTTATCGCTCTATACGAGCGTGGCCACTTATAGAAAACTCGGTGAATATCTAGATCATTCATATCCTAAGGATAATCTAGCCACCAAACACATCAATCATCTATAGAGTGCTGTAAAAGTAAGCACACATAACAGGTAATTTCATCCATAACATGCAGTAAAATCACAAGAAATCTGGCACATAGTATAAAAGTAAACATTAGCCTAGCCTAAATCTAGAGTCGATTGTCCTAGCAAACCATCTAAAATGTGTGTAGAAGGTCGTGTGGCTGGGATAGATCCTAAGTTGGATAGTTAGTTAGAATTGTCTAATATTTTGAATTTGTTAAGGCTTAAGGGGAGATTAATTAGGTTAGAGTTTACATATTAATATATTAAGGATTAATTTAAATATGTTTTAAGAGTTAGATGATTACTATCTTTATTTCACACCGATGCTGTAAAGTTTATTTCACTTTTCTTGGGACTAAGCTAATGACCTCGTAGGCTTGAGTTACCTAGTAGTAATCAGTGTTAATTAAGTTAATTCAGTTGGTTAAAATTAAAAGGTGGATTAATATTAAAAAATTTAGTTAGTGATTAATTTTAGGAAATTGGTTGAGAATTTTAATATTCAAGTTAGAAAATTCTGAAATTTTAAATAAGTATCTCTTTTTTGAATAATCTAAATACGTTAATAAGGGGTTAAAAATTATTTTTTAAAATTAAAGTTAATATTGAAGGTATCAGGTTTTTAATAAATATTAGACCTTAATATAAGTTGTTAGACTATTAGCATGCTCAATTTAGAGTTTTCTACGAAAAGTTATGAAATTTAGAAGTTTTGATCCAATTTTGCATAAGCTTGACCAAATTTTGGAGGTTTGAAATTTTTATAAAATATTAGATTTTAATTAGATTCATTATCCTTTGAGTTTGATTGATTTAGAATTTTCTATAATTAGTTATGACTTTTGGAAATTTAGGTATTTAAAGGATTTTTTAATTATTTTAATTAAGGGCCCTTTTAATGATTTGAACCCAAACAAGTCCCAAACTTCTTGAAATCAACTCCAAATATAAAAAATAATCTAAGAAGTGATCATCGAGTGTTTAAGGAATTTTTAGGACTTTTAATAATTTTTAATTAATTAAATTAATTAAAAATTGATTTTTGATTAAAATTAAATTAATTAAAAATTGATTTTTGATTAAAATTAAATTAAGGTTGAATTTGATGCCAAATTAAAGGGATTTCAATTTTCACTGATTAGGGGTATTGTTAGAGTTAACTAAAGTCCTTATATAATTTTTTTGGATTTAATAAGAATTTCTAATGGATTAATTAGTGCTCTAGGGCAATTCTAAGGAGGATTTTTTTTGGGCTTCTAATTGGTGGACCAAATGGGCACCAAATTTAGTGAAATTTGGACCATGAGATCACCTAATCTCAAGGCTTAAACACACTAAATTTGGGCTCAAATGGAATTCTCTAAGGTGGCTAACCAAGCCACCTAAAGTGATCTCTAAGTCACCTTAGAAAAATCCTAGGGAGCTATCCTATGGTCAGATTGGGGCAAAATCAGTGGCTTTAAACTCCCTATATTAAGCATCATCATCACACTCAAAATCAATCTCTAATTCTCATTGGAGAGATCATGACTCTAATTTGAATTTAAGGGTCAAGCCATGACCCATAAACCCAAATTGACACAAAAATGCCCTTCAACAGCTCAAACAGGGGAGCAAAAATTTGGACATGTCAGGGACATACCCAAATTTACTCTCCCAAAGTCCCAAGCCCTGGTGACTTCAAATTAACAAGAAAATGCAATAAAAGATAAAACATTCAGATTGAAATTAAATATTACACATATATGCAATTAGGGCCTGGGATCATAGGGCTTTTGTAGATCTCTCTAAGATCTTTCCTATGAGTCTAAGAACAACTAATTTGGTTAAATAGACTGAGAGATATGGATTTTTGAAGTTTCCCCAATTTTCTCTAAAATTAAATTCACTGATTAGCCAATCAGCCAGCTCTTTAAGCGCGGCGCCTTTCGATTGGCGGAGCAATCATTAGCGGCTGACGGGATAACGGTCGAGTTAATCGTAGCCGTCGGAAGAGAGATCGGACGGTTCGGATTAAATGGCCTCCGGAACCACGGGATCTAATCCAAACTGTTGATTGAAATTAATAGCTAAGATTATATCTTCAACCTTTCGCGTGCGCCCGAAGCCGTGAAGTTATTCCAGCGTAATCTGAGGGATCCCGTCGATGAACTTCGATGAAATTTCACAGGGAGGATTAGAAGGGTGAAAACCTTCAATCCAACGATAGAAATTTGTTGGGGTAAAGGTTTTCTTCACACTTGATTAGACTACCAATCTAGGGAGCTCGAGATCGAAGTATTATCGCAGAGAAGGTCTCAACAGATGAGCTTCTCTATCAGGAAGCTTCAGGGGATGAAGGTGAGCAAATCTCCTTCAAATGTCAAGACCGGAGGATAGACAGAGGTACGACTTCGAATAGAGTGCAAGACGCTTTTGCCAGAGTTCGCTCGAATGGATGGATGGGAGCTACTGGGAAACTGGGGAATGAGAGAGGAAACTCGAAGGAGCTCTGGGGAACATTTTTAAATGCTTGGGAGAGAATGATGACCTCTGGAACAAGCTTCCCTAATGGTAAGCTTGGATTGCCAGGATCGGCTGTGTGACGCCCCAAGATCTAACTTGGAAAGAATTTTAATAAATCCGACCATTTACCAGAGTCATCTATAACGTCAACAAACAGTCTATCAACATCTATAACATTTAAAACATCAATATACAAGTCGATTCATATCTCAAAACATCATATACAATACTCAGGAACTACACTATACCCACAAGTACTGAAATCTATCATGTCCTGAGTACAAAAGAATCAAAATCACCAAAAGTACAAAAACCTGAAGATCTAGATCAATCTCTATCTCCTGCTCCCTTGCCCTGACCTGAAAATATCAACCACATATAATGAGCTTTACAAAGCCCAGCAGGTCACCTAATACCTATAACTGAAGTCAAAGCACGGCAATGCTATCAATATGCATGTCAGTCAATCAAATCCATAACAGTCAATGGTCAATAAATCTATGCAATACGGAAATCAATAGTCTATGAAATCAAATCTATGCAGCGGCAGGCGAATCGATAAATCAACTCAATCAATACACATCAATCTCGAAGAAATCCGTACACAGAAGAAAATTAATCGATCGGTCAAATCAATCAATATAATCAATCAATCAATGCTATCTAGTCAATAAGATCGATCGGAAAAGCAATACAATAAATCTCAATCTATCCTATCAATAAATCCATGCAGCGAGTCAATATAGTACAGAAATAATAGTATCAATGCATCTATAAGCAATATCAATAAATCTATAATATCCATGTCCATAGCATCAATGAATCCATATAATGTCTATATCCATCCATATCAATATCAATACTCAATAGTATCCATGCTCAGTGCTCAATCAATGTTCAATATCAATAAATGAAATCGTACAATAAAATAAATCCGATCAAAATCAATAAAGCATAAATCAATGAAGCAGTCGATCCTGTCAATACAGTAAACATGCATTCAATACAATAATACTGGACAAGTACAATCAACTGGCTATGTTGCTGTTGTAGAATCCATATTGCTGTTGTAGATATCCATACGTTGGTTTCAATAAAAAGAGTCGTCACTCTATTGCCCGTCGGCCGCCTGTCGGCCACCCGTCGGCATATCTATAAGAACTCCTTATGACTCCCATCCATATATCCATAATCAATGTTTAAAGGAAAGCCTGTCGGCCCACCATCCTGTACATGTCAATTCAATCTCCAACCAACGTTCAACCAGGTTCCACTTATTTTCCAGTATCAATAATCAATCAATAATCAATTCAATAGTCAATATTAAAGCAATCATATCAATATTCACATGCATATCTATTCAATCTATCAATCTCAGAAAAATCGGAAATCGTACGAAATTTCGGCAGAGTAACAGCAGTCTATCAAATTTACACAAAAATCCTACAAAATCACAATTCACCAAATTACAATAGAATGTTCACGACAACAATATAAGACTATTCTTCTACTGAATCCATATCAAATAACATCCCGATATTTTTCTATTCAATTAAAATCGCGTAGAACCAATTCCGACCGGTAAAATCTTCGTAGAAAATACTCAAATCGTGTAGAATATTCGTATCTATAACATTCTAAAAGTTGTGCGGTGAAAGTTGTGTCAATACAAAACCGGGTCCAAAATTCGACTACGAAAACACAAAACAGTGCACAACTCGATCAAAAATCAATATCTCTGAAAACAGAAATAGGATTCGGAGTCCTTACCGCGAGATTTTCAATTATCCCAACAACGGCGACGGACGAAAAGCGCTCTGCGGCCTCCGAAATCCGACTTTTCTCTTTGATTCCTTCTCTTTCTCTCTCCTCAGATATTTTATAAAATATCAAATGATTTTCTCTCTCCTCGAATCGAGCTGATTTTTCATATAAACTCAACAGATCGGCCCGGCCGATCGGTCCCATCGTCCAGGACGATTTCCCAGGACGATAATTAATTTTTCTCGGACGATAAAAACCCTTGCTCTCGGGATTCTTGTCGTATCTGATCGTCCCAGGACGATCCAAAAATCGGCCTGGACGATCCCCTCAAGAATCAGCTTTACACTGATCGGCCTAGACGATCTAACCATCGTCCAGGACGATCTTGGGAGGAAAATCAAAATCAGAGAAGTAAATCAAAGGACAAGCCCTCACAGGCTGGGCTAGACCTCGGATGGATGCTAGGTGGAAGGGGACGTCCTCCTAGAGGGATCGTGAGCCTGAAGCCGACGAGCTCAGCCTTTGGAAGGCTTTGAGTTAGGCTCGAAGCGGGGGGGACCACCAGAGTTCAAACTCTACTAGTTCCAGCTACCGCCGGCCAGGGTCTGGGTCAGGTTGACCTAGAAAGGATGATGGGGACATGATGAGCTCAAGGGTGAGCTCAATTGGGCCTAGGGTGATCAATTGGATCGGGTGGCTCGGGTTGACCCAAACCTGCTCGGCTTGGGTTGAATTGGGCTCAACCCAGGTTCACGATCCCTGGATTTGATATGGGAAGTAGGTTTTGGTCTGGTGCACTCAATACAAGTGGAAATTTTGTTTGAATTGGCCTAGGTTTGAAAGTGGCTCAGGTCAATGTGATTTTGGACACTTTGAGCTAGCCCAAAAGTTGACCCAAGTTAACCCAAGGCTTGGGCTAGCTGGGGAAGATGTGTTGGACCTAGGGCCACCTAATAAAGGTGTTGGCTAGGTTCAATTGAGCTTAGGTAGGATTTGACTCAATCCCAAGTAGTTTTGACCACTTTGGGTTAACCTAACTCTTGACCCAAGTTGATTCAATGGCTAGGCTAGCTAAGGAAGATGTATTGGGTCAAGGGAGACCCAATGGCACCTTGGATTGGATTCAATTTAGCTAGGATTGAAAAATAGCTCAAAGGGGGCCTCTCTTCGGGCACTTGGGTCAAGCCCAATGGCCAACCCAAGTGAACCCAAGACTTGGGTCTCCAAGAGAGGTCTCTTGGAAGCCTAAGGGGTCACCCCATGGGTTTAGATGTGATTGAAATGGTTTTGATCAAAGGGTTTGGATGAAAGGAGGAGTATGGGTTATTTGGTCAAAGTCAACCAAGTTTGCCTAGGACCAAGAGTTGAGTCAATTGAATTCAATTTGATCTCATAAACATAATGGATGTGGTCTCAAAGTCTAGAAAGGTCTTTTGGGTCAAAAAGCCACTCTGGACTCTTAATAGGGCATTAGGTCAAACTAGGTTGACCTAGTCAAGTAAGTTGACTCAGGGTTTGAGGTTGGGTCAAATATGTCCCAAATGATATTTAAAAAGGATTGAAGAACATTTCAAAGGTGAATGAAATTAAGACAATTTGAGTTTTGGTCAAAAGTCAAAAAAATCCCTTAAAAGACATTTTGGTCATTTTGGCCTTCCAAGTTGATTTTGGGCCAGGGTGAGTCCAGAAAAATGTAGATTAATGCTTAACATATCAATATCAAAAGACTGGAGAGAATCAAAAGGTTTGGAGGGGACTACAAGGTTAGGTTCCACTAGGTGATAGGTCTAGTGGCATGGGTCATAAATATTTGAAGGTTTTACAACCTTTAGAACTGAGTTTAGTTTCTAGGCTTAGAAATATCAGATTGAGCTCAAACTTGGAGGGTCGACCTCAGAGACATGTATTATCAATATACAATTGACAGATCTTGGATCAGAGGTTAATTGACTGGGTTTCAATGTGATAGAAAAGTCGCCCAGAAGGGGTTTCAGAACCTGAGTCCTTAACCATGGATTTTGGGTTTGGATTGAGCTAAGATCTAGATTGATCCTAAGGTTTGGGTACTAGAAGGATCCTAAGATCTAGAGTTCAGGAAGGGGTCAAAGTGACCTCATACAAAAATGAGATCAAAAGTATTGTACGCCTTAATCTCATACCATACGAACTATTATGCTCTGCCAAGCCCTAGCCGCCAACGTAAAGAAAGATACTAATTATATGCTGATCGTACAGTACGATCTGGATCGTATTGTATGCCCTACTTCATATCTTTCTTAATTAATCCCGTAATATAAGATAATTAAATCATGGATAATTATTGAGATTGATCATACTATATGAACTGGTTCGTATTGTATGATTACCCGTATACCAAATTGGTCATCCCTCAAAGCGTACCAAACAAAATTCATGATTTTTGCACTGATCATACCGTATGATCTCCACAGTGTTGGCTGATCACCCGTGTATGAAGTTGGCCATCCAAAGGACCGTCCCAAATGAATAGAAGGATTTTATGCATATCGTACCATACAATTTCAGATTGTCAAGTACGATGTATTAAAAAAATTTGAACAGTTCACCTAAATGATCTTGTCAGATGATTCTAAATTGAACTGATTGTATTGTATGATATGTCTATCGTACTGTACAAATATAAGATGGATAGCTTGGAAATTAGTCTTTTTTTAAGCCCTCTATTTAAGGATCTCTAACACTCGTTTTGGCTACTTAGTCTTCTCAAGAGGGAGCTTGAGGGAGAGAAGAAGGAGAGCTTGGTGAGAGAAGAGAGGGAGAAGTTGTGAGGGGATTCACAAGATTGCTCCAAGCAAGAATCTTGCCTAGTACCTACAAGCATCTACGTGGATTCTTTGTGGATTCAGAGAAGAAGTTCTTTAGCAAAGATCATGGTTCTCTGACCATCACCTGGAGGGTGAAAATAGATTTGTGGTTCTCTAACCATCACCAGGAGGGTGAAAATAAAGTTAAGGTTCATTGCCAATAAAAGATTCACGATTCTCTACCCACCAGGGAGGTGAAACAACATTTATACAGGCTTTTCAGCCATGTTGTGGGAGAAAAAGGAGAGTCGCCTCTATTTAGTGTAATAATTGGAGAGGGTGTCTCCAAGGAGTGGACGTAAGTTATGTTGACAAACCACTATAAATTTTGGTGAGTTCTTTCTTATTACTTTTATCGCATTTTAATTTCCGCACTTTTTGTAATTTAATTTATTGGTCAAAATATTTGATTTTTATTATTAAAAAAATAGTTCTATTTTTGTATCAAGATGCTTAAAATTCTTGTTTGATTAAAAAAAATTAAACTATCAATTCACCCCTCCCCCTACTTGGTTAGCCTCAGGACTAGTTCTTTAGGGTTTAACCACCCTCACGAACTTTCAGCCTATTGAATTTGTGGTTCCATTGTTCCTAAGACTTTGTAATTAAGGCCATTGGTGAATTGTGTGTTAAATTTCTATATTATAGAGACACCCAATCTAAGCATCTTCATCTCATTTATTGGGTTAACACCTGTAAGACTATTTGCAAAGGTGGTTTGGGGATTCCTTCTCTTCATGCTCTTACATTTACTCACAAGTACTCCATCATAAAAGGATTTAAAATGAGTCACCCCCCCAACCCCACCCCACTGAATGTTTAGTTTATAGATATACTTCTCCTTGGAAGCCTACCTTACCTAACTCCTCTGTTTTCTAGAAAAGCATCTACAACTCTGCACATAAGGTCAAGTATAAGTTTAATTTTAAGGTTATATCTGAATGCCCCAATTCATTCTGTTGGGATCATTAGTGTAATGGTGATTGTTGGGGGTGTCAAAAAAGATTTTGGGTCAGGTTTGGGTCTAACCCTAAATGAACACGCCCTTAATTGATCCAACTTGAACCCGACCCGATTCCATAAATAGGTCAAAAATGTGAACTAGGACTCGACCTAACCCAAACCTAACTAAACCTGACCTAACACAGTTGACCTAGAGTGGATCGCGTGTGAAGGCAAGGTTGCGCACGAGGTGAGGGTGCCAGGGCGGGTTGCATGCTAGCTACCAACCGCGATGCGTGCAAAATGCAAGTGGGATGAACATGCATGACTCGTGGGTAGGATGAGTAGGTTAGACTTGTAGACAGTACATCGCGTGAGTAGCTAACTGTATAGGATCGCAAGCTACACTACGTGGGGTTTGCCACTAGCAGTGTAGATAGTGTAGCCTATGCAGGACCATGGGTGGGAGTGGGAAAATCAGGCGAAACTGGTCAAATTCTAGTCAATTTTGAGTTAGTTGATTGACTTGGACCCGACCCAATTTTTCAAACTAGTCAAAATTTGGAACCCGAACCTGACACCCATTTGTTAAATGGGTCAACTCAAACCCAAATTTTTGGGTTAGGGTAAATAATTACCACCCACGGTGATTGCATATCTAGCTTATTTCCTGACAAACCTATCCTTATTTTATGTTTAAATTCTACCCTTCTTTCTGTTTGGATTGGTGAAAATGGTTGGGGCTTGTCGAATTTTCTTAGTCCTCAAATTAGAAAACTCATCTCCTCAATCCCTATCATTGAATCAGGCTCCATCTGTCTTTTTTGGGAAAATTCTACTTATGCTTCCTTTAAAGATTTTTATTTAGAGTTTTTTAGGATGATGCAAATTTTTTAGTTGTATTCCATGGCTTGGCACAATTAGCATTTTTTAAGGTATAATGTTTGTGCTTTGTTGGTTATCTGGAGATGTTTAAAAACTATGGATGCTCTTATTAGCAAGAACATTCATATGGAAGATAACAAATGTTCTCTTTTTCATAAATGTCTTGAAAGTCCAACACACTTATGATTTGAATGTGACTACTCATTCTCAATGCTGGTAGGTATTATTCATGTGTTCCAGAAATTCTTTTTAAGGCAAAAAATTGTTCAAGTTTTAGAGATTTTATTAGCAACATAAATATTTTCTTTTCTTTTTTGGTTTTCTTCTAGTAAAATTTGAATATAGACTTTAGATTTTCAATTTTGTAGTCAAACACGTCATTATAAATGTCATATCACCTTGGAAGGTGAAAATATCATTTTATAATGGGTTCAAATCACAAACTTAAAGCTTCATCTTGACTATCATAGTTAACATGAGAGAATTAAATATGACCCTTATGAATCAAAATGATATTAAATCATAGGTTTGGTTATGATTGTTAGGATGCTTCAACATCAATTATTTAGTCGGGATCGTCACTAAGGGTTAATGTGATTTTTGAATGCATAACTAACTAAATATGTTTATCATTAATTTCATATTCGAATATCTCAATAAGGAATGATATATCTTTCCTAAGGATAAAAATATCATTTATTTTTTAGTATTTTAAATATAACGATACTGATCGTCTTTAATTTTATTTTTTTCAAAAAGAATTAATTTTCCCAATTATATTTAGGGACTAAATAGAGTGGGGTTTAATTTACATGGGATTTTAATTCTCCTATAAAGGCAAGCCTTCATAGTTAATTACATCGTAGGAAGATTAGGTTTCTAATGGATACTCTATATTAAAATAATGGTGAAATTTTTATTTTGGATTTTCAATGAGTAATATAAAAAGAGGGATATTGTTAGACTTTTAAATGGGATTGGATCAAATTTTAAGCACTTCTTTTGGAGGCAGACCGATGAAAAGTAGGAGGCTTTTTGGAACTTTGAAACAATTCAAAAATATCACAATATATCTTATGTTGGGCTTTAAATTTTGGACGAGAAAAATTTGTGTTTGAGTTGATAATTTATTAGAAATTTGGCATTAAATTCCTGTTGTTAGGGACTTAAAATTTTAAGTCTTCCTCATAACCTAAATCTAAGTTCGGCACTAACCAATAGTAATCTGAATCTAACTAATGAAATACAAATCTATGTTGACATCGGCTTGGATTGGAAAGCCAGATATACCACCTAAGCACATTAAAACCATGACTCTAGTATTATGAAAGATGGACAATACTCGTTGTTTAAGTTTTTAAAAAATTGGGTAAAGATTACCACCTAAGCACCTTTTTACTTGCATGCTAATTGACCTTGTATACAAAAATAATATGTTGACCTTTTAAAAAATAATAATAACAAATAAGGTTTTTTTTCAAGAGATGCATAACATCCCCTAAATAGAGTTGCATGAAAAAGCCTTGACGTGCATGGGCTTACTTCTTAGAAACTCTTATCTTTCAATGTGAGCATAATTTTTTTATTTAATTAAAAAAAAAAAAAAAAATTGGTCCTTAAGAGCCTAAAAAAATCTAGGCTAAAATAAATTTCGCATGCAAGTAAAAACCTAGAAAAGTAAACAATTTCTAAAGCATGTAAATGAAATCATCAATCAACAAATCATATCAAATAAACGTAAAAGGCCATATGAAAAATCCAACTTAATTACAAATTATGGTCTATAGAATTTAAAAGTGGGCGGGCTCCACTGATAACATACCAAATTCTAATCCTATAGAATGATGCAAGTTTTAAAGTGGAACATTTTTTAACTTTATTTCTTCCACTCTTTTTGGGCTCCTCAGATACATCAGGTACAAACATCCAATTAAAAAGAACTCCTCCCCAAGGGGTGTTTCTTTTCTTTTTGGATCTAAAATAATTCAAATTTTAGATCTCCAAATGGAAGAAACTCTCCCTTGAGGGATGTTTCGTTTCTTATTGGATCCCAAATTACATACCAAATATCCCACTTTAATTGACTTCACAACTCTTTTAAATTTCTATTAAGAAAAATTTAAATGACTCTATAAAACTTGTATGTTATCCAAAGCATTTTTTTTTATAAAATTATTAAAAATCTCAAACAGTTATGTATATCAATTGCTCACTTTTGAGCTAACACATTCACTTGGTCGTACTTTTAATTGTTAGAGGTTTAGCAATTTTATCACTTGCTAAAAATTTTTATTAATCACATTCTTAATTAGCCCCCTTTTATAGTCCTGCATAAGCATGGACACCTACAGAAAACTCTATTAACATCCAGATCATTTCTATCTTAGAAAGATTTAGCACCTATCATATATTATATCATAAGCATCATTGTTTAAGAAAACTTTACATCATAAGCATCACTAGTCAATTCAAATCATAATAATTAACATGCATAGAAAAACCATGAAAAATTCACCTCACAAATAAAACCATGTATAAAAGAGAAGCTTCCTAGCCTAAAACTAACAGTAGTTATCCTAATAAGCCACCTATAGTGTGTGCATCAGGCTGTGTAATTTGGATATATCTTAAATTGATTATTTTCTGAAGTTTTCTAATGTTTTTCTTTAGTTTGTTGAAGGTTAAGAGATGTTTTAGTTTTATTTTAGTTTGTTGTTTTAATGTTCATTTTAAAATGAGTTTTAGGTGCTAAGTTGATTAATCATTAGTTCTCAAAAATCCTAAATTTTAATTGTCTTAGTCATTAAGCCTTAAAATTCAATATACTTATGCTCTCCAATCGGAATCTACATTATGTATAAAGGCTCTTATTTATTAATGATTTATTATTAAATTATTTAAGTTGAATAATAACTACCTTTATTTACATCATGGCCGTATGATTTATTTCACCCTCTTTGAGGCTAACTTGATAGCATCGTAGGCCCGAGTTATCTAGTAATTATCTTTGGATTTAAGTTTGATTTATTTTGATAGATTGAGTTATCTAAATTTATGATTATTTTATTACTAATTTATTAAGATCGTGGTTTATGATTTTCATTCCATCAAATTCATTCGTAGCATTGTCATAATGGGTATGAGGACTCAAGTCCTTTTATTTTTATTTTTATTTTTTTTTTAAAAAAAGCATTAGCTTGCATTAGAAGAGAAAAGAAACTATTACAAACTATAACTCGATTCATCCTTTAATAATTGCATAAATGAAGGAGGAACCTTATTAGAAGAAAAATCATCGAAAAAAAAAACTACTCAAAAGAGCATGGTTAGCACATAAATTGGCCAAATTATTACAACCTCTATTAACCCAATTAAAAACTACATAATTAAAATCCTTTAAGAAATGAAGGTCTTCCCTCCAATTTCCCGCCCAAATCTTGTAAAAATTTGATGATGTTCTTGTTGTCACCTTCAATAATTATCCCTTTGTAACTACCCATCCAATATTTTTTTATATCTTTTATGATCTTTGCTGCCATAAGTTCTAGATAAGAGACATCCCAATGAATACATGTATGCCCATTAGCCAAAAGAAACCTTCCTTTGCTATCTTGGATTACCACTCCAACTTCTGCTTTATTACGATTTCAACAAAGATGCATCCACATTAATCTTGATCCAATCGGAGGAGGAGGGTACCAATGATCCAACAGTCTATCCAACTGATTAGTACCCCAGAGGCACAACTTGACTTTGTCAAACTTAAAAGAGATTGAAGTATAGCTTACAGAATTAGTTGCAATCATTATGGCACTATCACCTTTACCTCCATGAAGAAATTTATTTCTGGCACGCCAAGAGAGTATATTTGAATTACAGTAAATACTAATAATGAAACTATATTCATTAGCATATTTTTCCATCAAATTCCAGCATTCATGAAATGATCAAAAGTAGGAAAATCGAACCCCATTTTTCAAATAATTTACCACCTCCTTCAGCTTCAAACAGTTGATCGTGACATGATCCAGATCTTCTTCTCATTGCAACATCTTGGACATCCAAAGTCCTCTTTGATTCTTCTATTATAAAGAAAATGAAATGTAGGTATTGCATTATTGAAGATGCGCCACCAAAAAAACTTCCTCCATATGTCTAAGTTTAATTCTTTTAAAACATTCCCAATACAAGCAATCGAAAATTTTCCTAGATTGATGCCTTGTAAGCTAGAGCTGAGATAGAACAACCATGATTTAGATAAATAAGTTCCATAAAATCTTCTCCTCTTTCTTAATTAATTGGAACATTACAACTTAAACATATAAGATCGTTCCAAAGAGTAATTTTAACTTATTTATGTTCCATTTACCATCAACCATAAGTTTATCTACCATCATGTTTTCTTGTTCCGGAATAGCCATAAAAGTTAGGCCATTTATTCAACCTTTTCTCCAAGATCCAAATGTCATTGTAAACATCAATTGAGCATCCATTTCCAACCTTCCATCTAATCACATTTTTCAAAGAATCCATACTATTTGCAATAATTTTATAAGAAGAACTCCTCCTTCTATCAACAAGCTCTCAACCAACGAAGCCATACTTCACTCCAATTGTTTTAAAAGCAATGATTCTTTATCATTGATTAACTTCCAAGCCAACTTTGCTCTTAATGGCCCAGCCATATTAGAGCAGGAACGAATACCACGTCCACCCCAATTTTTGGTTTGCATAAATTGCTCAAGCTCACATGGTAAAGGCCAAGTTTCCCATCCTTCTTGTTCCATATGAAATTCCTACAAATCTTATCCAATTCATTCAACACACCTTTTGAAACAAGAGCAAGTGTACAATAAAAGACCGAAATGGATAAGAAAATAGATTTTATAAGAGCAAACTTTCCAGCCAAAGAAATGAACTTTGATCCCCAAACATCAACTAATTTGAAAGCCTTTTCAATGATGAATGGAAGTCTGCCGCTGCTAATCTCCTTAATGCCACTTTAATCCCAAGATATTTGAATTCTTTATCCACCTTAAATCCCATGATACGTTTATTGGACTTCTTCTTCTTCTTCTTAACATGTTTCCCAAATAAAAAATATATGATTTCCCATGTTGATCCTCTGACCAGTCCAGCCACATAATTCATTTAGATATTTTTGATTTCCTTCACTTCTTTGATTTTAGCTTCAGAGAATATTAGAATATCATTTGCATACAACATATGAGAAATTATGGGCCCATTTGAAACAATACTAACTCCCATAGAATCTTCTTTTTGTTTAAACACATTAGAGAGCAACTGTGAGCAAAGAATAAACAAATAAGGGGATAAGGGGCAACTTTGTCGAAATCCACTTTTTGCTTTAATCCAGGTGGAAAGCCTTCCATTGATCAACAAAGAGAATTTAGGGTCTTTAACATACTCCATAATCCAACCAGAGAAACCCAATGGAAATCCAAAGTATTCCAAACATTATTTAAAGTCTCCCAGCACTACTTTCATATGCTTGCTCCAAGTCTATTTTAAATGAGACAAACCCTTTTAATGATTTTGAAAATCTGAATTTGTGAAACACTTCCTGAGCAATAAAAGTGTGGGTCCATTAGAGACCTACCACTCAGAAAAATAGCTTGTTCCATCGATATTAATTTATGAATAGTTGATTTCATTCTGTTAACAGATTCTTAACCACTAACTTATAGATAGTCCTGCAAGGACTTATTGGTCTAAAATGACTTGGAATTGTTGGGTTGTCAAAATAGAGAGTAGGGGTTACGCCGTGAAAGAATCCGACACGCACCTCGGACTGGAACCGGTATGTGCCATTATTGAAGCTTAAATTTGTGCAGAACCTGGTATTGACCCAGCGTCTATGCAATCACCTACTGATTAATCAAACCGGAACGATACGCGAGAAACTAATCATATTTGTCACGAACGCAATACTGAGCCAAAACCCCCGGATTATGCTAGTATTGCGCCAGACAAATCATCTCGATGAATTACACCAACCTCCCTGAAGAACCGCGACGCGTATTTCTGATAGTCCTTGCCCCTTAGGATATCTGCTATTAAAACCGATCTCAAAAACCCAGAGCTAATCAGTTTCCCAAACCCGCCTCGTACACCGTAATAATCAAGATCACCGCCAGCCCGAAGCGCAAGACCATGAGCCCTACTCTCAACCAGCGTACGACTCACGCAAAGTGTAGAGTGGATAAAGTTTTAAATATTTTATTTGATATTATAATTAAGGATTAATAACGAAAATTCATTATGAATATAAGAATATATTTATTAATTTATTTAATAAATTTATTATTTATAATAATATCATATGCTATGACAAGACGCACACCTAAGACGATTTTATAAAATAAACAATAAAATAATAGTAAAATAAACAAATGCGATAGAGAAGTAAGTCGTCAATTTTGTAATATTAAATATATAAAAATGGGCCGAAGTAGCATAATACAGTAAACCCGTCGTTAAAAAACAAGTCCGAGAGTATGAAATTTAGTAATTTACTTGTGCAAGTTCACCTACGCTTTGCGGAAAGCTGAAACAGATCCAACTACTTCGAAATAACATAGAGTGATGTTAAAAAATCACTCAGCTGATCTACCACTTCAATACTTAATTATATATTTGTTGGTTTTATGGAGGTTTAGAAGTATGGGAGAATGAGATTGAAAGATTTATAATATATATAATGTAAAAGAGAGAAATTCATTAAGTGATAGAGGGGGGAATGGGGAATAGGAGAGGTGAGTGGAGATTGATAAGGAAGTGTGGGTTGTTGTGAGTGTTTGAATGGTTGGTTATATGGTCTGTGTTTGGATTTTTATATGTATTGAAAAGTTAGAGGTTGGAGTTGTTTGTATTTATTGTTGAGAGAGTGTTAGTGGTATTGGAGTTTATGAAATGAGTTAAATGATAGTATTTTTGGTATGATTGGGTAATATGTTTGTAATTTTAAGGATGTTGAATTTTTTTGGTTTATTGGATGGGGGGGGTTGTGGGGGTGTGATTTTATAGATGTATTTTTATGGTTTTTGGTGGGTGGTTTTGTAGGGATTTATTTTTTTTTGGAAATTTTTTTAATTTTGAATTTTTGGTGTGTGATTAAATAATATTTTTTAGAATGACTCAATTCAATATTTCTGCTTTTTTTTATGTTAAGAGAATGATCAACTATTAATGGTGAATAAAGTAGAGAAGTCTCATATTGATTTGGACCATTTGACATTTGTTGCCTAAAGCGAAGAGATTCTTCAACATTAGTGCAGTATTTAATTGTTGATGTTGGGTACTTTCCTTACCACATTCCTAAGAATAAAGACCTCATGCTCAAGCTCAAGTAAGACATAAAGAATGGAAGTTCAGCTTTCCACATATATTACTATCAATCAATAACCTTTTACTTGAAAGTCAATTTAAATGACACCGAATTGATTTTAAGAAATGTTAATTTTAACAAGTTTTTAGCAATCAAAGACCTAAACACAGAAACACGAAGATAATTTCGTTAGAAGATAATGCCAATCATAAACCTAATTGTTAGTTATGTGTAGAATTTGATTGTGCTTATCAATTGGGTTGTTCTATTGTCTTGGACTTGATCCAGTTCAAATTATCGTGCTCGTTGGAGGTGCGAGGGTTTTACCCTGCTTGGGTTGTTTTTTTTTTTTTTGGACAATGTCTTGGTGATGTGTTCCTGAGCAACACAACATTATAATGACACAAGCTTGAGTGCTGCAGCGTTGTGAGGCAAAATGGACAATTTTTTTCTCGTTTTGCTAAATGGTTACGTCTGTTGGTGTTATAACTTGAATTTCTCTCAGTTTTTTGAGTAAGAAACAGTGTAAAAGAGAAGATAAGCAAGGAAAGAGTGAGAGAGAAGAGAGATTTGCACTTATCTCTCACAATTTTCATTCGATTTTCTTGGTGTGTATTGTTCCGTGGTTTTTTTTCCGATTTCAAATTTTTCCAAATTAAATCCCGAGATCCTTACTTTCCACTACTTCTATTTCTGTTTGTTTTCATCGTGTAGTGTTTTACTTCCATCCTAACACTAATGAGAATAAGAGTCTTGTCAAATAGGACTCTTAAATAAGAATGTATATATATATATAAATATATATATATATATATAAATATATATATATATATATATATATATATATTATATATATATATAATATATATATATATATAACCATAAAACTTAAATTTAAGATCTCTTTATTAATAATTAAACTTCTAACCAATAAATAAAAATCGATAATATTCTTATAACTGAGATAAATCATTTATTTCTCTCTCAGTTTAAATCCATCTCTACTATCGAGTACTGAAATTATAGGAGCCTGAGAGTAATAAAAGTTAAACCTCGTGGAGCCTTTATGTTGACAATTGGACTAAAATTAATGACAGCATGAGCTAGCAGCTGAACTTTTTTTTTTTTTTTTTTAATTTTTAATACAAGGAAGTACTATTCTTAGGCCAGTGTAAATCCCGATCGACCTAGCATGCAACCAACACCAATTTACACGAGCCAACACTTAAGGCTTTCACTGCTTGTCAAGGGATTCGAACCAAGGACCTGGGCTTTGCCATCCTGCTCTTCACCACCCGAACATGCAGCGGTGGGTCTAGCAGCTGAACTCAAATTATCTGAATAATTAATGGTTAGACGTTCAAATCAACAGACTATTAATTAATAATAATAATACTAATAAAATATTTATATTGACCAAATCTTATTTACGGTCTATTTTTCATTACAGTAATTTTTTTTCCCAAATTTTATTACTTTATAGTTTATACTTCTCTATTTTTTTTTGGTCTGTCGTTTTTATTCAGAGCTGGACAGTATTAATTAGACTGATGCACGCCTACTATGTGCTGTATATATGATTGCCAAATTCAGACATGTGGCTGCAAATTAATTTCAGACAAGACCCACAAGAATTTTAACAGCTTCTGTGGCCTATGTAATTATTAACACATAAATTTTTTTTTGCAGAAACTAATTAATTTATTAATTTCAAGTTAATTGCACTCATCTCCAATGAATATATTCAGTGTTATATATATAATTATGCATTTACAATTCATTTTTTGAAATTGCACTTAACCCTATTATTAGGTATTACATGACATATATATTAGTCCAAATAAGTGATTAATGTAGTTTGAGAAAATAAAATGGAGATATGTGTAATATTTATTATAGATAGATGAGATTAGGATAATTAACTCTTTATTTTCTTTAGAAGTGAGCTTAACAAAATAACAAATCATATTTGATGCTGATGATTTAAACAGGCTGAGTTATTAATAGCCATAAGTGAATTTATAAGTTTTAATAAAAATTATTATGCATTATTTAATGGAGTTTAAATGTTTATGAAATATGTTTTTTAAAATTAAAATGATTATTTGATGTTTTATTTTAATTATTATGCATAATTTTTAGAATAAATGAAGTATGAAAAAATGATATAAGAATAAAAAATAATTCATTATGTAAGTAATTTGGTTAGCTGCTACTAACTACTTTTAAGCTTTGAATTTTTTTATATTTATGTTAATAAAATTTTGATTATAATATCCTAATATAATTTAATTATTTTCTTATAAAAATCAATGTTATAATTAGATGATTAAAATGATAAAAATGATTAACTATGCTTTAATTTCAATTAAAAAAAATAAGAATTATCAATTTTTGGGGAGTTTATTTATTATTTTAATTATTTTTTCCATTATTTATTTTCTTCGATTACTTTAAGCAAAAACAGTTAAAATATATATAATTTTTGTCTCATGCAGGGTGAAACAAAGCTCCCCGTTATACGAAAAATTATTGCGTCCTCCCACCTGACGTAGAGATGTGTCCTCCCACCGCCAAAAAATTCGTTTTTTGCTCGGTATTGCTAGGTATTATTTGGTAATAATGAGGAATATCATCATGTGAAGACCAATACCGAGTTATACCGAGTTATACCGAGCAATACCGAGCAATACCGAGCACATTCCGAGTTTTCTTTAGGAAAAACTAGGTATTTTTTGTATTGCTCGGTATAACTCGGTATTGGTCTTCACATGATGATATTCCTCGTTATTGTTTGGTATTGCTAGGTATTTGCTTGGTATTTCTCGTTTTTTAGTGCGATTTTAGCTCTGGGAGAACACATCTCTACGTCAGGTGGGAGGGCGCAATAATTTTCCCCGTTATACGGTCACATGCTCATATATATATATATATATAAAACTAAACAAGTTTATAACAGCTAGCTTGCATAGAAGTACGGGTACTGAAAACAGTGATAGCTACCGAAGCGTGAAGACAGCTAGCTGCTCATGCACAGCTTTTGATTATTAAAATTTAGAGGAATTTACATATATAATATTTTATATCATGCAATCATAAAAAAATTTAATATTAAAATAAAAGTGGTATGTTAATAGCGTGATAGTCATGCAATATTAAAATTTAGGATGAAATATTAAAATAAAACAATTATGGATGGTAGGATGAAATATATAAGTGATTTATTTATATTAAAATTATTTACGATAGAATGATAGTCATGCAATATTAAAATTTAAGTGTTAGATATGTTAATAGCATGATATAAAGAGGTATGTATGTAAATTTCTCTTAAATTTATCTTAATTTGCTGGTTCGGAGCTTTGATTATCAACTAAGACTTCGTTTGATACTGCTTTTTAAAGTGGTTTTCTTGCAAAAAAAATTTAATTTTTGTAAAGAAAGCTGCTTTAAGAAGCAGAAATAAGCCATCCCAAACAAAGCCTAAGAGGTCTTGAATTTGAGTCTTATATATGTGATGCGTGTATGAGTTTGTCTTAATTGACCTAAATGTTCTAAAAAAATGATGATGAATTAAAAAAAAATATTCAAATCAGTTTAGAAAATATAAAAATGATTTATTAAAAAAAATAAATATATTGATAAGAAATTAGTAATTCTAATTCTATCTTTTACATTATTTTATTTTAATAACGAATTATTCAATACTGATGTATATTGCTCTAAAAGAGAAGAGTTTAATTGAGCTTTTATGTGTTATTTAATTTTTTTTAATTTGTGCTCTACTTGTTAATTAATTGTGTATACAATCTTTTTAAAAATTGTGAAGTATACATATCATCATTGCATATCTATAAATATATTTATATACACATTTCTTTTATGCATTTATAGAACAAGAACTATATAATAATAATAATAATAATAATAATAATAAAGTTAT
>CM039723.1:71524998-71671545 GCA_022539455.1 Dendrobium nobile
AATTATTATTGAGTTGAACATATAAGGGTGTCAAAAATAGATTAACGAATTATGTTCGAGTCCCATACAAAATTGGTTTGATTTGAATCTACTCGATTTGAATCTAACACATTTAATAGATGTAAAAAAAGTAAAGTCAAATCAAGCCCGTTGGCAAATCAGATGACTCGATAATTCATTTTGATTTAAAATTTTTATTATAACTTTTGATTATAAAATTAAGAAAAACATATTAAATACCAAAATAATTTAAGGTAAAAAATTATACTAGTCACTTTCGAGTCAAAATAGGATAACGGGTCAAATCAAACCATATATGTTTCTTAAACAGGTCAGCCATCCCATGGATGGCTTTCATGCATGGTCTCAAAACTTCTAATGCCTTGATTTTAAGGGGAATAACGGTTAACCCTTTATGTGCCTTCTGCCAGATCATTGGGGAAAGTCACAATCACCTTTTCTTTGAGTGTGATTATTCTTTTGATATCCTTAAGAAGGTATTTCCTTATATGAACAACATGCTTTTTCGACCAAATATTTGGCAAGCTTTTCGCTATATTGATGAATGGGATATTGATAAAAGCAAGAAGAATATGTGCTATTTTTTACTTTGTGCTATTGTCTACTACATCTGGAGAGCTAGAAATGACATGTTATTTGACAATTCGATTGATTGTCACTCCACTACTGTTGCCAAAATCAAACGTCCTGTCTATCACAGAACCTCAGCAAGTGGAAATGCTCTCATCTACTCCAGAATTTATGATGTTTGATCTTCAGCTGAGGAAGATTAACTGGTTGATGCCTTTACTGCTTACCGAGCCTCCGTCATTCCTAGACGGCCTCCATTGGCAATCAAGAACTGCATTTTTGAAGGACGATGATGAACGCAATCAATTTATTCATCCCCTTGGACGACCATTCGGCAACCAGGGGATCCCAACATCCTTTTGGATGATTTTGGCTGCCTGGGAGCTCTATACGACTATTGCTATTCTTAGTCCTTTCGATTTTGGTTTCTATTTCGTTATAGGTTTCTTTTGTTAAAGAGCTTTTTGCTGATAAGGTTTTGTTGTCAGCTATATGTTTGTTGTGTTAGTAGACATTTTTCTTACTGTAATTGCTTCATTTTTGAATGAAATGGCTAAGGCCCCAAATTTTTCAAAAAAAAAAAAAAAAGAAAGGTCAGCCAAATTTGAACGGGGTAATTCTCTTTGATCATTTATTGGCATTCTTACAAATATAATTGAGCAAGATCTTACTCTTGTTTTTTGTTGAATACTTGAATCCAAAATTTATTGAGAACAGATACTGTACCTTTTTAGTAGTTGTTAATAGGTTTTATGATTTCAAGCGGATGCAATCCTAAATTAAATCACATTAAATGTATTAATTTTAAAATTGAAAAATTTTAATTAAAGTTTAAACTTCTAATTAAGAGCTTAAGGTGGGTCTAATTATTGGTAGGCTATATGCTAATTATAGTTAGACTAATTAAGCACATTTGGTTAACGTTAACCCACTAAGATCGTTATAGGATTGGACCCGATATCACACTTGGAAACGCGCGGGAGAAAGGAAAAAAAAAAAGCGTAAAGGGGCCCACCCTCGGAGATTGGCTGTACTACAGCTAGCTAATAGCTAGCGTTATCCTCTGTGTTGACTGCTCATTGGCTACAGTGCCCCCCTCAGTAACCACGTGCAGTGTGGGGTCATCCAACCTTGGAATTTTCTAAGCTTTAAGAAAGAAAAATAAGAGGAGAAAACTATTTATTTATTTACTGAAATTAAGGGCTAAGCTCATTCATTAACAAAAATTGGGGTTACAAAATGTAAGAACAAAAAAAGAAGAAAGAGCTTCATAAAAAACTTAGAGGTTTAAAAAAATACTAGAAGTTAGGGAAGAGACAAAATAATATGGACTAAACAAAGGGAGCCTAATTGAGCAAAACAACAAGAAAAAATAAAAGATGCATGAACTGGTGATAGAAAAAAAAATGATTAGAACAAAGCAGTCAGAACACGAGCAACAACAACTCCTTTGGTTGCTTGAGATTCGTCCAAGAGGAGGGTCTTAAGGTAGGAATTCATCATCATCCAAGGCTCAAAACAAACAAAACTTGCTGGACCAAAAGAAATGCAACTTGGGTGCATCATAGAATCGAGCGAGCAGGTAGAACCAACATCCCAGTGAAAAATCATCACCGAAAGACCGTATAAAGAAAGTAACGTATAGGCTTAGTAAAACACCACCACCCAACGAAAAGAAGCAACAACCATACCAACAAAAACACATTAAAAAATTCAGTCTCCTTAAAAAGGCCATGTTTTTTTCATTTTGAGGTCTTCACAATAACAACTCTTTTTTATTTTACGTCACAAAGTTATAGTACAAGCAGTAGTAGGCCGAATTTTCTATTTTTCCTTTCCTGCCAAAGATGATAAATAGTGCAGTTGGCAAGACTAGTACAGAATTTTGAGATTACCTAACTCACAAGTCATTGTTAACCTCATTTTTATTAAGGTTGACTAAGCGAAATCCAAACTCGAATTCAAATCAACTCAAATCAAAATTCAAACTCAATCCAGACTCAAATCAAAATCAAATTCAATCAATCTAAATTTAGAATTAAATTCAATTTCGAATGAACCCAAGTTGGAAATTCAATTCCAAATTCAAAACTCAAATTCGATTAAACCCAACCCAATCATATTGGACTAATTTGGATCGACCCATTGCATGCACTTAAACTAAACCTCCAAATCACTCAAGATTAATTCATTGCATGTTGTAAACACACTCAAACTATTTGTGAGTCAACTTTAATGGGTTTGAATTGGCCAACCCATTGAATTTGGTCAAACCAAATACATGCACTCAACACTTCATGTAAATATTTAAACATTTGCTCCAAACCCATCTAACTAAGATCCCTAATGACCCATCCCAATTATCTTGACTTGTTGACTGGTCAAAATAGTCAACAAAGTCCACCACCTCAAAACCCACATGATTTTAAACTATCAAATTTCAAAATGATCAAACCAAAATCAACTTTGCATTTTCATCCATATGAGCCAGCCTAATCCTATTTTGGGAGCTTCATAAGCTGCCCAAAATGTGATCCAAAGCTTTGGTTTAGCCAAATGAAGCCCTCCATAGAAAAGTGGCCAATGGGCTCCACCCCTTTCCAGCAACTCTCCCTGCCCAAAGCTGAGCTTCTTTCCACTTGGCAACCTCCCAAAATGTGAGCTAATTAATCTCAACCTTTGATTGGATGGAGGGAATTATAATTAATAGGGAAAAAAATTGACAAAGACACACATTCATTCCAACAAAAACTTTGAGTCCGTCTCTAGCTCTCCTTCCTGAAGAGAAGTCGCTCTTGAAGCTCTAAAGAGGATAAGTATCCATTCCCTTCCTCTGAGGTCATTTCTGCGAGGCAAAACTTAAATCACAGTTCATAGATCTAGGATTTAATGTGTTTGATGTGTGACACATTTTTAAATGAAAAAAACTTTCCTTCATCTAGTGGGATCTGAGTTTCATCCAATAAGATCTGCATTTCGTGCAATACGATCATTAATTCAAAAAAATTACTAAGACTTTGAAAAAAAACCAAAATCCATTTCTTATTTAAATTTGATGTTCTTGAGCCCGTTGGAACCGTCTCGAGCCTAAGTTTACTTTAAAATTAACTTCATTAGATTTGGACCACTGGATTGTGAGAAATTCAACTTTTATTCAAAAATAAATTTCCTCAATTACTCTTAATCCACTGATCCAATTGAGATCAAATTTGGATATGGTATACTTGGGGATGTTTCTCACATGCCAAAATTTTCTTAGCCCTTAATGATGGTGGGTTCTTGGCAAATTGAATTTCCAAAGTTTTGAATAAGATTTTGATCCAAATCTTTGAAAATTCATTTATCTTAAAATACATAGAATTAGGTTTTAAAAGTTTTTGTGGCTTGTGTGTTTGCTATAAGAGTTAGACACACCAAATTTCAAACCTATATAAATAGTAGTAACACATAGGAAAAATAATTAAGGATTATGTCTAATAAATTTAGAAAATTTTTGGAAAATTCTACACACTTTTAATAGGGGTGAAACTTTAAATTAGTACAAATAATCAACCTAGGTTTTAATTTCACATTTATTTGATATCATTTGACCCTAAAGCTAGTAAAATTAAAGTTGGCTCTTATATTGGGGTTGAAACTTAAAAAAATTACAATAAATTCAAAAAAAAAAAAAAAAAAAAAAAAAAACAAGGGTTCAAAATGCTCATAATTAAATAATAAATAAGAGAAAATAAAAAGCGCTATCACCAACCTCTAAAATTAATGATAATTTTTAAAAAAGGGGGAAATTACTAATTAATTAAAATAAATAATTATAAATAATAAAAATACCAAATAAAATTTAAACATTTGGAACCACCCCATAAGTTATTCTTGATATTTGGGAAAGATTTCAAGTGATTTGGAGTAAGTTTGGCACAAAAATAAGAAAAGCCTTTAATTAAGCAATTAAAAAATTCAATCAAATGAAAAAATTTATAACTAATTACAAAAACTCCAAATTGAGTAAAATTAAAGGCATTGGAGTCATTCCTAGGTCTAATATCTATGAAAATTAATACACTTCTAGAATTCATTAAAAATAAAAAAGCCAAAATTTGATCAAACCTAGTTCAATAAAACACATAAACTTAAAAAATTCATAACAAATTGTACTAAAATCCAAATCCAAAAAACTCAGTGGAATTTTACTCATTTATGGGCTAATATTCATGACAAATATGAGAACTCTATAAACTAGTGTGAATAAAAAAGTCAAGAAAATGACCTATTTTTAAACACATTAACATATTCAATAAAATTAAAAAATATGATAAATGATCAAAATTTTGCTAAATCACTAATGTAATTAATGAAATCATAAAATAACAGTAAAATGAATAACCAGCATTCAATCAATGAAATTTTTAAGCTGGAATATCACAAGTTACAGGGCTACGTACGTGTCCTAAGAAGGTATTCTTTCAAGTTCCTTCAGACGACATGTCAGGAGGTATTCTTATTCTCTGGAAGATTAAGGTTGCATCATTTTCTATTGTCGAGTTCTCCCAACAGGTGGTTATAGGATACCTAATAGTTAAAAAAAAGGCTTGTGGATGATTGCTACAGTATATGGTAGCAAGGAGGTTGTTCAAAGGAAGGTTCTCTGGGAGAAGTTGGAGGAGTTCTCTACAAACAATTTCCCTATGGCTATTTTGGGGGGGGGGGGGGATTTTAATTGTTTGTTGTCAAAAGAAGATAAAAGAGGTGGGAAGAGATTTCGGTTTTCTCTAGCTTCCAAAGAGATGAAAACCTTCTTAGTAAATAATGATTTCCATGAGATTAAATTTATTGGGCCAAAATTTACTTGGTGTAACAGCAAAGTTGGTGGAGCACAGATCTTGAAAAGATTAGATAGATGTTTTTTAAATGCTGCTGCTATGAACTCTCCTAATTGGTTGGTGGTGAAACATATTGTTAGAGTGGCATTAGACCATTGTCCTATTTTACTCAATTTCTTGGAGCAAAAACTTAATTCAGATAGGATTATCAGATATGAAGAAGTTTGGGCTTCTTATTCAATGGCTAAGGGAATAGTCAAGTCAACTTGGAGCAAGAGCACTAAAGGAGATTTTGATGAATTGCTGAACAATAAATTCAAGAGAACCTTGAAAACTTTATACTTATGGAGCAAATCCAAGCATAAGAAATATGAGACTCAAAAAAAAGATCTGAAAAAAGATATATGTGAATTGCAATTGTAGAAAGCTAAGATGGGCTGGCTTTCGGATTAAGATACATGGTGTTTTAAAGTTAAAGTTGCTGAATTAAATTTTGTACTGGGTCGGTTGAACTCTTGGTGGAAACAAAGAGCTAAGATAAATTGGTTGTCTGAAATGGACAATAATATTAAATTCTTTCATTCATTTGCTTATGCTAGAAGATATTTAAACAAGATTGTAAAAATTCTCAATGGGGATGGGTTGGAGGTGGAAGACCAAGATCAAATTATTGATGTTTTTTTACATTCCTTTAAAGAGAAATGGAGGGATAGGAGATGCAATGTTAATGGGTGGCCTAATGTCACGACCCGACCCGACGGGGACGGATCCCGCCCGAGCCGGATCGCGACGTGAGACCTTTCTTAACCAGGATCTGGCTTTGGATTAGGTTACTGAACTGATCTTCCAAATTCTTAACTCAACAGAAGCACACAGAACAACAGAGCTACTAAAAACATCAAATGCAGCGGAACAAAACATCTATCTTTTCATTTCCTCAAAATAATCATCTACAGAACAGTACAAGGCTTTCAACAGAAAAAAAGACAGAACAGGAAAGCCATGACTGTACAAAAATCAAAAGTACAAAAGTACCTAATCTGATCAGACTCTGAAACCTAGTCCTGAACTTCCTTGCCCTTCCAGAACCTGAAAACCACCAGAAAGCAAGGGTGAGCTCAACAGCTCAGCAAAGCAACAAACCACCAATCTAAATTCTCAGAAAAACAAAACCAAATTCATCGGATAGAAATCAGATCAGAAATCGGAACAGAGTCGGAAATCAAAAATTACGGACAGATATCAAATCACATCAGAGTCGTACAGATCGTATCAGAACAGAACAAATCAACAGAGTCAGAATCAGAAATCAGAATCGTACGGATCACAATTATATCATAATCACAATTTCGTACAGAACAGAACAGATACAGAAAATAGTACAGATACATATAGCTAAATGCCCTGACACTGACGGAATCTCTACGGATTCGGCCCCTTATGCCTCCCTTCCCAGACACTGACTGAATCTCATAGGATTCAGGCCCCTTATGTCTCCCTTTGTGCTCACGGCACCAAAACAGATGTGCTTATAGCACCAAAACAGAATTCATCGGATCCGGAACAGAACAGATATCAGATTTGATCTCATTGCAGATTTCCCGTTTCACTAACTGAATCTCATAGGATCCAGGCCCCTTATAACTCCCTTTTTATAGCTTATACACATAGCATTTCATTTCAGAGAAAATCCGGACAAATCAGGAATTACTCAAAAATCGGGCAGCACAACGGCAGTGTACAGAATTTACACAATTTTCCTGAAAATCAAAATTCACCAAATTCGCACAGAATATAGATATCAACATTTCAGAACATTTATTCTACCGCACAGAGAATTTCCAAGTTCACAGAAAAATCAGTCGACTAAAAACACAGTCGAATCAAAAATATCCGGACAAAAATCTTCAAATATAGTCAAAACGTGCACACCCGGCACGGCGACGATATACAAAAAGTTACGCGGTAAAAACTGAACCGTTCAAAAAGATACGGACGAAAATCGCTAACGGAAACAAAATCCGGACAGAAAATACCGCCAAACACGACGGTTCTGAAAATTTAGAAAGTCGGATTGTGCCTTACTTCGTGCACAGCAATTTCCTCAACAGTCTCCTCGGACGAAAACAGCTCGGCGTCGCCCGAAAATCCGCTTTTCCACTTTTTCCTTCGTTTTTCTCTCTCCTCAGCTTTTTCTCTCTCTTCAAAATATCTCATTTCTATATATATCCAGACTGATCGTCCTGGACGATCGAGCTTCGTACCGGACGATCCATGAAGAGAAGAATTCCGTCCAGACGAAAAATTACATATCGTCCCTGGCGAAGGGTTCACTGACTTATTTTCATCCAGACGATCCTGATTTCGTCCAGACGAACCATACAGCCAAACATGATTTTCTGCACAACCTGTACCGATCGTCCCGGACGATCCAACTTCGTCCCGGACGAACCTGGAGCAAAAAACTGATATTACACCTAATCCTATTTATTCTCTTGATGATAATGATAAGAGGTGCTTACTTAAGGAATTATCGCTTGAGGAAGTGGAAGAGGTTATTTTCCAAATTGGGGCCAATATTTCTATTGGGAATGATGATATATCTTACTCTTTTATCAAAACGTTTTGGTGCTTTATTAAAGATGATATCTGGAATGCAATTAAGTTTTTTTTCCATTCGGGTGAGATAAATAATGGATGGAAAGAAACTTTAATAGTGCTTATTCCTAAAGTTGACAACCCAACAATTCCAAGTCATTTTAGACCAATTAGTCCTTGCAGGACTATCTATAAGTTAGTGGTTAAGAATCTGTTTAACAGAATGAAATCAACTATTCATAAATTAATATCGGTGGAACAAGCTATTTTTCTGAGTGGTAGGTCTCTAATGGACCACACTTTTATTGCTCAGGAAGTGTTTCACAAATTCAGATTTTCAAAATCATTAAAAGGGTTGGTCTCATTTAAAATAGACTTGGAGCAAGCATATGATAGTATGTGCTGGGAGACTTTAAATAATGTTTTGGAATACTTTGGATTTCCATTGGGTTTCTCTGGTTGGATTATGGAGTATGTTAAAGACCCTAAATTCTCTTTGTTGATCAATGGAAGGCTTTCCACCTGGATTAAAGCAAAAAGTGGATTTCGACAAAGTTGCCCCTTATCCCCTTATTTGTTTATTCTTTGCTCACAGTTGCTCTCTAATGTGTTTAAACAAAAAGAAGATTCTATGGGAGTTAGTATTGTTTCAAATGGGCCCATAATTTCTCATATGTTGTATGCAAATGATATTCTAATATTCTCTGAAGCTAAAATCAAAGAAGTGAAGGAAATCAAAAATATCTTAAATGAATTATGTGGCTGGACTGGTCAGAGGATCAACATGGGGAAATCATATATTTTATTTGGGAAACATGTTAAGAAGAAGAAGAAGAAGTCCAATAAACGTATCATGGGATTTAAGGTGGATAAAGAATTCAAATATCTTGGGATTAAAGTGGCATTAAGGAGATTAGCAGCGGCAGACTTCCATTTCATCATTGAAAAGGCTTTCAAATTAGTTGATGTTTGGGGATCAAAGTTCATTTCTTTGGCTGGAAAGTTTGCTCTTATAAAATCTATTTTCTTATCCATTTCGGTCTTTTATTGTACACTTGCTCTTGTTTCAAAAGGTGTGTTGAATGAATTGGATAAGATTTGTAGGAATTTCATATGGAACAAGAAGGATGGGAAACTTGGCCTTTACCATGTGAGCTTGAGCAATTTATGCAAACCAAAAAATTGGGGTGGACGTGGTATTCGTTCCTGCTCTAATATGGCTGGGCCATTAAGAGCAAAGTTGGCTTGGAAGTTAATCAATGATAAAGAATCATTGCTGTTTAAAACAATTGGAGTGAAGTATGGCTTCGTTGGTTGAGAGCTTGTTGATAGAAGGAGGAGTTCTTCTTATAAAATTATTGCAAATAGTATGGATTCTTTGAAAAATGTGATTAGATGGAAGGTTGGAAATGGATGCTCAATTGATGTTTACAATGACATTTGGATCTTGGAGAAAAGGTTGAATAAATGGCCTAACTTTTATGGCTATTCCGGAACAAGAAAACATGATGGTAGATAAACTTATGGTTGATGGTAAATGGAACATAAATAAGTTAAAATTACTCTTTGGGAACGATCTTATATGTTTAAGTTGTAATGTTCCAATTAATTAAGAAAGAGGAGAAGATTTTATGGAACTTATTTATCTAAATCATGGTTGTTCTATCTCAGCTCTAGCTTACAAGGCATCAATCTAGGAAAATTTTCGATTGCTTGTATTGGGAATGTTTTAAAAGAATTAAACTTAGACATATGGAGGAAGTTTTTTTGGTGGCGCATCTTCAATAATGCAATACCTACATTTCATTTTCTTTATAATAGAAGAATCAAAGAGGACTTTGGATGTCCAAGATGTTGCAATGAGAAGGAAGATCTGGATCATGTCACGATCAACTGTTTGAAGCTGAAGGAGGTGGTAAATTATTTGAATAATGGGGGTTCGATTTTCCTACTTTTGATTCATTTCATGAATGCTGGAATTTGATGGAAAAATATGCTAATGAATATAGTTTCATTATTAGTATTTACTGTAATTCAAATATACTTCTCTTGGCGTGCCAGAAATAAATTTCTTCATGGAGGTAAAGGTGATAGTGCCATAATGATTGCAACTAATTCTGTAAGCTATACTTCAATCTCTTTTAAGTTTGACAAAGTCAAGTTGTGCCTCTGGGGTACTAATCAGTTGGATAGACTGTTGGATCATTGGTACCCTCCTCCTCCCGATTGGATCAAGATTAATGTGGATGCATCTTTGTTGAAATCGTATAAAGCAGAAGTTGGAGGTGTAATCCAAGATAGCAAAGGAAGGTTTCTTTTGGCTAATGGGCATACATGTATTCATTGGGATGTCTCTTATCTAGAACTTATGGCAGCAAAGATCATAAAAGATATAAAAAAATATTGGATGGGTAGTTACAAAGGGATAATTATTGAAGGTGACAACAAGAACATCATCAAATTTTTACAAGATTTGGGCGGGAAATTGGAGGGAAGACCTTCATTTCTTAAAGGATTTTAATTATGTAGTTTTTAATTGGGTTAATAGAGGTTGTAATAATTTGGCCAATTTATGTGCTAACCATGCTCTTTTGAGTAGTTTTTTTTTTCGATGATTTTTCTTCTAATAA
This sequence comes from Dendrobium nobile, assembly GCA_022539455.1. Taxonomy (NCBI): domain Eukaryota; kingdom Viridiplantae; phylum Streptophyta; class Magnoliopsida; order Asparagales; family Orchidaceae; genus Dendrobium; species Dendrobium nobile. The sequence goes on from CM039723.1 coordinate 71,535,638, forward strand.
GGTTCCTCCTTCATTTATGCAATTATTAAAGGATGAATCGAGTTATAGTTTGTAATAGTTTCTTTTCTCTTCTAATGCAAGCTAATTGCTTTTTAAAAAAAAAATAAAAATAAAAATAAAAGGACTTGAGTCCTCATACCCATTATGACAATGCTACGAATGAATTTGATGGAATGAAAATCATAAACCACGATCTTAATAAATTAGTAATAAAATAATCATAAATTTAGATAACTCAATCTATCAAAATAAATCAAACTTAAATCCAAAGATAATTACTAGATAACTCGGGCCTACGATGCTATCAAGTTAGCCTCAAAGAGGGTGAAATAAATCATACGGCCATGATGTAAATAAAGGTAGTTATTATTCAACTTAAATAATTAATAATAAATCATTAATAAATAAGAGCCTTTATACATAATGTAGATTCCGATTGGAGAGCATAAGTATATTGAATTTTAAGGCTTAATGACTAAGACAATTAAAATTTAGGATTTTTGAGAACTAATGATTAATCAACTTTAGCACCTAAAACTCATTTTAAAATGAACATTAAAACAACAAACTTAAAATAAAACTAAAACATCTCTTAACCTTCAACAAACTAAAGAAAAACATTAGAAAACTTCAGAAAATAATCAATTTAAGATATATCCAAATTACACAGCCTGATGCACACACTATAGGTGGCTTATTAGGATAACTACTGTTAGTTTTAGGCTAGGAAGCTTCTCTTTTATACATGGTTTTATTTTGTGAGGTGAATTTTTCATGGTTTTTCTATGCATGTTAATTATTATGATTTGAATTGACTAGTGATGCTTATGATGTAAAGTTTTCTTAAACAATGATGCTTATGATATAATATATGATAGGTGCTAAATCTTTCTAAGATAGAAATGATCTGGATGTTAATAGAGTTTTCTGTAGGTGTCCATGCTTATGCAGGACTATAAAAGGGGGCTAATTAAGAATGTGATTAATAAAAATTTTTAGCAAGTGATAAAATTGCTAAACCCTCTAACAATTAAAAGTACGACCAAGTGAATGTGTTAGCTCAAAAGTGAGCAATTGATATACATAACTGTTTGAGATTTTTAATAATTTTATAAAAAAAAATGCTTTGGATAACATACAAGTTTTATAGAGTCATTTAAATTTTTCTTAATAGAAATTTAAAAGAGTTGTGAAAGTCAATTAAAGTGGGATATTTGGTATGTAATTTGGGATCCAATAAGAAACGAAACATCCCTCAAGGGAGAGTTTCTTCCATTTGGAGATCTAAATTTGAATTATTTTAGATCCAAAAAGAAAAGAAACACCCCTTGGGGGAGGAGTTCTTTTTAATTGGATGTTTGTACCTGATGTATCTGAGGAGCCCAAAAAGAGTGGAAGAAATAAAGTTAAAAAATGTTCCACTTTAAAACTTGCATCATTCTATAGGATTAGAATTTGGTATGTTATCAGTGGAGCCCGCCCACTTTTAAATTCTATAGACCATAATTTGTAATTAAGTTGGATTTTTCATATGGCCTTTTACGTTTATTTGATATGATTTGTTGATTGATGATTTCATTTACATGCTTTAGAAATTGTTTACTTTTCTAGGTTTTTACTTGCATGCGAAATTTATTTTAGCCTAGATTTTTTTAGGCTCTTAAGGACCAATTTTTTTTTTATATTTTTAATTAAATAAAAAAATTATGCTCACATTGAAAGATAAGAGTTTCTAAGAAGTAAGCCCATGCACGTCAAGGCTTTTTCATGCAACTCTATTTAGGGGATGTTATGCATCTCTTGAAAAAAAACCTTATTTGTTATTATTATTTTTTAAAAGGTCAACATATTATTTTTGTATACAAGGTCAATTAGCATGCAAGTAAAAAGGTGCTTAGGTGGTATATCTTTACCCAATTTTTTAAAAACTTAAACAACGAGTATTGTCCATCTTTCATAATACTAGAGTCATGGTTTTAATGTGCTTAGGTGGTATATCTGGCTTTCCAATCCAAGCCGATGTCAACATAGATTTGTATTTCATTAGTTAGATTCAGATTACTATTGGTTAGTGCCGAACTTAGATTTAGGTTATGAGGAAGACTTAAAATTTTAAGTCCCTAACAACAGGAATTTAATGCCAAATTTCTAATAAATTATCAACTCAAACACAAAATTTTTCTCGTCCAAAATTTAAAGCCCAACATAAGATATATTGTGATATTTTTGAATTGTTTCAAAGTTCCAAAAAGCCTCCTACTTTTCATCGGTCTGCCTCCAAAAGAAGTGCTTAAAATTTGATCCAATCCCATTTAAAAGTCTAACAATATCCCTCTTTTTATATTACTCATTGAAAATCCAAAATAAAAATTTCACCATTATTTTAATATAGAGTATCCATTAGAAACCTAATCTTCCTACGATGTAATTAACTATGAAGGCTTGCCTTTATAGGAGAATTAAAATCCCATGTAAATTAAACCCCACTCTATTTAGTCCCTAAATATAATTGGGAAAATTAATTCTTTTTGAAAAAAATAAAATTAAAGACGATCAGTATCGTTATATTTAAAATACTAAAAAATAAATGATATTTTTATCCTTAGGAAAGATATATCATTCCTTATTGAGATATTCAAATATGAAATTAATGATAAACATATTTAGTTAGTTATGCATTCAAAAATCACATTAACCTACGACGATCCGACTAAAATAATTGATGTTGAAGCATCCTAACAATCATAACCAAACCTATGATTTAATATCATTTTGATTCATAAGGGTCATATTTAATTCTCTCATGTTAACTATGATAGTCAAGATGAAGCTTTAAGTTTTGTGATTTGAACCCATTATAAAATGATATTTTCACCTTCCAAGGTGATATGACATTTATAATGACGTGTTTGACTACAAAATTGAAAATCTAAAGTCTATATTCAAATTTTACTAGAAGAAAACCAAAAAAGAAAAGAAAATATTTATGTTGCTAATAAAATCTAAAACTTGAACAATTTTTTGCCTTAAAAAGAATTTCTGGAACACATGAATAATACCTACCAGCATTGAGAATGAGTAGTCACATTCAAATCATAAGTGTGTTGGACTTTCAAGACATTTATGAAAAAGAGAACATTTGTTATCTTCCATATGAATGTTCTTGCTAATAAGAGCATCCATAGTTTTTAAACATCTCCAGATAACCAACAAAGCACAAACATTATACCTTAAAAAATGCTAATTGTGCCAAGCCATGGAATACAACTAAAAAATTTGCATCATCCTAAAAAACTCTAAATAAAAATCTTTAAAGGAAGCATAAGTAGAATTTTCCCAAAAAAGACAGATGGAGCCTGATTCAATGATAGGGATTGAGGAGATGAGTTTTCTAATTTGAGGACTAAGAAAATTCGACAAGCCCCAACCATTTTCACCAATCCAAACAGAAAGAAGGGTAGAATTTAAACATAAATTAAGGATAGGTTTGTCAGGAAATAAGCTAGATATGCAATCACCGTGGGTGGTAATTATTTACCCTAACCCAAAAATTTGGGTTTGAGTTGACCCATTTAACAAATGGGTCAGGTTCGGGTTCCAAATTTTGACTAGTTTGAAAAATTGGGTCGGGTCCAAGTCAATCAACTAACTCAAAATTGACTAGAATTTGACCAGTTTCGCCTGATTTTCCCACTCCCACCCATGGTCCTGCATAGGCTACACTATCTACACTGCTAGTGGCAAACCCCACGTAGTGTAGCTTGCGATCCTATACAGTTAGCTACTCACGCGATGTACTGTCTACAAGTCTAACCTACTCATCCTACCCACGAGTCATGCATGTTCATCCCACTTGCATTTTGCACGCATCGCGGTTGGGTAGCTAGCATGCAACCCGCCCTGGCACCCTCACCTCGTGCGCAACCTTGCCTTCACACGCGATCCACTCTAGGTCAACTGTGTTAGGTCAGGTTTAGTTAGGTTTGGGTTAGGTCGAGTCCTAGTTCACATTTTTGACCTATTTATGGAATCGGGTCGGGTTCAAGTTGGATCAATTAAGGGCGTGTTCATTTAGGGTTAGACCCAAACCTGACCCAAAATCTTTTTTGACACCCCCAACAATCACCATTACACTAATGATCCCAACAGAATGAATTGGGGCATTCAGATATAACCTTAAAATTAAACTTATACTTGACCTTATGTGCAGAGTTGTAGATGCTTTTCTAGAAAACAGGAGTTAGGTATGGTAGGCTTCCAAGGAGAAGTATATCTATAAACTAAACATTCAGTGGGCTGGGGTTGGGGGGGTGACTCATTTTAAATCCTTTTATGATGGAGTACTTGTGAGTAAATGTAAGAGCATGAAGAGAAGGAATCCCCAAACCACCTTTGCAAATAGTCTTACAGGTGTTAACCCAATAAATGAGATGAAGATGCTTAGATTGGGTGTCTCTATAATATAGAAATTTAACACACAATTCACCAATGGCCTTAATTACAAAGTCTTAGGAACAATGGAACCACAAATTCAATAGGCTGAAAGTTCGTGAGGGTGGTTAAACCCTAAAGAACTAGTCCTGAGGCTAACCAAGTAGGGGGAGGGGTGAATTGATAGTTTAATTTTTTTTAATCAAACAAGAATTTTAAGCATCTTGATACAAAAATAGAACTATTTTTTTAATAATAAAAATCAAATATTTTGACCAATAAATTAAATTACAAAAAGTGCGGAAATTAAAATGCGATAAAAGTAATAAGAAAGAACTCACCAAAATTTATAGTGGTTTGTCAACATAACTTACGTCCACTCCTTGGAGACACCCTCTCCAATTATTACACTAAATAAAGGCGACTCTCCTTTTTCTCCCACAACATGGCTGAAAAGCCTGTATAAATGTTGTTTCACCTCCCTGGTGGGGTAGAGAATCGTGAATCTTTTATTGGCAATGAACCTTAACTTTATTTTCACCCTCCTGGTGATGGTTAGAGAACCACAAATCTATTTTCACCCTCCAGGTGATGGTCAGAGAACCATGATCTTTGCTAAAGAACTTCTTCTCTGAATCCACAAAGAATCCACGTAGATGCTTGTAGGTACTAGGCAAGATTCTTGCTTGGAGCAATCTTGTGAATCCCCTCACAACTTCTCCCTCTCTTCTCTCACCAAGCTCTCCTTCTTCTCTCCCTCAAGCTCCCTCTTGAGAAGACTAAGTAGCCAAAACGAGTGTTAGAGATCCTTAAATAGAGGGCTTAAAAAAAGACTAATTTCCAAGCTATCCATCTTATATTTGTACAGTACGATAGACATATCATACAATACAATCAGTTCAATTTAGAATCATCTGACAAGATCATTTAGGTGAACTGTTCAAATTTTTTAATACATTGTACTTGACAATCTGAAATTGTATGGTACGATATGCATAAAATCCTTCTATTCATTTGGGACGGTCCTTTGGATGGCCAACTTCATACACGGGTGATCAGCCAACATTGTGGAGATCATACGGTATGATCAGTGCAAAAATCATGAATTTTGTTTGGTACGCTTTGAGGGATGACCAATTTGGTATACGGGTAATCATACAATACGAACCAGTTCATATAGTATGATCAATCTCAATAATTATCCATGATTTAATTATCTTATATTACGGGATTAATTAAGAAAGATATGAAGTAGGGCATACAATACGATCCAGATCGTACTGTACGATCAGCATATAATTAGTATCTTTCTTTACGTTGGCGGCTAGGGCTTGGCAGAGCATAATAGTTCGTATGGTATGAGATTAAGGCGTACAATACTTTTGATCTCATTTTTGTATGAGGTCACTTTGACCCCTTCCTGAACTCTAGATCTTAGGATCCTTCTAGTACCCAAACCTTAGGATCAATCTAGATCTTAGCTCAATCCAAACCCAAAATCCATGGTTAAGGACTCAGGTTCTGAAACCCCTTCTGGGCGACTTTTCTATCACATTGAAACCCAGTCAATTAACCTCTGATCCAAGATCTGTCAATTGTATATTGATAATACATGTCTCTAAGGTCGACCCTCCAAGTTTGAGCTCAATCTGATATTTCTAAGCCTAGAAACTAAACTCAGTTCTAAAGGTTGTAAAACCTTCAAATATTTATGACCCATGCCACTAGACCTATCACCTAGTGGAACCTAACCTTGTAGTCCCCTCCAAACCTTTTGATTCTCTCCAGTCTTTTGATATTGATATGTTAAGCATTAATCTACATTTTTCTGGACTCACCCTGGCCCAAAATCAACTTGGAAGGCCAAAATGACCAAAATGTCTTTTAAGGGATTTTTTTGACTTTTGACCAAAACTCAAATTGTCTTAATTTCATTCACCTTTGAAATGTTCTTCAATCCTTTTTAAATATCATTTGGGACATATTTGACCCAACCTCAAACCCTGAGTCAACTTACTTGACTAGGTCAACCTAGTTTGACCTAATGCCCTATTAAGAGTCCAGAGTGGCTTTTTGACCCAAAAGACCTTTCTAGACTTTGAGACCACATCCATTATGTTTATGAGATCAAATTGAATTCAATTGACTCAACTCTTGGTCCTAGGCAAACTTGGTTGACTTTGACCAAATAACCCATACTCCTCCTTTCATCCAAACCCTTTGATCAAAACCATTTCAATCACATCTAAACCCATGGGGTGACCCCTTAGGCTTCCAAGAGACCTCTCTTGGAGACCCAAGTCTTGGGTTCACTTGGGTTGGCCATTGGGCTTGACCCAAGTGCCCGAAGAGAGGCCCCCTTTGAGCTATTTTCAATCCTAGCTAAATTGAATCTAATCCAAGGTGCCATTGGGTCTCCCTTGACCCAATACATCTTCCTTAGCTAGCCTAGCCATTGAATCAACTTGGGTCAAGAGTTAGGTTAACCCAAAGTGGTCAAAACTACTTGGGATTGAGTCAAATCCTACCTAAGCTCAATTGAACCTAGCCAACACCTTTATTAGGTGGCCCTAGGTCCAACACATCTTCCCCAGCTAGCCCAAGCCTTGGGTTAACTTGGGTCAACTTTTGGGCTAGCTCAAAGTGTCCAAAATCACATTGACCTGAGCCACTTTCAAACCTAGGCCAATTCAAACAAAATTTCCACTTGTATTGAGTGCACCAGACCAAAATCTACTTCCCATATCAAATCCAGGGATCGTGAACCTGGGTTGAGCCCAATTCAACCCAAGCCGAGCAGGTTTGGGTCAACCCGAGCCACCCGATCCAATTGATCACCCTAGGCCCAATTGAGCTCACCCTTGAGCTCATCATGTCCCCATCATCCTTTCTAGGTCAACCTGACCCAGACCCTGGCCGGCGGTAGCTGGAACTAGTAGAGTTTGAACTCTGGTGGTCCCCCCCGCTTCGAGCCTAACTCAAAGCCTTCCAAAGGCTGAGCTCGTCGGCTTCAGGCTCACGATCCCTCTAGGAGGACGTCCCCTTCCACCTAGCATCCATCCGAGGTCTAGCCCAGCCTGTGAGGGCTTGTCCTTTGATTTACTTCTCTGATTTTGATTTTCCTCCCAAGATCGTCCTGGATGATGGTTAGATCGTCCAGGCCGATCAGTGTAAAGCTGATTCTTGAGGGGATCGTCCAGGCCGATTTTTGGATCGTCCTGGGATGATCAGATACGACAAGAATCCCGAGAGCAAGGGTTTTTATCGTCCGAGAAAAATTAATTATCGTCCTGGGAAATCGTCCTGGACGATGGGACCGATTGGCCGGGCCGATCTGTTGAGTTTATATGAAAAATCAGCTCGATTCGTGGAGAGAGAAAATCATTTGATATTTTATAAAATATCTGAGGAGAGAGAAAGAGAAGGAATCAAAGAGAAAAGTTGGATTTCGGAGGCCGCGGAGCGCTTTTCGTCCGTCGCCGTTGTTGGGATAATTGAAAATCTCGCGGTAAGGACTCCAAATCCTATTTCTGTTTTCAGAGATATTGATTTTTGATCGAGTTGTGCACTGTTTTGTGTTTTCGTAGTCGAATTTTGGACCCGGTTTTGTATTGACACAACTTTCACCGCACAACTTTTAGAATGTTATAGATACGAATATTCTACACGATTTGAGTATTTTCTACGAAGATTTTACCGATCGGAATTGGTTCTACGCGATTTTAATTGAATAGAAAAATATCGGGATGTTATTTGATATGGATTCAGTAGAAGAATAGTCTTATATTGTTGTCGTGAACATTCTATTGTAATTTGGTGAATTGTGATTTTGTAGGATTTTTGTGTAAATTTGATAGACTGCTGTTACTCTGCCGAAATTTCGTACGATTTCTGATTTTTCTGAGATTGATAGATTGAATAGATATGCATGTGAATATTGATATGATTGCTTTAATATTAACTATTGAATTGATTATTGATTGATTATTGATACTGGAAAATAAGTGGAACCTGGTTGAACGTTGGTTGGAGATTGAATTGACATGTACAGGATGGTGGGCCGACAGGCTTTCCTTTAAACATTGATTATGGATATATGGATGGGAGTCATAAGGAGTTCTTATAGATATGCCGACGGGCGGCCGACAGGCGGCCGACGGGCAATAGAGTGACGACTCTTTTTATTGAAACCAACGTATGGATATCTACAACAGCAATATGGATTCTACAACAGCAACATAGCCAGTTGATTGTACTTGTCCAGTATTATTGTATTGAATGCATGTTTACTGTATTGACAGGATCGACTGCTTCATTGATTTATGCTTTATTGATTTTGATCGGATTTATTTTATTGTACGATTTCATTTATTGATATTGAACATTGATTGAGCACTGAGCATGGATACTATTGAGTATTGATATTGATATGGATGGATATAGACATTATATGGATTCATTGATGCTATGGACATGGATATTATAGATTTATTGATATTGCTTATAGATGCATTGATACTATTATTTCTGTACTATATTGACTCGCTGCATGGATTTATTGATAGGATAGATTGAGATTTATTGTATTGCTTTTCCGATCGATCTTATTGACTAGATAGCATTGATTGATTGATTATATTGATTGATTTGACCGATCGATTAATTTTCTTCTGTGTACGGATTTCTTCGAGATTGATGTGTATTGATTGAGTTGATTTATCGATTCGCCTGCCGCTGCATAGATTTGATTTCATAGACTATTGATTTCCGTATTGCATAGATTTATTGACCATTGACTGTTATGGATTTGATTGACTGACATGCATATTGATAGCATTGTCGTGCTTTGACTTCAGTTATAGGTATTAGGTGACCTGCTGGGCTTTGTAAAGCTCATTATATGTGGTTGATATTTTCAGGTCAGGGCAAGGGAGCAGGAGATAGAGATTGATCTAGATCTTCAGGTTTTTGTACTTTTGGTGATTTTGATTCTTTTGTACTCAGGACATGATAGATTTCAGTACTTGTGGGTATAGTGTAGTTCCTGAGTATTGTATATGATGTTTTGAGATATGAATCGACTTGTATATTGATGTTTTAAATGTTATAGATGTTGATAGACTGTTTGTTGACGTTATAGATGACTCTGGTAAATGGTCGGATTTATTAAAATTCTTTCCAAGTTAGATCTTGGGGCGTCACACAGCCGATCCTGGCAATCCAAGCTTACCATTAGGGAAGCTTGTTCCAGAGGTCATCATTCTCTCCCAAGCATTTAAAAATGTTCCCCAGAGCTCCTTCGAGTTTCCTCTCTCATTCCCCAGTTTCCCAGTAGCTCCCATCCATCCATTCGAGCGAACTCTGGCAAAAGCGTCTTGCACTCTATTCGAAGTCGTACCTCTGTCTATCCTCCGGTCTTGACATTTGAAGGAGATTTGCTCACCTTCATCCCCTGAAGCTTCCTGATAGAGAAGCTCATCTGTTGAGACCTTCTCTGCGATAATACTTCGATCTCGAGCTCCCTAGATTGGTAGTCTAATCAAGTGTGAAGAAAACCTTTACCCCAACAAATTTCTACCGTTGGATTGAAGGTTTTCACCCTTCTAATCCTCCCTGTGAAATTTCATCGAAGTTCATCGACGGGATCCCTCAGATCACGCTGGAATAACTTCACGGCTTCGGGCGCACGCGAAAGGTTGAAGATATAATCTTAGCTATTAATTTCAATCAACAGTTTGGATTAGATCCCGTGGTTCCGGAGGCCATTTAATCCGAACCGTCCGATCTCTCTTCCGACGGCTACGATTAACTCGACCGTTATCCCGTCAGCCGCTAATGATTGCTCCGCCAATCGAAAGGCGCCGCGCTTAAAGAGCTGGCTGATTGGCTAATCAGTGAATTTAATTTTAGAGAAAATTGGGGGAAACTTCAAAAATCCATATCTCTCAGTCTATTTAACCAAATTAGTTGTTCTTAGACTCATAGGAAAGATCTTAGAGAGATCTACAAAAGCCCTATGATCCCAGGCCCTAATTGCATATATGTGTAATATTTAATTTCAATCTGAATGTTTTATCTTTTATTGCATTTTCTTGTTAATTTGAAGTCACCAGGGCTTGGGACTTTGGGAGAGTAAATTTGGGTATGTCCCTGACATGTCCAAATTTTTGCTCCCCTGTTTGAGCTGTTGAAGGGCATTTTTGTGTCAATTTGGGTTTATGGGTCATGGCTTGACCCTTAAATTCAAATTAGAGTCATGATCTCTCCAATGAGAATTAGAGATTGATTTTGAGTGTGATGATGATGCTTAATATAGGGAGTTTAAAGCCACTGATTTTGCCCCAATCTGACCAATGGATAGCTCCCTAGGATTTTTCTAAGGTGACTTAGAGATCACTTTAGGTGGCTTGGTTAGCCACCTTAGAGAATTCCATTTGAGCCCAAATTTAGTGTGTTTAAGCCTTGAGATTAGGTGATCTCATGGTCCAAATTTTACTAAATTTGGTGCCCATTTGGTCCACCAATTAGAAGCCCAAAAAAAATCCTCCTTAGAATTGCCCTAGAGCACTAATTAATCCATTAGAAATTCTTATTAAATCCAAAAAAATTATATAAGGACTTTAGTTAACTCTAACAATACCCCTAATCAGTGAAAATTGAAATCCCTTTAATTTGGCATCAAATTCAACCTTAATTTAATTTTAATCAAAAATCAATTTTTAATTAATTTAATTTTAATCAAAAATCAATTTTTAATTAATTTAATTAATTAAAAATTATTAAAAGTCCTAAAAATTCCTTAAACACTCGATGATCACTTCTTAGATTATTTTTGATATTTGGAGTTGATTTCAAGGAGTTTGGGACTTGTTTGGGTTCAAATCATTAAAAGGGCCCTTAATTAAAATAATTAAAAAATCCTTTAAATACCTAAATTTCCAAAAGTCATAACTAATTATAGAAAATTCTAAATCAATCAAACTCAAAGGATAATGAATCTAATTAAAATCTAATATTTTATAAAAATTTCAAACCTCCAAAATTTGGTCAAAGTCAAAATGTCAACAATTTGGTCAAGCTTATGTCAAAATTGGATCAAAACTTCTAAATTTCATAACTTTTCGTAGAAAACTCTAAATTGAGCATGCTAATAGTCTAACAACTTATATTAAGGTCTAATATTTATTAAAAACCTGATACCTTTAATATTAACTTTAATTTTAAAAAATAATTTTTAACCCCTTATTAACATATTTAGATTATTCAAAAAAGAGATACTTATTTAAAATTTCAGAATTTTCTAACTTGAATATTAAAATTCTCAACCAATTTCCTAAAATTAATCACTAACTAAATTTTTTAATATTAATCCACCTTTTAATTTTAACCAACTGAATTAACTTAATTAACACTGATTACTGCTAGGTAACTCAAGCCTACGAGGTCATTAGCTTAGCCCCAAGAAAAGTGAAATAAACTTTACAGCATCGGTGTGAAATAAAGATAGTAATCATCTAACTCTTAAAACATATTTAAATTAATCCTTAATATATTAATATGTAAACTCTAACCTAATTAATCTCCCCTTAAGCCTTAACAAATTCAAAATATTAGACAATTCTAACTAACTATCCAACTTAGGATCTATCCCAGCCACACAACCTTCTACACACATTTTAGATGGTTTGCTAGGACAATCGACTCTAGATTTAGGCTAGGCTAGTGTTTACTTTTATACTATGTGCCAGATTTCTTGTGATTTTACTGCATGTTTTGGATGAAATTACCTGTTATGTGTGCTTACTTTTACAGCACTCTATAGATGATTGATGTGTTTGGTGGCTAGATTATCCTTAGGATATGAATGATCTAGATATTCACCGAGTTTTCTATAAGTGGCCACGCTCGTATAGAGCGATAAAAGTGGGCTAAATCAAAATCAATAATAAATATGCTTGTTATAGATACTTCAGCTGTTAAGCCCCCAAGTAATAAAAAGAGCGTAGTTAATATGTTTATTTCTTTTTTTGCATATATATATATATTTTAGGGTGTCATATATATATATATATATAACTATTTGGAAATATATTTTTTATTCATTAAATGCTTAGGATAGTCCTACAGGAGAGTCTAGAATTTCTATTTCATATTAAATATAATTTGAGTAAAAGTTTAAGTGTTGTGAAAGTGAAGTTTTTAGTTGGGATATATAGATCCAAAGGTTGGATTCCAAAAAGAAAATGACACCCCTTAGAGGGATAGCCCTTTTATATTTGGAAGTCCAAATTTGGATTATCTTATCATACCCAAAGCGAAAAGGGTGGCCTTCCCCTTAAAGGAAGGGCCCTCTTTTTCATTTGGATAGCCTACTATAAAGGATCCAAGGAGCTCGATGGAGGAGAAGATTGAAGCACTGAAGATAAGGAGTATCCCACTCAAAATCACTTGCATCTTTATTAGGATTAGAATCCGAGCTGTTGTTAGTGGTGCCCGACCACTTTACTTTCTGCAAATCCTAGTTTGTAATAAGCAATGAAATTTGCCTATGGACATTTATTAATTAATTTATTTATATTTGATGTGTTGATATAATTGCGTATAGAATTGCATGTTTTTTTTTAGTTTTTTGGCATTTGTGTGCCGCTTTTTCTTTAGCTTGGATACGTGAGGTTCGTAAGGGTATGAAAAGTTTTATACTCATAATAAAAAAATTTAAAATTTAAGGAGTTAAATAACATAAAAATATAACAAATCTAGGAAATTAGTTGGTGATCGCCCCTGGGGTCCATACATATTTTTGCATTTCTTCTCTTCTTATTTTAGACCCTTTCCCGCCTGCGGGTAGAATCCGTATAATCTGACCTATGAGGATGAGGTGCCGGACCTAGAGAAGTCCAGTCTTCTAAAAACTATTTTTAAGCCTTTTTAAAATTTCAAGCATACATGATTTGAGTTTTCGACTAGCATGCATTACATTAGAAACACATTTAAAAAAGAGTCAAAATTTTAATTACATTAATCCTTAGCATTTTTCACCAAACACAAGCCCAAGGGGCCAATTAGGAAAATCTCTAGATGTTGGCCCCAACTCTCCAAAACCTTAAAAAAAATGTCCCTACCACTCTTTTATAAAATAATGAGACTCATATATTTTAAGTCAACTAGGTAGATGTTGGCCCCAGCTCTCCAAAACCTTAAAAAAATGCCCCTACCACTCTTTCATAAAATAACGAGACAAATATATTTTAAATCAACTAGGTGGTTAGCTGGCTCCCCAATTTAGGTCGGGGTGAGTCCATGTTTTACACTGCATTAGTTAGGTTCGGACAACTGTGGTCTAGTATCCAAATTTAGATTTAGGATTTGGAGTAGATATTTGATTATAAGACCCCAATATCTGAGAATATAATCTAAATTTTTAATAAAATGCTCAACTCTAATTAAATCTCATTTCAATCCAAAACATAAAGCTCAACATTTAGATTAAGTTGGGATACTTCCAGATGGTTCCGAAATCTCAAAGTGTCCAATACCATTATTTCCTTAATTCCGTTAATAATTATTCAATCTTGCTCCAATCCCATTTGAAATTCTATTTTCACCTCCTTTTGTATCACTCCTAGAAAATTCTTAACAAAATTTTACCACTATTTTAATTGAGAGTTTTCATAGGAGACTTTATCTTCCTACGATGTAATTAACTGCAACGGCTTGTACTCGTAGGAGATTTGGAACCACACACACACCTGATTTAAAAAAATGGATTTTTAAAATTCACTTAAATTTTCTTTTAGGAAATCTACTTTGAATGATCATCATAGTCATATTCGTATAATGGATAACAGATGATACTCTCTTTCTCCAAAGAGATTTATCATGTGTCAGCATCAATCTGAATATGAAATTAGCGATCCCTTTTTTCTCTTAATTATCGTTGTTCGATTTTAGATTTAAACCTCATTTTGACCCTCTTGGGGTCATATGCGGTTCTCCTTTAAATCAAACCACGACAACTAAGAGAAAATTTATAATTCTAATTCTAAACCCGTTAGGAGATTTTATCTCCGCCTTCTGAGGTGGTATATCATCTCTAATGGTCTATTTGGCTTCAGAATTAAAATTCAAACTTAATTTCTCAAAAGAAATTTCCAAAACTCGAATTAGTATTCTTTGGAAAAATTCAATCAACAATGATCATTATCGTCATGCCCAAATAATTGTCAAACAGTGGTATCTTCTTTCTTAGGGGAGATATATCATTTGTTCAGAAGACTTTAGGCATGAGATTGACGATAGCCTACTTAGAATATCGTGGTTATAAATTAGACCGAACTCCATTTCACATGTAGTTCTCTCTTGAATCTAATCATGATATTCGAGGTAGGATTCATAATCTTAGATTTGAACCCCATGCTAGAGGTTTATTTCCACTTCACGAAGTGGTATAACTCTCCTAATGGGATTTTTGATCTCAAGATTCGAATTTAAAAGTCGATTTTAAAATTCCCAAAAAAAATTAATATTTTTCAAAACCTATTTTCAAAATTCCATCAACAAGTACAAAGAAAAATTTTATAGTATGAATTACTCAAAAAATATTTCTATCTCTCCCTGTGTGTGTGCAAGATTGCTTATCAAAGACTTCCACCCAAATATATGATATGATTCAAGAAAGGAAAAAATACATAATAAATTGAAAATAATAGACAGTCTTGAATTGATCAGATTACAAGTGAACGACGGACTGAATTTGTAAAACATTAGAAAAGACAGAATAAAACACAATATCATAAAAATAGTAGAAAGTAATATCAGACACAATAATGTTTGCTATCATCAAAATACAAACACAGTGCTTTAGATCAGATATGTAATAATCTCTCTCTTTTGATGATGACAAATATTATTGTTTATGTTCTTTAAAAAATTTTTTTCTACTAAAAAAAATTCCCCCTATAAAAGATAACAATATGAAATAAAGAATCAATCAACAAACACAAGTCTCTCCATTTGATGTAAATCAATTTGAGTAAAAGAAGTATAAAAAGGAAGTGTAAAAAAGAAATAACAATAAGAATAACAAAAAAAAAAAAATACTACTTTCCCTTTTGACATCACAAAAATAGGGAAACAACAGAAAGAAAAAAAAATAGAAACAAAAATAGGAAACAAACAATCCAAATAGATTAACAACTCAAAGTATCACACCTCTATTAATTTGCATGGACATTTTTAGAAAGTAATAAACTTACCCTACACACAAAAAGGACAAATAAGAGATATCTGTGACTATCTTGTAACAAAAAGATTTGGATTCTAGAGTTTGCACATCCAGCTTACCAACTTCATAGGCTAAAATCCTTTGTTAAAAAAAAAAACTAATTAAAGAATTACAATTAGACAGGAAAACTTAGTCTTTTCAGACTGCTAGCATAAAATTTATCAAATAGAATAATACTGCAAAAATGATGAATGAAGTACAAAGATTTTCCAGAATCAAGTATTAAACATATTATGAAACATCATAATTTTCTAAGACTTAAAGATTTAGCAGAAAGGGAAGCTAATTTAGATTGGGCTCATTTTGTGCTTCTTTTAATAGTTTTATACGAACATTGCACATCTTTTATTTTTGATACACTTAGTGCATCTTTTACTTTTGGTGTCATTGCTCATCTTTTAATTTTAGGCTCATTTTGTGCATCTTTTAATTTTTTTTTGCAAATTACTTTCTTTCGAACTCTCTAAAAATCTTGGTTGTAAGATTATCTTCCAAATAGAAGAGAAGAATAACTCACTCTCTTATATATGGAGGAATAATCTACAAAGCAAACTAGAGTATTTCTAATATGAATAAAAGCCTAATTTAGAAAAATATTGAATTTCATTCGTCGAATTTTCAAAATATATTCGGGATATAAAAACATGCAGTAGAGTGAATAAGATTTTATTTCATCCATCTTAATTCTAATTTGATTCAATTTTTTGAAGCATATACAAGGAATTCTCGACTACCATTGAAGTTCTTCCCGACTGCTACCATAGTTCATCTCGACCACCACTGGAGTTCTTCCTAATTGCTTCCAGAATTCTTCTAGACCATCACCGGAGTTCTTCCCAACCATCACCAGAGTTCTTCTCAACCATCACCAGAGTTCCTCTCGATCACCACCAGAGTTCTTCTCGACTGCCAACAAAGTTCTTCTTGATCACCACTAGAGTTCTTCCCGATTGCCGCCGAAGTTCTTCCTGACCTTCAAACGTCACCGAGCTTCCAACCGCCCATCGACCACTACCATATCTCTTCCCAATCATCCATAGCCAATAGACTTTCAATCGATCATCTGCCATCCATGCCAGATCATAACTATCTGTTTAAAGTCTGGCAAAATCCTTCAACATATTATATTCTACATGTTTTTAAGTTTGGGAACAGATTGATTTATGTATTTCATTCAAACAATAATGGAATCCTTTTAACTAGGCGAGGCCCTGTGATTTTTTCCATTTATAGAGTTTTCCACGTTAAAACTCTGGTGTACCCCTATCACTTTAAGTTCCTATTTGTATGCTGAATTTTCGTGCATAGCTAGGGTGTAAAATTTTTGCAATCCACCGTCTCGAATTTCTCTGCCCACAACAAACTTATAAAAAAATTATACTATTTATGTATCTAACACCTCAAACTATCAATTTTTATGTATGCTATTGACATTAAAAAGAGATGAAAATGTCATGGCAGGATCTCGCTTTGGAAGGGCATCGTCATGACCTGTAATGTGTGAACATCGAGGAACAATAACAGGTGAAGAAGATGCAACAGAATCCCATCGGGGAAGTGCATCGCTTGGACTGCCGGCATGTGCATGACAAAGAGCTTGAGGAAGATGATATTTTTTTTATAATTTAAAAAAATTAGTGTTATACGTGTAAATAAATAGCTTTAAATATAATATGCAAATAGCATAATTTTAAGGGTTATTTATGTTAAAAAACTTTATTCCAGCACAAGAAAGACCATTATCTTATTCTTTTTGGCAAGCACCATCAAATTGAGGATTGAAAGCTTCTCTTTTACATAAGAGTGTTGTTATCAATTTCTCATCATAAATATATGACTCTGATAAAACAAAAATAAAAATAAAAAATAAAAAATAAAAATGTCTGTTGTTGCCATTAATCAGTCCTTCAAACTCTAAAGCTTTGACCAATATGTTAGCCAATAGCATTGGATTCTATATTTGTGGACCCCTGCTGATTGGAGGTCCCTTAGAGGCTTGAAGGTCCTGAGAGAATTGGGAAGGAGCTTCAGAGGCTTAATGGCTTGGTCGCCCTCATTCTGTCTTCTTCAAATTTGCTTTTTGTCACATCCAAATCTACAGTGAAAGGCCATTTTGACCGACTGTGCAGCACGAAATAGGCGGTATATGACAAGTTTAGTTCTCTGAATATGCCATTTTGACCGAAGTGATGGTACGAAATAGTAGGTGGAATATATAATGAGGTTCTCTATAAGAACAGTGGGGCTGATATGAATAAATAAGAGCTATAATTTCCTCAATTTAAGGAGGGCTTCAGGTTTTACTTGCAATTCGTTTGTGCAGAAGACATGAATGTAATTGACAGGTGGGGTGAGCTGTCATTGATATGCCATTTGAGCTCTTGAGTTGTCATTGATTAGAAATTAGAAAGTTTATATGATCAATAAGGTTTTTGATATGATTTTTGGATTCAAGAGCATATGAGTTTTACGACGAATTATTATGTGCGGACACCGGACGAAAATAATCATTCGTTTTGTCTCTGTGAATACTGCACTTTTACTGTTCGCAGAGATAAAATCGGACTGTTCTTCTCGTTTGGCGTCCACATAGATAGGAATTTTGAGAATTGATTATGAAATGAGCTGAATTGTAGTTTTGATAATTTTATTTTTGAGAGAATATGACGTGGTGAGATGATTATTTATTTATTTATTTGTTTTTTTGTGGTGAGATGACTCTAATGGCGCTAAGAAATTTGTTTTAGGACTAAAAAATGGCCTAAATTTTTATTGCTCAAAATTGAAAATGAACTTTTCGTTGATGAAAATTCCATGAGTTTAAGACTTCGTTTGGGACGACTTTTTTACTGTTTCTTAAAACAGTTTTTTAAATACAAAAATTAAAATTTTTATACTAAGAAACTACTTTAAGAATCAATAATAAAGACATCCAAAATAAAACTTAAGATCGCTAAATTTTGAATGCACAATAACATTGAGATGTTTGAAATATTTTATTAATCTTTTGTATGAAATGATCAAAATATCCGTTACAAAAATCCATTAATATTACATGATCTTGCACACATGGGTAGGAGATCTCCTTAGGTAGAGAGAATTTTAGAGCATTGACCGCCATTTGAAAATTGAATTGGCTACTTTTGGAATTTCACCTGTCTTGACTTTTCCTTCAACATTGTTACCGACAAACATTAAAATCTGACATTACCCACTATTTATCAGTCAACACCATCACCCTCTAAAATTCTCAACCATCACAACAAGGGAAATTTATTAGGTCCGGTCATCTGACAGAGAGATACATTAGGATTTCTCTGTCTACAATAAAAACGTAGTCAAAGCACAGCAGCGACAGTAACTGAAGACAATCTGAAAGGGTTGATCATTGTAATATTCAACTAAAATAGTGAAATCATTTCAACAAGATTAAATACCTATAATTTTGTTCATTGTACATTCCAAAGTAAAAAAAAAGTGTTTTTTATATACCACAGCCTATTTATCTGTGTATGCCCATCATTTTCATACAACACTAAGATGATAAACTCTAGAGAGAGAGAGAGAGAGAGAGAGAGAGAGAGAGAGATGGTGAAGATATACAGGAGCTAGCAGTAAGATGGTGGGAAATTAAGGAAGAGTAACATCTTATTTCTCCAACTTGAGAAAATGAGGTGCGGTAGACGTTGAACGAGGGATTTGATCAATGACAAGGACTTCAATTAATATTTTTTATTTAATTCTATTTGCTGTTATAATAAATTTTGATTTTTTTTTAATATTAATTTGCGAATTTTGTTGGCTCCAATGAGTGGCGGAGCCAGAATATTTAACAACGGGGACACAAATTTTAATTTGAAAAATATTGTCAAGCTTTTTCATTCAAGCTTAAAATTGATAGTAGAGTTTTGATTTTTTTAAATATCTAACTTAAGATTTACATATCTAATTTAAATAAAACTAAAAAATATTTTATAACGAGCAATAAATATAAAAATTTTTGCATCTTATTAATATAAAAATATATAAAAAATTATAATTAGCATATTTTAAGCTTTTGATTTAAATTTAATTTCTTTAATCTTTCTCTAGTGTAATTTATTAGCTTTAATTATATAATTTTCTTATAATATAGAATTTGAAGATTTTAAAATAATTTAAAAAAATTCATGAAATTTAAAATTTTAAGAAAATTAGTAATGTGAAGATAAATGATTAAAATGAGTAAATATATAAATAAAGAGATAAATATAAATGAGAAAAAAAAAAGATTTAAGATGTTCTAATAAAAATCAACAAAAAAAAGTAACCTAATAAGAGAGATAGTGGTAAAAAAAAATAAAAAATTTAAAATCCTCTCACCCTCATGGGAGAGAGAGAGAGAGAGAGAGAGAGAGCTATCATCATATAACTAGTAGCAAGTACAAATTATCAAAAGGTTGTCGGTAAAGAGTCCTTAAATATGGAGCATTTCCTATCAGGCAACATTTTACATCCTTCTCTCAGCAATTCTCTTACTGTTTCTGTTAGTGATGATGAGATTAGGGCCTCTGTTTTTGATGGTGCTGCTTCCTTCGTCCCCGGTCCCGATGTGTTTAACTATCATTTTTACAAACGCAGTTGGCACATTATCGGTCCTTCGGTTTGTAAGGCTGTTAAATTCTTTTTTCTTAAAGGACTTCTTCCTGTTGGCATTAAGGCTACTGCTCTAGTACTTATTCCTAAAACTAAACATGCTGCCTCTTTTGCTGATTTTAGGCCTATTGCATTATGTAATGTGATTTACAAAATTATTTTCAAAATCCTTGCTTCCAGATTAAGGCCCATCATGCCTTCTATTGTTAGAGACACTCAAACAGGGTTTATCAAGTCTAGAATCTCTACAGACAATATCATTATGGCTCAAGGGCTGCTTACTTTTGCCTCTAATAGGAAGAAAAACTTATTCTGTGCTAAATTTGATATCTTAAAGCTTTTGACACAGTTTCTAGAGAATTTATTTTAGCTAGATTGGTCTAGAAAGGTTTCCCTACGAGGTTCATCTCTTGGGATAAGGCTTGTATTACCAATATAAATTTTTCTATTGTGAGTAACGGTTCTTTGGAGGATTTTTTCCCCTCTATTGTTGGGGTGAGAGAAGGCTGCCCGTTAAGCCCATATCTTTTTTGCATTGTTATGGATGTCTTCTCTTCTTTTATTGACAATGGCAGTTTTGTAGGGGCTCTTTTTGGCAATTTCAATAATATCCATTTGCTTTATACAGATGACTTGCTTATTTTTGAAGATCCCTCTACCTCCAATTGCTCCCAGCTTATGCTTATTATTGATCGGTTTTCCAAGCAATCTGGTCTTAATATCAATTTTGATAAGAGCTCTCTCATGATTCCCAAGCACATCAACAATGTTGATTCTATTTGCAGAGCTCTTTCTCTATCCCCCAAACATACCATTACCTACCTTGGGATTCCTATTTCCTTCAAGAGGCTTAAGATTTTGGATTTCTCTCCGCTCATGGAATCCATCACCAAGAAACTGTCGGGCTGGAATGCTAACCTTTTATCTTTTGCGGGAAGACTTCAATACCTCAAATTTACCATGCTCAACCATTGCCTACTGGATAAGAGGTTCGATTTTACCAAAAGCTGTTGTCAAATTTATTAAAAGAGTTGCTTCTAAATTCCTTTTTTTTTTTGGAGATTTATCGGTGTCAAAAAAACTTCACATGGTGGCTTGGGACAAGGTTTGCATGCCTAAAGATAAAGGGGGTCTTGGTGTTCCTAGCATTTCTTCACTTCAATACGGTTTTAACTGTTCTCTTATACTGAGGATCTATAACTTTAAATCTCCCCTAGCTGACTGGTTCCTATCGCATTATATTTCTCCTTGGAAGCCTGCTGATTCCAAGGCTACCTGCCTCTGGAAATCTATTTGCTCTACTGCTCAAAACTCCAAGGATTTATGGTGTTTTAAAGTAATGCCTTGCTCCCCTTTCTCCTTCGTGTGGGATTACTAGTGCAACTCCTCTCGGATTGCGGACTTATGCAATTTTGGTCCTGCTTTTGGTAATTCTGTTGTGAGCAATTATATTGTGGATGATTCCTGTTGCATTCCTTCGACTTTGCCTTCTGCTGCTGTCAATGCTATTCTGTCGGTTGTTATTTCTGATTTTCAATCTCCCTGCTTACTTTGGGGCAATAGGAGCCATGCTAAATTTAAGAACTTTTTACCTGATTATTACAATACTTATTCTGCTTGCTCCTGGGATGGTTTTGTGTGGCACAAAAAAATGTCCTAAGATATTCGGCTTTTACCTGGATCACGTTGGTGGGTGGTTTGAAAACTGCTATGGAGTTACATAGGAGGAACATTTATGTGGATTTAAATTGTTCTCTCTGTCACTGCTACCTTGTCTCTGTCGCTCATTTATTTTTTGAATGCTCTTATACGCATAAGATTATTACGGGCCTTATTCCACAGTGCTCTACTATTCTTCTTAGACCAAACCTCCTGTAGCTTTTTGATTGGGTAAACGATTCTCCTAATTTCTCATCTCAGACAAAAAGATTTTACTTTCTTGTTATTTGCTGCACGATTTATCACGTTTGGAGAGAAAGGAACGAGATGAGATTTTGCTTTTTGCTTCCAGCTCCATTACTATTTGTTATAAGATTAAAAATGCTATCTTCCCTAAAGTATGTAAATGGAAGGATGGTCTCCTCTTATTGGATTTGCTTTGAGCTGGAGCACCATTTTTGGGGGTGCTTGACAGTGGCTGGAAATGCTAGTCTGGAGGTTTACTGTGGGTTTCTGTTGTTGCTTCGATTGCTGGACTTGCAGTTGATTTTTTTTTTGGGGATTCTTGGCGGTTTTGCTGTTTGTATATGGGGGGCGATGATGTTCGATTGCTGCTCCCTGGATGGTGGACTAATGCAACATGATGATCCCTTGACGGCCTTTCTCCGCAACCGGGAGTTCGAGTTTAATAACTCTTGCAATCGCTGTTCTATTCGTGAGCTCAACCTCTCCCAGATTCCACTCTGTTTGTTTGGAATTTTGGTTCTTTTTTGACATGTGTAATTTTTGGGGCTAATTTTTGTTTTCTAATATCATTGGAGTCTTTTACTCCATTTTTCTTTCTTTACACATGTAACTAGTTTCCTTTATCAATGAATGGGATTTTGCCCCTAATTTTCCCAAAAAGAAAAAGAAAAAAAAAGGCTATAGATAGAGAGAGAGAGTAAAGAGGAGAGAAACATAGTAAATTTTTTTTCTCTAATGATTGCCTAATTTTATATGGGATATATAATATATATATTTATATATATATAGACTTATTGGATAAATAAATTGGATATACGAAGCTTCTCTTTTTTAGAGAATAATCCGGGTGGGACATGATTTACAATACAATAATGGAAAAATTAACTTCATCATATGCTCATGTTATAATAATATTGTATGGCATAAATAAAAAGTATCATTTAATTTAATGTGATTTACACTATGATGATGATCATGATCATTTGTATAAAAAAAATTATTATCAATGCCTTTTTATGTGACATATACATGTGCAAACAGATCAGACATAATCATATATATGCAAAATTGACTCGGTCATTTATAATATCATCTTTATTTTTGTATATATCTATAGTCGGTTCTCAACTGGGAAGGTTTTCAAAAAAAGAATAATCAGCACAAAAATGGTGGCTATTTTTTTATTTATTTGTCAACCTAAATTTGATTCATATGCCTTCTTGGAATTTTTATAACTAGCACAAATCCATTTTCCAAACAGTTCTAAATGTAATATATATATATATATATATATATATATATATATATATATATATATATATATATATAAGAAAAAATTCAAAGCAAAGACTTGCATTTCATTATGATTGATAAGTTGAAAATTAATTACAAGTTTTGTATTTATTTTGCATTTTATGGTAATATTGCATTATGACTTTCTTGGAAATCAAGTCAAAAACTTCTTTATGAATGTATGATATTAGGCTTTTATTGAGTTTTTCATCATCCATTTTGCTTTGTAATTGATACTTAACAATCCTTATGGTAGAATATTTTTTTTTCACTGTAGCTATAGCAACTGAGAAATTCAATGCCAAGATAATAAGCCTATAAACTATGAGATATGCAACATATTTATTAAACATAATAATTTGTTTGACAAGATCACCAATGCAAGCTATTTATTAGGGCAAAAACATTTTTTTAAAGAAAGGATGGGGTGGGGGAGGGGGTGCATAATGGTTTTAGAATATTAAATTAGAATAGAAAGCAACATTAACATATTTTATTATTTAATATTTTGATTTTGAGAATTAGATGGTTCCATCACTCGAAGGTAAACAAGCTGAATCATATATAAGCTAGGTTGGACTTGACTTAATAAAAGGCATGATCAGCTACAAAACCAAAATATTAACCATGATATAGCCAAATTATTCTCCACTACCATCTCTCTTAATTACATCATTTCCCAATCTTTTCTTGCTCATATCTTGTATGAATAATGATATAGTTAAAATATTCTCGACTAATCTCACTCTATCATCCATCTCTGAAAACTATAAAATTCTTGATGACTTTTGTTTTTCATATCTTTCTTTTTCTATTTTCTACGCGTCCATTTAGTTTCTTGCTTTTGTCTTTGTTTGAATGCTGCTCTTTCTTATTTTCTTATTTTGCACGTATCAGGTCAGGAAGTCATTCCCTATTCCGGCCCGCCCATCAAGCTCGTCCTCGTTTACTGAAGATTCCTTCGAGCTTCGGGTTCTGTTGGAGCCTTTCTCCGCCTGTGTTATAAGACATCTATCAAAGGTATGCTCACATATCTGGTACTTCAATACCTTACTAGTAACTGTACTCCTACCCATTGGATCCTTGTGTTTGGCGTAGCTCCAACTGCACCTCCATGGAGTTCATCACAGCTTCTATCTGTAGGCAAAGACAGGAGGGCACTAAATGTGATTAGGAGTGTATACCTAATGTTACTAACAATTAATTGCCCCTAGGGACCGATATTTTCTTTGGAAGGCTTGCTACTAGTCATGCTATTGTAAATTCCCTCCTGGCGTACCTAGGGGTTGACTACAAAGAATCCTTGGCGAGGAACATTGGGTCCACTGTCAATCCTATCTAAAGGTATACTTTATTAGTACCCCTGGCCAATCCTCAAATGGCTCCCAATATCTGGAAAGCTCCCGAGGAAACTCTCCAAGATTACTTGGGACTTATCGGGCTCTTTCCGATATTGAAACGAAAGATAGGCTGACCTTGCAGGGCGAGAGACCGCAGTTCTTCAAGACCTAAGAAAATTCAATACGAGACGAAGCAGGAAGAATCTGGGAAGTCGAATAGAGCTTAGCGGTTAGATCCTAATCCCAAGCACTAGAGAAAAAGATTATGGTGAAGTCGTTCCACTCTCAATAGAATTAGCAGATACTGACTCGATGGCAATTCATCCTTGGATGGCCTGTGTTATATACCTTCCTAGAATGAGGTAGAATTCTTGGTTTGGAGGTTTGCTAAGAGTCTTCAATTGCCTAGGGCTCTGGTGTCCAACTGTTCTAGGTATCTATGTTCTAATAACTTGTCCTAATACAGGGCCGATTCGGGCCTGGAGGCCCTCATTGAAGTTTTCATTGACCTTCCTCCTGCCTGTTGGAAACGTGTCAATGGATTTTCTCTAAACAGCTAATTAATTACCTAGGGAGGGGGGGGCATAGGCTACCTAAGTTGTTTATCAATCAGTGAGATTCAATTAGTACTTTGTATCTAAATTATGCCTTACTAACCATTAGGATACCCATATTAGAACCTAATATACTGGCCAGACAAATACTTAGGGTCGTAATTAGATTATAGCTGTGTAATTAGGACCTGTCCGAGCACACATACTGAACCGGCATCATATAGTCGCCCTGCCTTATTGGGTTTCTGTCTGGTCCGCATTGTAGTGACGTGCCATTGCTGCTCTGCGCATGGCGCTCCGGCAGGGCGTGATGCGACGATAGAGGATGAGAGACTGATCGACCATAGATAGGACAAGCGCGGATCGAAACGAAAAGAAAGTTGAGAGATCGGTTCTGACGTCGAAATGGATGTCTCAATTCATCTCATAGTCCTCTTAAAAATCTATACCACTTTCTTTAACTATATCGATCAACTACTGAGCATACCTTACGAGTGTAATAAACTTAGGTTCATACTGCATCACTGTCTTTTCTCCATGCTCCAATCTCATAAAAGCCTCCTATATTTGCTCTCAGGCTGATGAAGGTACAAACCAATCATTGAATGTACTGACAAATTTTGCCCATGTAATCTCTACATTTATTTTTCTCGAAAACTTCTCCCGCTATTGTCCGATCCAACACCTTTCAACCTCTCCCTTAAATAGAAAAATAGCTAGTGATACTATTATGATCTTAGAGCGCTACATGCTGTCAAATATTTTTTATACTCAATAATTAGTCTTCGGCTATCTAGGGTTCCACAACACCTTTAAATAAAGGTGGCTTCAATTTTTGGAACATCTGTAAATGTTTATCTTTTTATGATTCCTTGTGTACAATCTTATTTCTCCGTGCATCACTGATTACTTGTGCAAGTATACCGCCAAGCTGTATCAAACTATCAGAACTCACTAGAACAACTGCTCCACTCTGTCTATATTTATACATTCTGATCAGCAGGGTCCATCTATTTAATTATATAATTCTCTTTCCTAATCAATTTAACACATAGTTCAATATACACACCAATGCATATCAATCAATCAAATATGAAAAGATGAAAATCTATATTACCCAATTTCTAGCCCACTCATAATCAATCATATGGCTCTGGCTTACAATTTAACTCTTCCAACAACCGCTCTAATACTAAGTTTGTCTTGCCCTAAGACATGAATTGGAATAATTGTCTGTTTTATCTTTTTAATTATCTAATAGAGCATCTAATTTCATTTTATTTCAATCAAAATATTGTAAACATCTATATATAATCCTATTTATCAATATACATCACTATTTAAAATTTATTTATAATAACCAGAAGTTCAATATAAAATATCAACTATCACTATCCACTTTTGATTACAAAAAAACAAAACAAAATTCATAAATAATTCCAACTCTATTCAATCTCACTCGACTAGTCCCCTTCTTGAATCTAAAAATCAACCAAATCCATATAATGAGCTCACAAAGCCAAGAAGAAACCCAAATTCTCTTAAGACTTCAATGAAAGATTCAAGGAATCAATATGCATGCTCATCTTAATCAGTAAAGTCAATATGGCTTTTAATGTAATTGGTGAATCAATGATCAATCATTAATAATATTAGTCAATATGATTGGAAACAAAAAAAAATCATTACACTGAAATCTATAAATCAATAACTAGTGTGAGAAAATAAATACATCAATAATCAGTTAATTAGTTTTCTTAGGAAATAATGCATCGATATGATAATAATTTATTATTATCATTCTACAAGTGCTTTGAATCTTGAGCGTGTAGGTGTCACATTAATATGCCATGTATTAGTAATGCTAGCATATGCTAGGTACAATAATCTATAATATATAGAATCATGAATGATATGTCAATTAAATTATTGTATAAACATGAATAACAATGCATGAATAAATTGTCCATACTATCTAATCATCATCATTAGTTCTCTATCTACTATTATGTATGTTACTAATGTATGCATAAATATCATATAATTTAACAAGATAAGGATATCCAACTTTAATATGATATTTTTATTTTTTTCATACATCATTCATAAATTTTATCATTTATTCATCAAGTTAATTATAATTAGATGTGGCTTTCAATAATCTAAAAGAGTTATCACTCTCTACCTGTCAGCATAATCAATCATCAGTTATATACTACAATCGAGATAATATAACAAATCATCTTTAATAAAAAGCCCGTCGCACCACCCTCTTAAATAGGGAATCATATTTTGAGAGTCAACCCATTTTAATTATAGTGTTAACAGATAGCCTTCTTTGCTTACATGTAAACACTGCACTTATCTTATAGCAATTATATTAGTCCCTCTTTGATGTATAAAATACAACATGAAATGCAGAAATCTATAAAATACATGAAAATCTATATTTTAGTAAGTAACTTTAAAAACTTCAAAAAATTCATAACTTTTATTTTACCTCATAAATTCTATAAAATTAAAGTTAAAATGTTCATAAATTTTAAACATATCATATCTATTATATAGTGAAAGCTTGATAAATTGGAAGAAAATACATTACATCCGACGTTGGGTAGGAGTCTGGCGACAGGCTAAAGTACGGTGTTGGGTAGAAGTCCGTGATGGGGGGGAGTTTTGGCGTTGGGAAGAAATTCAACAATGGGTGGAAGTTTGACATCAGGTAGAAATCCGATGAAAGTTTGGTGTCAGACAAAAGTCTAGAGATGGGCAATAATCAGACGTTAGATAAAAATCTAATGACAGGTGGAAATCCAATGTCGGGTAGAAATTTGGTGAAGTGCGAAACTCCGACATCGGGCAGAAGTCTGGTGATTGGAAGAAGTCCAGAGTCTAGCGGAAATCCGGTGATAGGCAGAAGTTTGTCATCGAGAAAAAGTCTGGCGACTTGTGGAAGTTTTGCATCGGGTAAAAGTTTGGCGACGGGCAGAAGTCCGACATAGTGTAGAAATCTAGCGACGAGAGGAAGTCCAACGATGTGTAGAAGTCTTATGATGGGTAGAAGTCCTGCGACAGGAAAAAGTCCAGCATTGGTCGGTGACATCCTCCTCCCCCCTCAATGAAGAATGATATTGCATCCTAGAATATTCATGGTGGTAGAAAGTGTAACAAATAACTTTGTATGAAGATCCAACACGCAATCAGATAAGAGAGAAGGTGTAGCAGTCATAAGAGACCCCAAGATTTTTATGTGGAAAACCCTAAAAAGGAAAAAAACCACGGGGCCTGACCTAGTTTGAATGAATCCACTAGTATTTGTAGTCGATTACAAATGAGGCCTTTCCTTAGGGGAAGGCCTTGAATACAAAAAATATGCATCATATATAATATATTACGTGGTGGGAATTGAAAAAATCAATATTAACATATTTATTTAGTCGGCCAGATTATAGTCAGCAGGCAATAGAGGTCGGAAAGATTATAATTGGGTGACAGTGGTCAGAAGGATCGTAGTTGACAAGCGATCAAGGTCAAAAAATCATTATATGGTGAAGAAGGTCATAAAGACTGTAGTCATTGGACGGGTAGGATTTCAATGTCAGTTGGTGTCCAGATTGAAGTCCTGCGTTAGTTGATTGCTAGGTGGAAGTCCGGCGATTGACGGAAGTCTGTCGTCGGGTAGAAGTCCGACAAAAGTCTGGTGATGGGCAAAAGTCCAACGACAAGTGGAAGTTTGAGGATAGACAAAAGTTTGGCATTGGGCAGAAGTAAGATGAAAGTCCAACAATAAGCAAAAATCTAGTGACAGGCGGATGTCTGGAGATGGATTGAAGTTCATCATTGTGTAGAAGTCAGACGAAAGTTTGACGATGGGAAATATCCTGATGATTGATAAAAGTTTAGCATCAGGTAGAAGTTTGAAAAAATTTTAATGATGGGCAAAAGTATGACATCGGGTAGAAGTCTGACGAAAGTTTGATGTCGGGTAGAAATCCTGTGCCGGGTAGAAGTCCGACGTTGAGTAGAAATCTGACGATGAACGCAAGTATGATGTTAGGTAAAAATTTGGCAAAAGTCCAATGTTGGGTGGAAGTTTGGAGATAGATGGAAGTTTGGCATTGGATAGAAGTTCGACAAAAGTTCAGTGACGGACGGCTGGTAAAAGTTAGACAAAAGTCCGATGACGGGCGAAAGTCTGACGACAGGTGAAAGTCTAACATTGGTTTAAAATCTGGTGACGGGTGGATGTCTAGCATCGGGTAGAAATATGACAATGATCAGAAGTCTGGTGTCGGGTGGAAGCCCGAAGATGGAAGGAAGTTCGACGTCGTGTGTAAGTCCGATGAAAGTCCAGCGACGGGCAGAAGTTGGCGTCAGGTAGAAGTTTGATGAAAGTCTGATGACGGGCATAAGTCCGACGTCTAAACAAAACTCGACGACTGGTGGAAGTCCGGCAATTGTCTAGGAGTCTGGTGGCAAGAACCTTCTTCTTACCTTCCCCTTCTATGAGAAACGAGATGTCTATTTATAATTTTCTGAGAGTGGTATGGCCAGTAAATAGGAGGAAGATCAATGATAAATTAAAAGTGGTTTGAATGGACAACCGATGTTGAATCCCTTGATTGTATATCATTTACGAGATATTTGAATGTCTTAATGTTATAAGAATTTCACAGTCTTGGGCTCGTTGGATTTTTCTCGTTGAGCCGCTCGATTTGGCTATGAGCATGTCACATTTGGAAACTTTTTGCTAATCTAAATTAATGTTTGAACTTTCCAAATGTGCTTAGGGTCTATAATTTGGACTCATTTGGGATTAGATTGAGTCAAATTTGGTGACGTTGGGTATGTATTTTTGAGAACTTAAATTAGACTATAAGTGTGATGAAATCGGCGTTCAGATGGTCTCTGATTTAATTTTTGAAGTTTCCAACTTAATTTTGCCTCAAGATTCGTGTCCAATTAAGAATTTTTTTGATGATATATAAGTTGCCCCCTATTTTCAGATGTCAAAGTTCTAGAAGTCCAAAAATACTTATCATTATATTTTAAATTATTCATATCATAATAAATTTCAAAACATTATGCTAAAAAAAATTAAAATTGATCAAATTTCATCATAGAAGCTCCATTGAGCTCCGAAGGTGTCAAAATTGGATCCAAAATATTGAAAAATTGTTCTAGGAACTCCAAAAACATCCAATTTTGACTATCTGGGTCAAAAACTTAGACCCAGACATGTTTGGGTGGCGAAACTGATCGGCCAGCCATCAACCACAAGCGACGGATTACTAGCGCATTAGCGCGGGCTGAAGGGTCGTGTGAAGTTCCCCTTAAGGGGGCAGTTAATGCAGTAGTCGTTGGCTGCTTATATTAAAAACATACTTTTTTTAGTTGGGACCACATTTTTTTTTCTATTTTTTTGAAGAGCCGCATGAAGGCTTTATAACTAAAGAGCTAATTTTTTTTATAGTACCACCACATTTTTTTTTTCAGAATTATGATAATATCAGAATTGGGCGCCAAAAAAAAAATTCTAAAAACTTTTTGAAAAGATTTAAATAATTTGGAGGTAAAATTTCCCCCAAATTTTGAACCCTTTCCCCATTTTTTCATCCCATAAATACCCCTCTTAGGGTAAGGAAAAAATTGCTCCTTTTCTTCTTCTCCCTTCTCACTCTAACTTACAGTTGAGGCCTTCCACTGTCTTTGATAGGTGGCATCCGCTAGTCAAATTTTGTACCCCTCTCTTGTGTTGAAGTTAAAATTTTTTCCTCCTTCCTTTTTCTTCTCCTTCCTTTGGTATTCTTCTTACATTAAAGGCATTCCATTATCTTAGATAGGCGGCATCGCCTATCAAATTTCACAGCCCTTCTTTTGTGCAGAAGGAGATTTTTTTCTCCTTCCTTTTTATTCTCCTATCTTATTCTTCTTACATTAGAGGCATTTCACTATTTGAGATAGGTGGCATCCCCTATCGAGCTTCAGTGCCCCTTTTTTTGTGTAGAAGAAGTAACGATGAGAGTTATTCTCTCCATAGATAACTGTTGATAGAAGAAGATCAACAGCCTCTTGTATGCGAGGGTGATTTGAGAAGATTTGGAGATAATAATATCCTGGAGGAGAATCATTGATTGCCAATATACGTGAATAATTTTGATGTTGTTTAAGTGAAAGTCTGACTACAATCATGCTAAAGTATGACGTCGATCGATGGTTGGGTGGAGAGCTGAAGAAGATAATTTGAGAGTGTACTGCTTATAGTAGTCGAGAGAGAGGTCTATAATAATTGATATGAAGTAAAAGATCGCTAACAGACATCAGATGAAGGCCTGATGATAGCAGTGGTCTAGTTGTATTCTTCTAAGGAAATACACATCCATACTGACATATATGGACATCAAATTTCTCTGATTGAAGGGTTCGAAGCAGTGTGATGTTTTAGTAGTTAGGCGACATACTAATAATATCAATTGAGTGGAGGACTGATGATGATCGGGTTATAATCTTTCTTTGAAGAAGAAGTTACATGAGATGCCTTAATTAATAATATAGAAGAGGTCAATAGAATTCACTAAGGATATTTGACATTTTAAAAGTTGCTTGTCGCTTGATGACATTAACTTGTATAGATGATTTTGGTGTAACTTTAATTTCAGCTTCTAGTGAGGATAAATGTACACTTGAATATGCTGTAGAATTTTTCTATGTAAATCCAATAATATTATATATGAATTTGAGATTATTGCATTATTTTTCATTTGAAATAAACTTATCCCCTAAAGAAAACTAAATTATTTATGCATCTTTGAGACAAGCTTTAATATATTACTCAATATGACTTTTTGAGGCTTTTAAATTGCTAAGATCTTTATATGAGTGATGATTTTATCAACCACCTGCTTTTATAAATCTAGAGAGAGTGTTGTCCACTTAGAGCATTACTCAATGATGTTGATCTATGTGGAAGAGGTACACAGAATCTACCAAAGATGTATGACCTATTCGAGATTGTATGTCATAGCATTGCTCGATGACATTATCCTATATGAAAGGGATCAAGAGAATGTTATAATGATGAATGACATTTTCGAGATTATATGTCAGAGCACAGCTCGATGATATTAACATATATAAAAGAGGTCGAGAGAATCCGCCAAGGATGTATGAATTATCTAAGGTTGTATGTCAGGACACTACTCAATAATGTTGACCTATATGAAAAAATTCTAGAGAATGCACCAAGGATATATTACCTATTCGAGATTGTATGTCAAAACACTGCTTGGTGATGTTAACCTACATATAAGAGGTCGAGAGAATCCACTAAGGATGCATGACCTATACGAGGTTATATGTCAGAGCACTGCTTGATGATATTAACTTATATGAAAGAGATTGAGAAAATCCACCGAAGATATATGACCCATCCAAGGATGTATGTTAGAGCACTACTCGATGACATTAACCTATAAGGAAAAGGTCGAGAGAATTCACCAAGGATGTATCACCTATCTGAGGTTATATGTCAGAGTACTGCTCGATGACATTAACCTATATGAAAGAGGTCGAGAGAATCCATGTCAGAGCACTGCTTGATTATGTTAAGCTATATAGAAGAGGTCCAAAGAATCCACTAATGATGTATGACATATCTAAGGATGTATATCATAGCACTGCTCGTCGACATTAATTTTTATGGAAGACGTCAAAAGAATCCACCAAGAATGTATGAACTATTTGAGGTTGTATGTCAGAACAAAGCTCGATAACATTAACCTGTGTGGAAGATGTCGAATTGAATCCCCCTAAGGTTGATTTTATCTTGATTAGGAGAGGGCGAACACCGCATGTATCCCAAATCAAAGATGAAAATGATTTATCTTTTTATCATTACTGTCTTTTTGAGGTCATGATTAAGACCTTGCCCAAAGGGTAGAAGTCCAATTAGGGAATGTATAATGTTTGAAATTTATTGGAAGCATAATTATTTTTGCTAGAAGCTTTATAATATCAAGATATCATCTTAGATATTGGAAGATTTGGAGGAATCTTCTTGACCACGACTATAATCAATGTTTCTCCCAGTCCATATTTAAATATCATGAAATTGATGCAGTAATAGCTGATGCCAAAATGTTAACATGAATGGCTTTTTAAGGTTGGAGCAAAAATTACTCTCAAGTCAAGAACTACGTTCTTACAGATGGCGCCAAATTGTTTCGTCCTGAAATATTCGCGGTACTAAGGAAATATAATGTTTAACATATTAGCTTTGTACGAAGATTCAGCACGCAATTAAATAAGAGAGAAATTGCATTCATAAAAAATACTAAGATTTTTACGTGAAAAACCTTCAAAAGGGAAAAATTATGGGGCCTAGGCCAGTTTGAATGAATCCAGTAGTATTTGTAGTCGATTACAAATGAGTCCCTTCATTGGGGGAAGGCCTTGGCTTGATATAATAAACATACATCATATAGAGTACATTACATGGTGGGAATAGAAAGAATCAGTATTAACATATTCATTTAGTCGGCAAGACCATAGTCAGTAACTGAGGTCGCAAAGATCATAGCTGGGTGACAGTGGTTAGAAGGACTGCAGCTGGAAAATGATGGAGGTTAGAATGATCATTGTTTGGTGCAGGAGGTCATAAAGATTGTAGTCGATGGATGGGTGCAAGCTCGACAAAAGTTCGACGACGGGTAAAAGTCTGACAACGGGTGGAAGCTCGACAGAAGTCCGACAACGGGTAGAAGTCTGATGATAGACAAAAGTCCGATGATTGATGGAAGTCTAGGATCTGGTAGAAGTCCGACAAAATTATGGAGATGGGTAAAAGTTCGATGTAGGGTAGAAGTCTGACAAAAGTCTAACGACGAGTAGAAGTACGACATCGGGTAGAAATCTGCCATCGGGTAGAAGTTCGGCAATGCACGAAAGTCTAGTATATGGTAGAAATCTGGCGACTTGCGAAAGTTTGGTTTGGGGTGGAAGTATGGAGATAAACGGAAGTTTGGCATTGGGTAGAAGTCCGACTAAAATTCGACGACGGGCCGAAGTTCAACGTTGTATAGAAGTCCGACGAATGTCTGGAGATGGGCAGAA
Organism: Dendrobium nobile; assembly: GCA_022539455.1. Lineage (NCBI taxonomy): Eukaryota > Viridiplantae > Streptophyta > Magnoliopsida > Asparagales > Orchidaceae > Dendrobium > Dendrobium nobile. The sequence continues at coordinate 71,570,191 of CM039723.1, forward strand.
GTCAAGCATCGGGTAGAAATTTTGGCTATGGGCGGAAGTCCGCATCAGATAGAAATCTGGCGAGCAGAAGTTCGTCGTCGGGTAGAAGTCCCATGAAAGTCCGGCGACCGACAAAAGTCTGGCGACAGGCGGAAGTTCGACCTCTAGTAGAAGTCCGACGAAAGCCCGACATCAAGTAGAAATCCGACAACGAATGGAAGTCCGACGATGGTCGAGGCGGGGTATGCATGATAGCAAGAGATCTCTCTTCCTTCCCTTCCTTCTCTTCCTTTCTTTCTTCCCCTCCCATGAGAAATGAGGGGGCTATTTATAGTTTTTTTAGAGTGACATGACTAATAAATAGGAGGAAGATCAAGTGGTAAATTGAAAGTGGTTTGAATGGACGACCGATGTTGAATCCCTTGATTGTGGACCGTTTATTGGACATTTGAATGTCTTAATGATATCATAATTTCACTAACATGGGCTCGTTAGACTTGCTTCGTCAAGCGGCTCTATTCGATTGTAAGCACGTTACATTTAGAAACTATTTGGTCATCCAAATTATGGTTTGAACCTTCCAAATGAACTTCGGGTCTTTGATTTGGACTGATTTGGGCTCGGACTGAGTCGAATTTGGAGTTTTTGGGTTTGTATTTCCAAAACGTTTAGTTCAGCTATACGTTTGCTGAAATTGGAGTTCATATGATATTCAATTTAATTTTTGAAGTTTCCAACTTGATTTTGCCTCGAGATTTGTGCCCGTTTAAGATAAAATTTTTATGATATATCAACACTCATGGCCAGCTTAGTAAGGTGTGCTTTCCATTAGGAACATACTACAAACATAAGCCTCATAAGCTCAGTCCATCTCCAATAATTAAGAAAATCAATAATAACACTTATGTTCTAGAACTCCCTCAAAACCTGCACTTCTCATTGACGTTCAATATATATATTTTTTAAGTTTTGTACTTATTATCCACTGGACACCACCATGGTGCAGAGTCATGCTGGCTTCTTTCTCTATGGCTACTTGTGCTTTTTTAGTAAAAATGGCAAGCAGCTTGCTCTATTTTCTTTTGTTGAAAGTCCAAAACAGCCATGCATATGCTTTCGTTGCTTTAAATATTAAAATTTCATCACAAGACATAGAGGTTTATAAGGTATTCCAACACCTGCAACTCTATAAGTGCACAGAAAATTTCCCAAATTAAATTGCCTGAGCAACTTCTTCTTCTTCTTCTTCTTCATGTTGACTTCTGCCGTCCAACCCCACAATATTTTCAAGCCGGGATTCATGGCCAAGACAAAGCTATAGATGGTGGAGTGGAGGAATCACATGCAACGCAATAATTCTTCCAGCTAATCTCCAAACAGTCCAAACTCACATAATATATATATATATAGAGGGGGATTTGAGAAAAATACAAAATTCAATAAATGCAGGTCCCAAATTCTAAGGAAAAAAAAATCTTTTTTGTTCTATTTCATGCATATAATTATAGATTTCATAATTTTATTTTGACCATCCTCAAAAGAATGGTTGGTTTTGCCCTTGACTATAGGTGTAAATGAGTCGAACCAAGCTTGAGACACCCTCGACTATCGGAAAATCGCCCGTGTGGTAATTTCGGTGGTTTTGATCTATTTTTTGGATGTTTTAAAAATTTATGGCGGTTTTTAAACAGCTGGAATAAAACGGTTTACAAACCAGTGGCCAATTTTCGGCTGCTAAATTTTTCGGCGGCTCAAATAGCCGGAGATTAATGAACCCAAAACCTCAGGTAAACCACCGGAAAATTCTGGCCCAAAAACTGCCGGTACGTTCGGCGGTCAAACCACGGTAATAACGTCGGCAAAACAAAAAAAAAAGCGGGTATTCAGCAAATTTCTTGTAGTGCTCGACTTTAGCTTGAGTTTGATTAATTAATTGAGTTCGAGCTTAATTTTATAAGTTCAAGTCGACTCACAAGCAAACTAATTTATCATAAAAGAGAAAATTATGATTATTTAAGTAATTATTATAAAAGCATGATAAAAAGAATAAGAATTTAAATAAAAATTTAATAATTAGTTGAAATAAGGAAGAGAAAAATATAACTTTTAAATAGTTTTATCAAATTACATTAAACATACTGATTTTTTACATGTTTAAGTATATTTAATATTAATATTTTTTAATTGAGTCGATTTACGAGCTAATGAGTCAAGTTAAGACTAACTCATACTTAAATTGTTAGCTCTAGTTGGCTTAACTTAGGCTTCGTTTGGAACGGCTTTGTTACTGCTTCTTAAAGCTGCTTTCAAGTATAAAATTTTTATTTTTGTACTATAAAGCTACTTTAAAAAGCAATAAGAAAGCGCTTCCAAATGAAACCTTATTCAACTGTAATAAAGATAAATATATATAGGATGACACATAAGTGAATAATTCAAAAAAAAAATATATATTTCATAAAATTTAAAGCATTTTCTTAAACATTAGACAACTAACAAAACCTTAAAAAAACATTTTTACTATTTATAAATAAATATTAAATGTTATCTTTATATTATAATGAGAGAGAGAGAGAGAGAGTGGGAAAGGGGAATATCCTAAGGTACCTTGAAAAGTGCAGGCTGCCCAACCAATAAACAAATGGTATCCATTTATTTGTTACGTTTTATATAGAAAAGGAGCCATCATGTGATGCAGCCATCCACGAGTCAAAATGCACGAGGATTCTCTTTCTAATATCTCAACTAAAGTTCCAACTAATTTTGTTAATAAAAAAAACTATTATTTAATTTTTTATATATCAAATTTAGTCATTAAAAAAAATAAAAGATACAATATTTTTTTAAAATGGGTTGATCGGTTCAAAAATGGGTTGGATTTGGGTCATACATTTAGACTCTTTTATTAAATGACTAAGATTCAGGTTGAACCGCCAGCCCGATTTTGATCTGAAAAAGACCCATTTAATTTTTTCTTTAAAAATTTTAAGTTTTTTTTTTTGTATAATCTTCTTATTTTTTTATCAATTAACCTAAAATCTATACTTAAGAAATTAAGAAAAAAAATCTTTTAATAAAAACGAGTTATCTGGTAATTAGTACCCCAAGTTTTAATGTTTATTACAAGGGCCGAGTTTGGGTTGACCAAATTCATAATGGGTTAATCTCGGGTCGGACTCAAACTCAACACGTTATCCCGTTTTGACACCCCTATAATTTATTACCCAAAAATGATTATAATACTTGTTATTTAAGTAAATAATATATTAAATATAAAAAAGAGAAAGACTTTGAGAAGACTTGAGGAGGCGAGTATGGGTGTGTGGCGACGTTAGCTCCGGGAAGGACAAAGTGATGGCAATATATTTAAGTATCAGCATCAGTAGATTACTACACTTCGACCAAAGAATCAAACTCAACCTATATTACACGCATCACTTCCTCGACTGTGTTGTCAATCTCGTGGCTTTTAGCTTCTTAAATCCACCAAGAAAGTGGACCTAATAGTGACCCGGCCTATTGAAGAAAATTTTGTTATTATTATTATTTATTTATGTGCTACAAAATCTATGAGATAGGAGTAAGAGTTTACGTTATATTAGAAGCTATTGTTGTTAGTAATTAGAAAAAGAATAAATTATTATGGGATTAAATAATTCCACCTCTTTCATTAGATCCTAGAGCATCATAAGATAAGTTTAGGGGTGTCAATTTCGGGTCACGGGTCGGGTTCGGGTTGAATCCGGAACTGACTCGATATTGTTCAGGTCAACCCGAACCCGACCCATTTTTACAAACGGATCGGTTTTTCAGACCCGAAGCGGGTTCGGGTCAACCCGGCACGACCCGAAAGCGGGTGCCAACATGCGCGGCGGGACGCTGGTGGCCGGACAACTGGACTTGGAGGTCCTGGACGGGGGCACGGGCCTGGACGCGGCACCTGGTAAGCTGGCCAGCTTGGATAGCCCTCACGTGACTCACGCGGACCATGGGCTCGGGTCATTGCCTCCTCAAGACATGCAGGCACGCGGGTGGGTGGGGTAACCGGGCAGGGGCGAGATTTGCCACGGGCTGACGGAGCAGCGGGGGGCAAGCGGGGCAGAGGCGGGATTTGCCATGGGCAGCGGTGATTGGTCACGTGGCAGCTCAGTTAGTAGGCAAGCAGGGGGGAGGGAGGGTCACGAGGGGTTGGCCACGGGTAGCTCGGTCAGCGGGTTAATTTGGGTCATTTCCGGGTTTTAGGGTTAACCCAAACCCGACTCGATTTTTGAAATTGGTCGAAAACTCTAACCCGAACCCGAAATTTCCGTGTCGTGTTCGTGTCGAGTTTTTGGGCCGTGTCCAATATTGTCACCCCTAGATAAGTTGATGGACAAAAAGTGGTGACTTCTTTTATGAAAGTAATCTGACTTGTAATATGTGATATTAGACTGATTCCTGGCAATAGGAATGATATGATTTAGACTAATTCTTATAGGGTTAACCAATATGACTAGATACATGAAAAACACCACGAGTAACCATATGCCCTAGCTTACTTATATATGCATATGACATAAATATATATGATAAATTGATAATATGATATGAATATGATACATATTATAACTGATACAAGCATATGGAAAGACTAATTTGACTGATAGGACTGATGCAAATACAAATATATGTAGAAATTATATGATACATGTTATAACTCTAAAATTTTAATATATATATATATATATATATATATATATATATATATATATAATATATATATATATATATATATATATATATATATATAATTTGATCTATAATGGTTAAAAATTATTTCGAGAGTAATTATAAGTCTAAATTATAAATCATCTTCATCATAACATAAATATTGTTGTTCTCTAATTACAATAAGTTTTTCATAATTTTTTAGCAATGGTATAATTTCTTAAGAAATTGGTATATGTCGATACAAGTGAGTTTTTTGGGACTGTTAGATATCTATTTTTCAAACCGATTTCACTATAATCGTTTAAACATGCTTAACTAATTTATGAATATTTTTCCATAATTTTGGATCTCCGGATTTGAAGATATAAAATGATTTATATAATTTTTTTGCTAAAATATGAACAAATGGAATAATTACTTTAGCATCCTTTTATTATTTTATTATAAAAACCTTTCTACACTATTATATTTTTATCAAATACCATTTTATCATTTTGTTTAAGCCCATTTAGTTAATACAAAAATGAAATTGATAAAAAAAAAGGAAAAAATGAGAAAAGAGAGAGGAGAGAAGAAGAAAAGTTAAGATTTGATGGAAGTAGAGTCATTTTTGTCTATCAGTCCAGTTAGGAAATTTGCTTGTCTTGAAGTAGTTTATGTTTTGTCGATTTTAGTTTTTAATAATTTGGTATTTTTAGAAAATTTTCAATCAAATTTGTATTTTTGTTACAAAAAAACGAGGATAAAATTATTTTGATAAAACTTTCATCGCTTAACTTTTCATATTTTATAGAGATTGATATTATGAATAGTTTAAGTATTTCTTGGAAAATTTTTGCTCATTGATTTTGAAAAGTAGCCATTTTTATCAATTTAAAATTTATTTTAAAATAATATCTTAGTTCAATTAAAGCTTCAAAATATTGTTATGCATAATATGTGATAATTTGGTTATGTTTTAAAATTGTAAATTTTTTTAATTAGTAGTATTTTTGTTGCCTACCGTTAGAACATTTTAACTTATTCTGAATTAAGTCAAAATTTACTTTATTTAATGAAATGTATTGAATATGTTTATAATATTGAAAGAGAAAGGATTTTGTTATGCCAATATATTGGGTTGTTGAGGTGATATTCTATTATTTCAGTGTCGTTGGACTGCCGAGATGGGATTCTTATCCTAAAATGTAATGTTATGCTAGAGCCAGTGGACTATCGAGATGAGATTCTGATATAACACTAGTTTAAATGCACGTGCATAATGTGCACGTTAAAAAATAATAACAATATTAAATCGTCGAGTTTAGCATTTATTACAGTAAATATATACTTAAAATAATAGCACATGACCAAAACGCCCAGATCCATCTTCTTCTTAAAGCTCAATCCAACAATTTAACTTTCAAAGATGAGCTTTTTGGCAAAATTTTGAAAAATCAATCTCTAAAAGGAAAACTTATGTTAAACAAAAAATATACTCACAAACATAACCTTCATGAGATCTTCAATTGAATCATTGTCGCCATGACTAATCTTCCATTTCAGTTCAAACTCAATTTAAGAAGGAGATTCATTGCTCTTTGTCACTGATAGTAATCTTTGGCATATGGTTTGATGGTGTTCAGTTAGGCGGCATGGCTTGAGCGCCATTTGGCTCCTAAGATCGGCGATGCGACGGCCCTATCTACTCTTCTGCACATCAGATAAATATTAAGGGTGAGAAAAAGAATGGGGGAAGAGGAGGGGCCTCGGTGCCTCATCTTTCGTGCAAAGAAGTCAAGAGTCAGGAGTTGAAGAGAAAATGTTAATGTAGTTGAAGAGACCATGAGTTGATCAGAATAATCACAAACACTGGAAGGAGACGAAGAGGCAAAGAGGAGAGGGGAGGATTCATTGTTGTAACCTACAATTTATTACATTAAATGAAAATCATAAAAACGGTGCCACCTTTAGTGCTTTAATTAAAATTTAGATTAATTTGGATAAAATAGTTGTTTTGACATTAATAAAATATTAATATAATAGTTGAAATTAAAGGCTAAAGTATAGATTAGTATAGATATTTTTAAATTTGTTAATTTTTTATAATATAGTGAACTACAAGATAATATTTGAATAAATAAAATGAAAGATCAAGATTTGATATGGGTGGAAACTCAAGCCACTTTTAAAGTAGTAGTATAGATGTGATGCAATGTCGAAGCTAGTGGGCTACTAAGATGAAATTTTGATATGAGATGTGTTATGATGTTGGTAAGACATTTATTTATATGAAATGCAATTTATACATTAAATGAAAATCATAATTTTTTTACTTGAAACGGTGCCACCTTTAGTAATTTAATTTAATTTTAGATTAATTTGGATTAAAATAGTTATTTTGACATTAATAAAAGATTAATATAATAGTTGGAATTAAAGGCTAAAGTAAAGATTAGTATAGATATTTTTAAATTTGTTAATTATTTATAATATAATGAACAGACAAGATAATATTTGAAGAAATAAAATGACAGGTCAAGATTTGATATGGGTGGAAACTCAAGCCACTTTTAGAATAGTAGCATAGATGTGATGTAATGTCGGAGCTAGTGGGCTACCAAGATAAGATTTTGATATGAGATATGTTATGATGTTGGTAAGACATTTATTTATATTTCAATTTCAATATAGTTCATTGATTAATTAAATGCAATCAATTTCATTATATGTTTAAGTTTTAACTTTTTTGTACAATATTCCAGTTTATTATTATAGCACAATATTTTTTTGTTCTTTTGATTTCACTTATTGATTTCTATTTTAGACTGTGATCGCGTATTGGGTAGCTCACTCTTACTTTTATTTTCATTTTCATGCCAGGAAAAATATAAGGAGTGAGCTGAATAGTTTTGATATCAAACTATGATCTGTGCTATATTTATACCCTTTTAGTTAACTATCTTAGATTTTAAATACTTTTGGATGATAAATAGAAAATTATTTTGAGATTCATTAGTCTTTTGATTTATTTGCATCCAACTAGATCTTAGGGTTTGAGTTTTGTCGCAATCGAATATGATATGACCTGTGTGGTATCAAGTCATATTGGGTCGGGTTGTGACAATACACATGTCACATCACATTAAATACATTACATTCATACATGATTGAAATGCATTATAGACATGCATTGATACTTAATATTGTATAAAATGCATAGAATTATGCTCATCGGCTTAATATAACAAGTATAATGATGTACATTAAATGGCATATAGAATGAAATAAAGTATAATTTATTGATATTCATAACCAACGTTGCATTATATTGTACAAGAGTATATTGATGAAATAACATACTGGCTTTATATGGCTATTGATCACTAAATTTGAATTATAATGATTTTGATGATTTATATTGCTCATATGAAATGATATTACTCATATTGACTGCTACATAATCTTATAGCTAGTTACTTATTTACATTGATCTGGATTGAATTATTACATATATAATGCTTCTATTTCCTTGTATTGATAATATTTATAGGTTCTAGTAACCTACTGAGCTGTTAGCTCACTATGTTATTTTTATAAGTTTTTAGAAAGTGGTCAGAATCTAGTGGAGTGAGGTTGATTATGATTTAGTTTTTATTTTTATTTTTATTTTTAATTTTTTTGGTTTTATACTTTTTTAGTTAGAAGTTTAGGAGGATAGATTGATGGATGAAGTGATTAATCTCCATATTATTATAAATTGAATTTTGATGAATGAATATATAAATATTTTGATGTATATGATTTACAGTTACTTTCGTTGTACTGTATAAATATTTTGATGTATATTTTGATGTTCTTAATTTATCTAAATGAATGATTAGTGGCTCTGGAAGATTAATTAAGAAATAAAATAGAAAATTTTTATAAATTTAGGCCTTGGGGTGTTACACTTTAAGATTTATGATTGGGATGTATATGTGAGTTGCATTAATACTTTTATCATGGTAATTGAGATTGCTTAACTATTGTAATTTCTAACACTTGCACTATACGCAATAAAAATTAATATCGACTATATTGGTAATTGGTAAGTGACAATTTTAATTAAATACTAAAGTCAATAAATGTAATATCTCGTTCCCTTACTGTTCCTCTCTGAATTGGATTTTCCTCCCAGAATCGGCCAGGACGAAGTTGAGATCGTCCAGGCCGATCAGTGCATGGAAAACAGCTGATTTCTGGTGTGTTTTCTGGAAGAATTCCTGTACAGATCGTCCGGGCCGATCGTGATATCGTCCAGGACGATAGGTACTGTAGAAATTATCGGCCAGACAATAGCCCTGGGTGAGGTCCAGGACGATCAGGATTTGGTCTGATCGTCCCGGGACGATGTGAATATCGGCCTGGCCGATCAGTTCACAGATATAAGAAAATCAGCTCGTTTTGAGGAGAGAGAAAATCATTTTATAAAAACGAAAATATCTGAGGAGAGAGAAAGAGAAAAGGAAAAAGAGAAAAGCTGGTTTTCGGAGACCGCGGAGCGCTTTTCGTCCGACGCTGCTGTTGGGAAAAGTGGAGATCTCGTGGTAAGGACTCCGAATCCTATTTCTGTTTTCAAAGATGTTGTGTTTTGACCGAGTTGAGGTCTGTTTTGTGTTTTCGTAGTCGACTTTTCGACATGATTTTGATTTGACACAACTTTCACCGCACAACTTTTAGAGTGTTATAGATATGATTATTGTACACGATTTGACTGTATTCTACGAAGATTTTATCGGTCGGAATTGATTCTACGTGATTTTAATCGAATAGAAAATTATCAGGATGTTTTCTGACTTGGTTTCTATAGAATAAAAGTCTTGCATTGATGTTATAGATATTCTATTGTAATTTGGTAGAATTTGGAAATCGTGTCTTTTTGCAGGATTTTTGTGTAAATTTGACCGACTGCCGTTACGCTGCCCGATTTTCGTATGATTTCCGAATTGTCTGAGATTGATAGATTGAATCGATATGAATATGATTATTGATATGATTGCTTTAATATTGACTATTGAATTGCTTATTGATTGAATTGACTATTGATACTGGAACCCAAGTGGAACCTGGTTGAACGTTGGTGAAGATTGATATTGACCTGTACAGGATGGTGGGCCGACGGGCTTTCCTTTAAACCATTGATCATTGATATAACGATTGGGAGTTATAAGGAGTTTATATGCCGACGGGCGGCCGACGGGCAAAAAGAGTGACGACTCTTATTGATAGACCAACGTACGGACTACAACAGCAACGGATTCTACAACAGCAACATGACCAGTTGATTTTACTTGTCCAGTATATAGTATTGAATTGCATGTTTACTGTATTGATTTACGGATTTATTGCTTTATCGATTCCTGCCTTATTGATTGATCGGATTTACTGTATCGTACGATTTCATTGATTTCATTGATTGATTACTGAACATTGATTACTGAGCATTGATATGGATATTGATAGATATAGATACTGCATTGATAGCATGGACATGGACATCGTATGGATTCATTGTATTGCCGCCTAGATTTTATAGATTCACTGTTGCTATTGCTTCTACACTGTATTGAACTGCTGCATTTGATTCATTGCTAGTATAGACTGGGCTTTATTGTATTGATTTTATGATTTCATACCGATCGATTTAATTGACCAGATAGTATTGTTTTGATTGATTCGACTTGATACGATTGATTTGACTGATCGACTGATTTCCTACTGTTTATTGATTCTTCTACCGCTGCATTGACTACTGATTTGATTTCCGGATTGCATAGATTCATTGACCATTGACTGATTCAGATTGATAGATTGACATGCATATTGATAGCATTGCCGTGCTTTGATTTCAGTTATAGGTATTAGGTGACCTGCTGGGCTTTGTAAAGCTCATTATATGTGGTTGATATTTTCAGGTCAGGGTTCGGGAGCAGGAGATAGGAGTTGATCCAGATCTTCAGGTTTTAGTTCTTTTGATCGATTGATGATTCTTTTGTACTCAGGACAGGATAGATTTCTCTACTTGTATTGATAGTTTAGTTCCTGAGTATTGTACATGATGTTTTGAGATATGAATCGACTATTATATTGATGTTTTAAATGTTATAGATGTTTGATAGATCGCTTATTGAAGGTTTTAGATAACTCTGGTAAATTGTTTGGCTATTGATCGACATTCTTTCCAAGTTAGATCTCGGGGCATCACAATAAATATCATACATCATATTAAAAAATTAATAAATGATAAAGTTGTTAAGTAAACATCATCCTCATGTTTAATAAGCTAAGTACTCTTTGTAGATCCATTTATTTGTTTAGTACTCTTTATGTCATTATTGTATCCTTGTTGACATTGTAGTGCCTTGATGTTTAATTGAATCAATACTTCATAAGCTTGTGTAATTGTATTAAACAATTCATTTGATCTTGCTTGTTTACAACATTAATGCATAATTAGCATAATTATTTACTTAATTTCATTGAATATGCATGTTGATACATTTATATGGCTGATTAAATTGATAACAAGCGTGCATAATTATAGAAATGAGTATCTCTTCATAAGATTGTGCTTAATATTATTCACTCACTTTAAAGCATATCACATCTTATATAGTTTTTCTCCTACGCTTCTACTGGTCATCATCATTACTGTAAGTTAAATTTATTAATATATGTATTTGTGAACATTAGTATAACTTAATTTTTACATGCCCATAAACATTTTTATTATGTGTACATTTACTTACACATTTCTATTCCTTGCACATTCATTAAATAAATTATTAAATTTCTTTGTTTTTTGTTAGCTTTCATAATGTATTAGTTTGTGAAGGTTTTGAGTTGTAAGGGAACTGAAGGAAATTCCTAAAATGTCGATTGCATACCTAATTCACCTCCCTTTTCGTCTTTGTGTGCCTTGACCCTATATTTTTTTGTTATGATGATTTCCTTTTATTTCAAAATAAAATGTAGGGATATGTAATGTCTTCTTAATCATGCACCCCCCTAACCCTAGATGTAGCCAACAAAATTGAACCATTATAACCCATTATTGTTTATAATGGTAATGAGTGACAGTGGCGGGCATTGATTCGTGATAATTATGCTAGTAATGGTTAGCATCACCAGGTGGCGATTAGTGATAACGGTTACTAGTAATGGCGGTCGTATGCTAATGTGGTAGTGGGTAGGGACAACGTAAATAATGAGTGATGATGGTTGTGGGGGATTGTGATGGCAAGCAATGGTGATGGTGAATGGTGATGTCAAAGGGAAACAATTGTGGTGATGAAATATTAGGTATTAAGTAGTGACTTTTTTCTTGTATTTATAATTTTCTTGATTATTATAAATTTTAAATTTATTAAAAATAAGCATTTTAAGGTAACCTAAGTCCCAACATAATTGGTTTGGCATCATAAGTTTTCTTATATGGGATAAAGTGCGCCATCATGGAGAATATGTCCACAACCACCATTATAGAATCAGATCCTCTCTTTTTTCATGGCAGCCCCAATACAAAATTAAGACTCAAATCCTCCCAAATTTATCGAGCACTAGCAATGTGTAAGCCTATATTTTGGGCAGTCCCCTTATACATTTGGCATAAGGCGCAACCTTCTATGAATCAAGAAACATCCCTTTTAATGTGTGGTCAAAAAAATTTGTATTGAAGCTATTAGAAGGTTCAGTCACGACCCACATGGGCTGTAAGGCTACTATAATGGATTTCCTTAATTAGCTGATGTCACGAGGATGAGGATGGGACGCATAGGGAATTTTCTTTAAAAAGGAATCCATGCATGAGCAAGAAGTCATCATCCGATGTTCCAGAATTGCATTTAGTCTAGAGCATGGAAAAATCAACATCTGTGTCGTATAACGACTTCATTTTCTATAGCCCAGTGACTTCTATTTGTAATTGAGTAAGAAGTGCAGCACATCGACTGAGTGCGTCGACCACCCAATTCCTTTTGTCAGTCTTGTGGCATAACAAAAAGCTGAATCTTTGAAGGAAGATATCCCACCTCACATGCATCTTATTAATTGTCTTCTGGCTGTTTAGAAATTGGAATGATTGGTGATCATTGCAAAATACAAAGCCTTGGTGGAGGAGGTAATGCTTCAATTGTTTCAATGCTCTAATAATAGCATACAGCTCTTGTTCGTACGCTGTCCACTTCTAGCAAGGAGGACTCAACTTTTCACTAAAGTACTCAATGGGTCGGTCCTCTTGATACAACACAGCTCCAATGCCTATGGTAGATGCATCTGTATCCTCTTGAAATGGTTTCTCAAAATTTGGCAAGGCCAAAATGGATGTGGTGCTCAATGCAGTTTTAATGTTTTCAAAGCTGCTTTGCTGAGTGGCAGACCAAGTGAAAGCATGTCCCTTTAGAACATCAGTAATTGGTGACATTATAATACTAAATCCCCTTATGAAGCGTTTGTAGAAGTTTGTCAATCCATGAAAACTATGTCAGCTATCGAATGAGGCACAGGCCAATCTTGAATGTCCGAAACTTTGCGGGGATACATATGAATTCCTTCCCGAGAGATAACAAACCCCAAGAAATAAACTATTGGCATTGTGAACTCACACTTGGGAAAATTTTAGCACAATTTGTGGCTTCTCAAAATTTGGAAGAGTTGTGTCAAATGCTATGTGGTCTTCAAGAGAGGTGTTATAAACCAATATATCATCAAAATAAGAAACATAAAATTTACCCGAGAAAGGTTTGAGCACTTCATTCATGAGTCTCGTGAATGTTGAAGGAGCATTGCAGAGTCTGAATGACATAACTTTCCATTCATGTAGCCCTTCATGCAACTTGAACGTTGTCTTCCATTCATCCTTGGGTTGTACACGTATCTAATGGTAACCACTATGCAAATCTGGTTTGGAGAAGATCACAACACCATGTAGTTTGTCCAACAAATCAGAGATTCTAGGAACTGGTGGTAGTTCGTTGTGATTTTGTTTATGGCTTTGCTTTTGATGCACATTCTCCACTGCCCACCCTTTTTAGGAACAATAAGCACTGGCACAACACAAGGGCTAATACTATGCTGAATTAAGTGTCGCTTGAGCAGATCTTCCACTATCTCATATAAAACCATATGCTCTTCGGGACTCATCTGATAATATAGTAGGTTGGGTAATGTCACTCCCAAAATGAGGTCAATCTTGTGTTGAGCATCTTAAAGTGGAGGCAGCTGTTTTGGCAGTTTAGATGGTCTATTATCAGTGAACTCAAGCAGCACCTGATGAATCAGTTCAGGAAGGGAGGTTTTAGATGTAGGATAGGAACTATCCATGGCTATTAAAGCCAAAATATAGGAGTTGTGTGGGACTCATGTAATAGTAAATGACCAAAAATAATATATGTGGCTCCTCATCCATTAACATCTTTACTAATTGAATATGGGGAATGTGACAGCAAGTGCAGTTTCCTTCCCTTCCACTTGGATGAGAAACATTGGATCTGCAGTCATATGTCACATTAGCATCAAACGCCATGGCCAATTGAGAATAATGTGAAAAATTTCTATCTCAAGGATATCGCAACTGACTTCGCACACACAGTGTTTCCCAATAGGAAAGGTTACACAACAAGCTTCGATAACTGTTATCTCCATACCTCATTTAAACTAGCTAATTTTATAAGGTTGAGATTTCTTCGTAGTCTTCAACTGTAAAGCCCATGCAACAGAACGATAAATCACATTCTTTGTATACCCACTATCAATCAGTAGGTCACATACCTTTCCATTTATCGTGCACCTAGATCGAAATAATGCATTTTGTTGAGATGACAGTGGGTGTCTAGGTGCTAATAAAAACTTCTCTAAAATGCAAATAACTTGTTCTCCCTCATCTCCGTGAAGATCCTCGGTAATCACCTCATCTTCGGTAGGGTCTTCACTACCCATTCCTTCATCTAGATGCTCACCATCAATAAGCTGAATTTGTTACTGATTAGGACACTCGTTGGATTTGTGATAGAGTTGAAGAGCCTAAAACATTTCAAGGTTGTGGGCTTACTGTATGGATTCTCCTTTAGCGGAGCCTTTGCTTTAGCTGGGAATTTAGCTTCTATAGGATTAGGGCTAGATGAAGGAATGGAGGGCTGTTGTGCCTTAGCCATCGGAAGGTTATATTTCAAAACATCCATACTTGCTTCCTGTTGGAACTACCATCGAATATAATAGCTCCGTGAATGTCACTGCATTTGAGACTCTATTTTCAAAGCGAAATTGACGACTTGGGATAACAATCAAATTGAATTGAGTTATAGTTTATCTTGTATCTGATCTTTAAGCCCCTTAGTGTACCTTTATACTAGCTGATTATCCATCTCATGAAGGTTATTACGAACACTCAGACAGTAAAAATCCTCCGTAAACTTATTCACAATCCTTGACCCTTGAGTACAATGTTGGTACTTGAGGTATAACATTTGCTCATAGTCCGTAGGCAAGAAATGGTCCCTTATCAATTTCTTCATGCTAAACCAACTGCGCATAAGACCTTGGCCCTTGCGTCTTGTTGTTTATAGAAGTTGTAGCCACTATGCACTTGCTCTCCCTTTCAATCGGCATACCACGTACTTTACTCGCTTCTCCAGATGAATTTTCATATATTCGAATAAGGTCGCCATCACTCATTCCCAATCTAGATAGTCTTCGATGTGAAGATGATCGTCAAAGTAAGGAATATCCATCTTCACTTAAATTCTCCATGTTCTTTGCGAGGGTATCCAACATACCATCTCGGGACGGCATAGTAGCAATGGTGTCGATCATCCTCTATATCTGATAATTCGTGTTGAAGTTTGGGATTAACCTCATCTTCTATGTCCGAGAGATCTACAATTGGAGCTTACGATTGTCGTTGAGCCTATTCGGGACTTTGAGTCGATGGTGGTGCCAGTATTGGTACCTGACCAGGCAATGTTGCATCAACTGTCACCCTGAGAGCAGCCATTTCTACCCTCATCTCCATAGAGAGGTGAAAGAAATCTTCTCTTAACTCCTCAAGATGCCATGTGAAGCTAGCTTGTGTATCCCACACTGTGTCCTAGCTTTGATCATCATTGGAAGCTCTCCGGGAACTTTCGTTGGCCATCTCTTCTAGGTTATGGGCGCTGATACCACTCCAATGTTGTAGCCAACCTGTAAAAATGAGAAAACCACAAGAAGCATAATAATGGAACAAGACCAAAGGCCTTGCAAGCAAAGTTTCTCTGATAACTTTTCTATATCCCCTCCATGCAAAGTAAACAATATATATGTGTCTCTATTGTAATAACAGAAGTAGTAATTTTGAAAATAAAATAAAAAGGTACATCCAAAATATAAAGGAAATAAAACAGTTGTAAAAGTAATGGAGTATGGCTATTGAGTAGGTCCTTCATGGGACGTGTATTCCATATGGATTGTAGCCCACATCATATGCTAAGCATCCCCTAAGCCAATTGGAATACAAATTTTGCCGGACCTAAGGGACCTAGGAGTTTTGTTGTCATGGGCTATCTTTCCCATATTAATAAGTAGATGGTCGAGGTTGAATGCCAAAAGTGAATTGCATAGTAAAAAGTCCTAGTGCAATCAGACTTCGCCAACATGTAGCTTAAGACAAAGCGAGCCTAACGAATTGTACATGGAAGTTGCACTACAGGAAAACCCGGTATTACCGGCGGAACATATCCTCCGGTAATACGTAAAATCTGACGGAAATCCTTGGTTTCCAACGCATTTCCATCGAAATTTGGTACGCTGGTTTGGTGCGCGTCGAAAAATGTCTTTTGACGTTTATAAGACGCTGGAAACCTTTTCGGCGCACTCTCCGACGCATTACCGGCGCAAAATGTGTTAGTCAAAATGTCGTTTCTTAATAGATTATTCCGGCGTTGTATACGCCGAAATTTATGACGTACATATCCGCCGAAAATATCGGCAGCTAAAACGCCGTAAGTTCGCCGTAACGAAAGCTACAGCTTGTTTCCGACGCAATTTATGTGCCGGAAACACCGGTGGATAAGACGCCGTAAGGTACGCCGTAACTAAAGCTACGAATAATTTCCGGCGCGTTTTCCGCCAGCATTTCTGGAAAAAAAAAATGTCGGCGTCATTGCACCGATTCGTTGTATTAGAGGGCCTAGAAATGTAAGTATAAAGATCTCATATGCATTTTGTCCCCCTCCCTCCACATACATAGAATAAGAGCCAACCAAATTACCATAATAATAACCATTTGGGCTTGTGTATGCATGTGCCCATTTGGCATTGGAACCTTGCATGAATGATACCAAAATAATGGGAGTAATCGAAAAAGATTACCTCTCTAGGGCATTTGATCAAACAACTAGCATCCGAGGTCTAAGAGATAATGTAGAACAATTTTTTTTAGATGTATTACCATGTCACACTTAGACCACTAAACCAAATAACATGATTCAAAAGTAAAGCTCATACATCAACTATCCATTCCAAAATATGACAAGTCAATATATATTGTGACAAGATCAACAATGGCCATCATAAGACATAGACAGATTTTTAATCATTTGAATGTAAGCGCTATTAACTCTTTTTTTTTTTGCAAGAAATCTCACTAGCACTCCTCTTTGAACTTTATCATATGCTTTCTCTAAATAAACAAAAATCATATGCATGTAGATCCTTCTTATTCTCTCTATATTTCTCCATCAAACCTCTCAACAAAAGTATGGCTTCCATAATAGACCTACCCGACATGAAATAACATGAAGAAAAAAAAATCTTACAATGGACAAAATTTGGAGGCGACGGAAAATCGGGAGGCAGCAGAAACTCACGGTCGAATTTTGGGAAACTGGTCTCCTTTCGCCGGCAACGAAGGCGACGATCGTCGGCGACGTCCCGTGAACGTCTACAAAGCTCGGCGACGGCGATCTAGGGTGGGCAATGCTGGGGCGACGAGAGAGAGATCGGAGATGTGAGAGAAAGAGCGGAATGAAATGAGCAGCCAGACTGGTTGTGTTTGGAAATAGGGCTTTCGCCGGCGGAATTTTCGGCGTCCCGGACGCCTAAACTTTTTCCGGCGCACATTTCGTCGGTTCCAAGTTGTTGAGTTTAAAATAGATGGCATATTTTCCGCCAGTAAATGCGCCAAACATATTCCACCATAAACTCCGCCGGTAATAATGAAAAGCTGCTAATTACCGGCGCTACTACCGGCGCAATCGACGTCGGTAATTTTTCGTCACCAACCGCGCTAGAATAAACGCCGTTAAAATGCCGTCGCATTATGCGCCGGTACAAACGCCGTATTTACCTACGCAAAAATTTTCGCCGGAACATCCGACAGTATTCGCGTGTTTTCCTGTAGTGTTGTCACCCGATTGCCAATCATAACCTCTTTCTATTTACCCATGCATGGCATGTTACCATGCAAGAGACTTGTGATCAAATAAGATTTATTGATATTGAATCATTATGGTTGAGCTAATTAGTCTTGAAATGGATTGGTTGAGACAATTTGAGTCTTATTGAGTACGCAACTCATCTTGATCTGTTAGTTGGGAGTTTTGGCTACCAACCAATATGTCTTCGATTTGAGTCTTACGTATCTGATGTGTATTTTAGTCTGCATTAATTGGCCTAAATGTCTCCCAAAAAAGTCTTATTGAACTCCGATTTTAAGAGATTCATGTGCACACATACTTGATGTTATCATTATATTATCAAGAACCCAATTAGCCCATTTGATTGATCAACATTATTGAAAGCATTTTATATAAAATTGTATTACTTGAACACAAAATCTCGAGATCCCAAGCACTAAAGAGCCGCCAAAGATGACAAATAAAGATGCAAAAAGATCTAAAACTTACCGGACTAAGAAAATTATTACTTCAAGATCTCGAATTCAAGCCACATAGTTTATAATTTTTCGCTCACATTCTCAAAAGAAAAGTCATTATATTAATTAAAAATATTACATTAGCTATAACATAGAGAGAGAGAGAGAGAGAGAGAGAGAGAGAGAGGTGAATTTGAGTAATAGTTTAAGTTAGCAAGTACAGATCTGTTAGCATTTTTTTAAAAAGGCTAATTATTGTCCTAAAAGCAGTACTTAAGAGTGTAATTAGATGCACATAAAGCTCATAAAGCAGACAATACAAAAAAAAAATAATTATGCTTAACCTTATTAATGATCTTGCTAATCACCCTTAATCTCATCTCCTAAACATTCCAGCCCAGAAAAGCTTATATAAATCAAATTTAAAATATATAGATTTATGATCTAACTTAGTAACAAAACCTGACACCATAGATGACGCGCACAGAAAGGGATGCTAAATATGACAACTAACAGCTACATGTGGGCCATAGCTGTTTTTTAATTATCTGTTTAGTTACTTAATTAGTCGTCTTAATCCTAATTTAAACTCTTCCTAATCCCAGCCGCCTCAATAATGCAGGAAGGAAGGAAGCCCTAATCATTCAGCCACGCCAAAACAAACCCATCTTGCGGTCCGATGTCCCGCCGATACAAAATAAGTGCGCAGACAAACCGGTATCTCTCCTTGCCGTCCGATCTGGTGGGCCCCACTCACACAGAATATTTATGAAGGGGAGGTGGGCACCCACGCACACCCACGTGTGGGGGCATTTGTGGTGATGGGTGTGGACCCGGGTGCCAGGTAATGTCTCGTGACGCCGCGCTTCGTATCCCGCGCGAAAACGACTAGAAGCCGTGCCTGAGCCACGAGGGCATTTTCGGAATGATGGAGGAAGCGAGGGCATTCCTTGTTTGATATAGTCACCCGCAGTTTATACAGTGGCACGCAACCAATAAATCCTTACCGGGGCCCACGGGCTGTGGGCCCCACGTGCCAGTAGACTGCTATGGGGTGCCCCCACGTTTTCCACTTCCGCGGTATTAATCTGTCACGCTGAAAATATGTGGCAATCAAATTTTTGTTATATATTTAATTTTTTAAAGTAACGCAAAACATAAGAATTTCTGTAATATAGTTTTTTTTTATTTTTTTTCCGAGTCTTATTATTCTTAGTTATTTATATTATAATTTCATAATAGATTTAAATGTTGAATATTTTAACAAATTTATATAAAATTATAAATCTATAATTTAAATAAAAATATGGATACTATTAGGCAATATTTTTAATATTAAAAGTTAAATATGCCTTAATTTTTTTTAAAAAAAAAACTTTTTGATTAAACTTTTTCACTAAATAATCAAATGAATTTAAAATATTTAGTAAGATTATAAAATTGATATTTTTAAATTTCGCACTCTGCTTTTTTTAAGCATTTAGGTCAATTAAGATAAATTCACACACACACCCATTCGATAGGTAACTTTCGAATCTCATGCTTCCTTTTGTTTTCTCTTAGTGCAACTTTTTAGTATAAAAATTTAAATTTTTATACTAAAATTTTATTTTTAGAAGCCAAAAAAAAACCGTCCCAATTAGTAATCAAAGTTTTAAACTAAGAGATCAGTGTAAGCTTCCTTTCTCATTCTTTGATAATGATATGACAAAAATTATCAATCATAAATCACATCACATATTAAGCGGCCATTATTTTTTCAAAAAGTTTAATGAATGTTTGTCATTTTTTGTATTTTTAAATTAAAAGAAATAATAATAAGAAAAATCATTCTAAAGTAGAGAATCTAAAAAGGATGTTTAAAGGTGTTATCTAGTAAATAGACCATTTTAAAAATATTAAATTTAAAACTTTTAGAGTGCTCCCATAATCGTTTGAGATATTAGAGAAATTTTTTTATCTCTTATTGAGTCTTAGTTAATATTGATGCTTTATAAAACTTATGTAATTATGGATAAAATTTAATTTATATTTCAAATCTCAAATGACTGATTATTTGGATCATAAATATTTGAAATCAAATTTAAGATTATTTGAACCTTATATTCAGCAAATTTATTGTTTAGACAATGTAATTTGACAAGATTGATTTAATTGTACTAAAAAAATCACCGAAGATAAAATTAAGCACTAAAAAGCATCATTAAAAAGTTATTGTGATTTTTTAAGGGCTTAAATGCACACAAATTTAGATGCTTATTATTAAGCATTTTGGTGACATGAATCTGATAAATCAAAATACTTTTAAAATCTATAATGTGATCATAGACTCAATTAGGGTTTATGGTTAACATAATTCTAGAACTTAGAAAATTTCAAAGCTTTATATTAGGAGTGCAAAACGGGTCAACAAGCGAGTTTAAGTCCGACTCAAAGTTGACCCACTCTGAATCCGATCAACTTGAATCAGACTCGTTTAATAAACAAGTCAAAAAAGTTGAACGCAAACCCGACCTGCTAGCAAACATAAACCCAACCCGATAATATATATATATATATATATATATATATATATATATATATATATATATATATATATATATATATATATATATATATATATATATATATATATATATATATATCATAATTCATGATTAATTAACAAAAAATAAGAAGATTTATCAATAAATAAAAAAATGTTAAACAAATAATTTTTAGGTCAAAATTGAGTTGGTGGGTCAACCTGAATCCAACCCATTTAATAAACGGGTCGAAATGCATGACCAGAATCCAACTCATTTTTTTCGAACAAAATTTCTTGGATTAAGATGTCGGGTCGAGTCAGTTATTGATACCCCTACTCTATGTATAAGCACAAAGCAGTAGTAATTCATCAATATCAATGATTGTCATCGACACTCCCAAACATTATTTGTTTATCAATAACAATGCTTATCATTTTCACTGCCATAGATAAATCAACTATTGATGTTGCACATCTATCAGTTGTCAACATCCAATGCCTAACTTCTATATCTTTAATTTCTCGATCTTCCCTTATAATGGAGAACGAGTGAGTCAATTTGTTTAGCATTGTTTAATGTTACATAGGGGTGCACATTGTCTGGTAGGGGTGTCAAAAATGGGTTGCAGGTCGGGTTCGGGTCAAACACGATATTGACCCACTGCTATTTGACTTGACTTGAACTAGAACCATTTTTGCAAACAGGTCAACAATTACAACCCGGACTGACCCGTCAAATTTTTGGGTTGACCCGACCCAACCAAATTAGTTAATTTAAAATGAGTTGCAGGTCAGACTGCATGCGCCACCGGTGATTGAAGATGTGACCTATAACAACCACTAAAAGCCAGCGACATGCCTAATAGAGCTCGGCCTGGAGGCTGACTGTGCGAGGTTAGGGTCGGCTGTGGGGTTGTTGTTGTATTGAGGAAGAGAGTTGGAGGCGAATTGGTCGATTTTAGTGTCAACAACAATAAGGTCGGTTGTAGAGGAGTGCCAGTTGGTGAGCGACAGATCCGATGGGTGTTTAAGGGACGGATAAGGGAGAGATAAGCACAAGAGGGACGATATATGGTGTGTTATATCCATTCAAACCAGAGAGGAAGGAAAGAGGGAGCATCAGCTGTGTCTTCCTGCGTGAGAGTGAGGCGTGCGTCTTACATGCAAAGGGAATCGATTTGGCGAGGCGGCAAGGGCAACGAGCGAGCGAGGTGGTGAGGGCATAATTGAAACGAACATGTGTTTCTTGGTCAAAATCGGGTTTTCGGGTTAACCCAAACTCGATTTAGAATTTGAAACGGGTCAAAAATTAGGACCCAAATCTGACCCATTCTTAAAACGGGTTGACCCCAACCCGAAAAATTTGAAGAATTGAATTTTCGGGTCGTGTCAACTTTTTACATCCCTATTGTTTGGTTAAAAATAATTTTTTTTTTACTAAACGGATCTTATTTGGTTCATTTGATTCAATTCTTAAACTATAAATTTGATCATTAGTTTTTGGTTTTCAGTACAATTTTTATTTTTGTGAAACCAATTACATTAAAAATAATATTTTACTAGTTTATTTAAATATCAAATCAACAAAATCTATGAATTATAAATAAACAATACAAAATAAATATGTGGCATAAAAATTATTGCCGATAAAATTATAAATTTTAGTAATGATTACTTGGTATTCTTTTTAATACATGTTATTTAAACTAATAACAATTATATTCATTGTTAAAATTAATTATATTTTGGTTCATTTAGAACCGAATCTAACTAACCATATTAAAGTTTAGTCTAGTTCAAGTTTGATAGGTTCGATTTTCAATATTTTAGAATTAAAATCAATTGCTTTTGTAAATATGTAATACAAAAGGTCCAAACCGAACAAATGCACACACTTAATATAGGCAAACCTTTGATTTTTCTTGTTGATCATTGCTTGTATGACACAAGCCTTCCTAGTTGTCTATTACCCCTAGCTCTTATAAGAAGAACTATAGAATCAAATAGTCCGATGTTGCCCAATTGTTGATGCCTCTTAACTTCTAACGTTCATAATTAACTCTAGTTTGTTGTTTAACAAAGAGTGACATTTGATATTCATCAGCTACTGACTTCTGATGCAATTCTTTATGATCTTCCAATTTCTCCTCAAATAATAAGAATACTTTAGTGAGACTAGCCAACAACAATGGACATTTGAAATTTCATGTTGAAACTTGCCCGAAACATATTAAGGATTGTTCAACATTTGATACCCAGCAATTTGGTCACCCAGTCTTCACTTATGGGAGAGTGGCCAAGACAATTACATTACAAAGCCTAACCACTAACATTTCTTATTAATTATCACCTAATACATATCAAAATGTGATGTTTAATGTCTTTTTTTTCACCAACAACTTTTATTAGTCATCTCAATTACAAAGCCTCTCTTTTTATAAGAAGAATGATATAGTTAGCCTAACAAACATACCCTAACCTCAAATATTTCTTATCGACCATCGCTCGATGCCCTCCAAAGAGTTATGTCCAACATATATGAGTAGCCAAAATTTATTGCAAGCCTTTCCAACTATTTAGACTACCCCACATTGCTCGACCTTTGATCCTACATTTCTCATTATTCATGTTCAGACAAATGCTAAAGTATGATGTTTAATATCCATCAACCATTGATATTTGATAAAATCCATCACAAGTCATGGTCTCCTCTCTATTAAGGAGAACAACTATGATTCCCTAAGATCTAAATTGAAAGAATTATTTACTTTTATCTTTTAATCATCTAATAGAGTTTCTATAAAATCGTCAATATAAATCAATGCATCCAATGAAAGCAACTAAGTTTCACATACATCAAAATCTTTCACTATATTCTTTGATCAAAATCTTATTTACAATAGTCAGGAGATTATTTACAATGAATAATTTATCACAAGCTCTTGATTATGAATGAATAAAAAATACAAAATATCAACAGAAAAAAGTAGACATCTCAATTAGCCTCACTCCACAAAGTTTTGGTCCCTTCCCTATCCATAAATCAATAAAATTTATATAATTAGTTTACAAAGCCCACCAAAAATCCAAAACTCACTAAAGCTTCCAATACAAAATTTTAGAAATCAATATATATGCTCATCTCAATCAATACAATCAATAGTAAATAGTATATCAATGATCATTCATCAATACTATGAATCAATATAATCAATAATGAAAAGCATGAATTATTATGCTAAAAACTATTAATAAATAACATGTTCAAGAAAATAATCGTGATAATAATCAATTAGTCTATACACTAAAATCAGTACTACAATCATTTAATATTATCCTTGTATCAGTGAGATGAATCATGAATATACAAGTGCCTATATGCATGCATGAAATAAGGAATACATGACTCAATTATCAATTTCATCTATTCTTAATCATCAATTCTTCATCTATTATTTTATATGATATCAATGTATAAATCAATTTCATATAGTTTAATAAGGCAAGATATTGAGCTTTAATGTAGCGTAATCATCTTTCCCTTTGTTATTCATTAATCTTATCATTTATTCATTAAGTCAATTATTATTATTGGTGGCTTTCAATAATATATGAAGTGTCTTCACTTTTTGTCCTTTGGTATAATTAGTCATCAATTATAGGCTATAACTAGGATAACATCATAAACTATCTTTAAACAAAATATTATCATCCCACCCTTCTATATAAGGTACTACCCTTTTAATAGCCAGCCTGCATTAATTATGGTATTAATAGTTAACCTTCATTGCTTACATGCAAATGACATATTCATCGTATATCAATAGTATTATTTTCAAACATAATAAAAAAACATGTGTACATAAGGTAAAGCAAAGAATTCTATAAAATGTATACTATTTATCAATATTCAAAAAATAATAACTTCTAATTTATCCGATGAAACTGTATAAAATTACAGTCAAAATGTCTATAAAATTCATATCTATTATATATAAAAAGTTACATGATGAAAGCTCAATAAATTAGAATAAAATATATTTTTATTACTTTTGGGATGATTTAAATCAGTAAATATAAAACCATTGAAAATTAAAATTGGAATTGGGTTACTAACAACAATCATAAGACTCCTTTTTAATTGGGGCAAAGACAAAAATAATCAAAATGCAGCTTTCTTTCTCTTTCTCTATCCTCTCGCTCTCCCTTTCCCTCTCTTCTTCCTTACCCTGCAAACCACAATAATGAGGGGAGGAAAGGGTTTAGTGCTTAGGGTTTTATAATATATATATATATTAGTGTGTGGCATCATGGTACCCAAGTGACCAAGTGTCGTTATGCTGCATGCAATTCCAACGTTACTGTAAAACATTAATCAATGGCATAGAGTGCCAATCTATTGCACTTCTTAGCACATCTGTGCTCCATTTAGTATTTTGAAAATTTTGGAAATTCATATATTTTAAAAATAGGGCAATAATAATATACATACCTTATAAAAATATCATCTTCGATATTTCCTTTAAGGATATGGGCAACAAAACCAGTGCAAAATAAATCCATTTCAAAATAAATTCATTTAAAAATAAATTAGTCTATTTCAAAACAAATAAAATCAATTTGATTTTTTTTTATAAAATCCAAAACAACACTAATCATTGACTTCTTATTCCATTTCAAGAAATCATAAGTTCAATAAATCTATAAGATCACACATACATGCCATTCAATCACATATCATTCAATATGATATGCAATGATTATCAATCAAATTTAAATACACAGGATTAAAAATGCTAATAGTGGAGCATCCAGGCACTCTGTTGAATCAAACTATAAACTCTATGTCGCATTAGTGCTAGTACTGGTGTAGCAGAATTTATTTAGCTTTCTGACTTCCATGGGCTCCCCTCTCATGTGTTCTGCTCATGAACCCTTCATTGTTCCCTCTAGATCCAACCAATTACTCTCATGGAGTCTGTTAAAGCCTATTGAATTATTTTTGAAAATTTTCTATCTTTTAAGTTTTGTATCTTTCTTTATCTAACTTGCCCTTTAACTAAGAGGTTCCATTGATTTATGTAAAAACTAATCTTTAAGGGAATTCTCTAAGACATAGCTTAATACATTGTCCCTTGCCTCTTAGTATGATTCAATATCTCAAGTATTTATTGTACGGGTTATATATCCTTTATCAAATAATTTTAGATCTAATAATCCTAGTTTTCAAATTAAAATTTACAATTTTGTGGATCACTAATTCTCTTTACTATTCATATATTTATCATTATTGAGTAGTCAATATTAAATATAATGAATGATAAATCATTCTTCTTTTACTCAATCAAATTTGTTTTTCTATAAACGATTGAAATCTGTTGCACGAGATTCGGCCTAAATCCCCAATGATCTTCTGCGCAAGCTTAAGAGATCATGTTCAAAATTCAATGATTTTATTTTTTTGGCTAATGAACTTGTATTAGATTCCATATAAGCTCATCAATATTGGCTCTTAATATATATAAAAGATAGTGAAGTAGCACAATAAATAATAATAAGGGGCTGTTTGGTCGGAAGTAAAGTGGGCGTAAAATAAATTAAATGCAGGAGTTTTGAGAAGTTTGGTGTTTGGTTGTATGAAAAGTAAATACAAGATAAAGCAAAGTCAATGCAATGCATTTCACTTTAGTTCATTTTTGACATAAATCATTCTCGCCCAATTTTGAAAGAGAACTGTTTAAATTGCATCAAAGCTTACTTTACCACCGTCTCCACCACCCCACTGCCGGACGCACCTACCACCGTTCACCGTCACCGCCCTCGCCACTGCCGCTGACACCCACCTCCACCAGCCGCTAGTCATCGCCACTACCATCTACCGCTGCCATCACAACTGGCCTCCAACGATGACCACCGACTACCGTCAACCACCATGAGCAAAACTTTTTTATATTTTACATTGCATTCACTTTACTTCAAATCATACAAAATAAAAGTAAAATCATGCATTTCTTTTACACTCATCGAAATAACACCAAAAGTATTCATTTTACATCATATTTTTTATGTTCATTCATTTTACCTTCAGAGAAAAGAGGTGGAGGTAAATATTTGCATATGATAATGATAATTTATTTGAGAAAATTTATAAAAATATATATATATATATATTATATTGAATTATTTAATAAAATTAAATAATTAATACGATAATTTAAATTTAATTTTTTTTTCAGAGAAGCATAACACTGCTTTTTAATATAATAATAATATTTTATGGAAATATTTAAAAATTATGACATTTATTTTTTCAAAAATATTTGCATGTGCCAAACATGTAATACTGGAATAATAACTTTTGCATAGGAGGATATGGTAAACACGCTGGCAAAAATAATCTCGCTCTCTGCGCCGAGAAGCTTTAGATCGTACGGCTCTGATGAGCGCTTCGCTGGAATTAGCGGAGGACAGCTGGTGCGTACGGCGTCAGATACGCAGCTCCGGTCGCCGTTCGGCTGTCGATAACTGTAGCCGA
Organism: Dendrobium nobile; assembly: GCA_022539455.1. NCBI lineage: Eukaryota > Viridiplantae > Streptophyta > Magnoliopsida > Asparagales > Orchidaceae > Dendrobium > Dendrobium nobile. The sequence continues at coordinate 71,597,812 of CM039723.1, forward strand.
GCTGTCTCCTCCTCCACAATTATATTTATTTATTCCTTCTGCTGGACAAACTCTCTCCCCTTCGCCACATTTTCCCAATTCTCGCCTCATCATTTCGTTAAATCCCTCATATATCCCGCCTCTCTTTCGTTTGACCATAACGACGACCACAACGGCTACAGCACTTAACGGGCCGATTTTTCTACTTTTTATTTAAACTTCTGCCAATTAAAAAAATATATATATATTTTTGGGCCGATAAACAACATAAATTATTTAAATGATTGAATGTGTTACTGATCAATGTTTGACCACATATTTATGAATTTGTGTGAAGGCTCGATGCTAGAGGAAATGTTATATTTAAGAAAAACATGTAAATTACATAGCAAGTATGAGCAAATGTTGACAACTCTATTTAATCTTATCTATCATTGGAGCTATATCAGTCTTTCACGTATATGCATACCATTATGGATTATATCTGTAAGTGTTGTTTGATTTGCTAAAAAGAAATGCAATCTGAGTAATTTGGAGTTGTTTTGATGATTTTAAAAGTAATGCATGACATTACTTTTTTTGTTTGATTTGAAATAAAGTGAATACAATATAAAGTGCAAAAAAGTTATGTCTGAGGTGGCCGACATGATGGGTGGCAGTCAATCAGTGGTGGATGATGGGGGCTAGTGATGGTTCATGGTAATCGGTAGTGGAAAAATGCGACAAATAGTGGTCGGCGGCAGCTGACGGAGCTGCAAGTGGTTGCGGCCAATGTCGGAGGTGGCTGGCAGGCAGTGACAATTGCGATGAGTTTGCGGTGCATTTAAAAATCGTCCAAATCAGAGAAATTCCAAATACAAAGAAAAAAAAAAGAATTAGCTGATGCATTCCAAAAGCATTGAAATTTTACTATGCATTTCTTTTACTTCAAACCAAACACCAACATCTTCAAAATCCTCTTTACAGTAAACCAAATAGCCCATGGGTATAAAACCACTCATCCACTTGAGCATCCTCATGTTTACAACACTTAACTTAATTTTATGCTTCTCTTCTATATGCCAATATTTTGTGTCATAAAGTATTTTAGGTCTCATGAACATCTTATAAAAATTTCTCTTATGTTTGAGGAGTAATTTTTTATCAAACAACAGACCTAAAGAATTCCTCCATTTAAATCAAGGGCGGAACCAACCTCAGAGACAAAAAAAATGGTCGCTAAAGATATCTTTTAGCTACCAAAAATAACTAAGGCCTCGCAGCGCCTTAACTATATCCTTTATCATCGTACGCTTTGCAGATGTGTCGGGGCTCCAAGGCGGCAACACCCCTTTGTGGGGTTTTTATAAGGATATTTTTAGAATTCAAATTAATAAAAAATATGATGAATTCTCTTTACTATTTCTCCTTGTATTTGGTTCATCATTCCCTAACAATAACAAATATACACAATGTGTTTAATTATGCAAAGGACTAAACACCATAGTATTTTAATATTTTTAGGGGGGGGGGGGGGGTTGCTTGAAAATTCTTGTAATAAAGAATAAAAATAGATTGAGGGGGATAAATTACCTAAAGAATCACACAATAAAGAATTTTTTAATCCCCCTGCCCCCGGCGGCAAGCTAAAGGGGGATCCGCCCCTGACTTCAACCATCTAACTTAAATTCTACTAATAATATCATTGTTTAAATCATCATCTCTTTGAATAATAAACCAAATAAATCTAAAATGTAACAGCCTTAACTCTTAACTATCGAGATATTGCCCACTTTGGCCTAAAAACCTCATAATTTTATCATGTTGGCATAACTTCCTAGGAGGTCACCCATCCTAAAATTTATTAGAGATGAGCACGCTTAACTATGAGGTTGCTTAATGAAATTTTAACTATTATACCAAAAGATGCCTCAATGTTTAAGAGCTTAGATTCTTTTACTTAAGAGATTTCACAATCTCCCTCACTTAAGTAATTGACATCCTTGTTAGTATCTATCCCAGAATCATCCAACTGAAAGATAGGATTCTAGTGGTGACCTCTACAAGTTTAAGTGATGACTCTATCACGTAACACTATAATAGAATTAGTCTATAATTAGTCTACCGCATCGATATAAAATGAGCATACTTCATCAATATATCCATAACCACTTATATTGTGTCATGTATTTTCCTAAACCTAAGAATACTTATAGAAAAATCCATTGCGATCTCTTTCTACTTTCACTTAGGAATAGGCAAATGGTTGTAATATCCCATCAAATCTCTGATAATTAGCCTTTACTATTTGATATGCTTCACACTTAAACCAAACTCTGACATTTCATGCTTCAATCCAATCGATCAGAATATGTACTTCATATCACGATACATTTTATTACTATCTAGATAAATAGTATGCTTTGAATTGTGAGCTTCATATAAAATCACACTCCTTAGATCACCATCATCTTGGATCAATAGTTTTCTACCATAGAAAACCACACCTTACTCATCTATCTATAAATCAGGTCTCTTTCTAGATTGAATCAGATCCATAAACCTCATATATTTTTCAACTTCCTTCAGTGATTCTTTAATCATGTCCTGTAATGAGGGTTAAACTATCATTTGATAAATGATTACATTAGACACATTAGAGGAACACAATTTCTAACTCTAATCTCTTCATTTCTCTCATAAATGCTTGCTTAGAAGTAACCAAACTAGCTTCCATTCCTATTAATTTCCTGGTCAAAGCATTAGTAACCATATTTTCCATACCTAGCTAATAAATGATATCCAAATCATAGTCTTTAATCATCTCCAACCACCTTCTTTGCCTCGGATTTAACTCTTTCTGATGAAAATATACCTCAAACTCTGATGGTTGATATAGATCTTACATCTAATGCCATATTAACTTTTGTAAAATATATTCACTTTTAACTCTAAATCATGTGTTGGCTAGTTCTTCTCATGCAGATTCAACTTTTGGATGCATAAGCTACCACATTTCCATTATGTTGCAACATACATCCAAGGCCCTATAAAAAAACATCATTATACACCTAAAATCTCTTAATACTTGACAAAATAGCTAACATAGGGGATGATATCATATATGCCTTCAACTTTTGGAAACTCTCATCACACTCTGGCGTCCAATTAAATGACACAGTTCTTCTGAGTTAACCTTATCAAAGGGATAACAATCTATGAAAAGTCTCTAACAAACTTTCTATAATATCATGTCATGCCCTAGAAAATAATGAACCTCGATCATAGATGTCAGCCTCAAGTAATCTACCATAGCTTACACTTTTTGGAGATTCACAACAATTCTCTCCTTGCTCACCATGAGCCCCAAAAAATCCACATAAGTCAACTAGAATTCATACCTCAAAAAATTTAGTATACAACTTTTGTTACCTCAATATCTCTAAAGACATTTTTGAATGAACCATATATTCCTCAAATTTTGAATACACCAGAATATCATCAATAAACATGATAAGGAACTGGTCCAAAGATTCTTTGAAGACTCGGTGCATCAAATCTATAAATACTAACAGAGCATTTGTCACACCAAATGCCATCACTAGAAACTCATATTACTTGTATATAGTACTAAAATCCATCTTCACTACATCTTCTACTTTCACCCCGAATTGGTGATAACCTAATCTCAAGGTAATATTAGAAAATATAGATACTCCCTCTAACTAATCAAACATATCATATATTATGGGTAGTTGTTTCACTGTTACTTTATTCAAATCTCCATAATTTATACATATACTCAGAGATATATCCTTCTTCACAAAAAAATATAGGAGCGCTCCATATGACGATCCACTCAACCTGATAAAATCTCTATCCAATAGCTGTAACTGCATATTTAACTCCTATACCTTCCTAGGTGTCATTATATTCAGAGTTTTTGCTATCAGGGTTGTACCTAACACCACCTCATTATAGAGAAACCTTTCTCTCTAGAGGCAACCTAGATAACTCTTTAGGAAAAATATCTAGGAATTCCTTCACATTAGAGCATCTTTAAAGCCCTTAACAAATTTATTCAAATCTCATTAATAAGCCAGAAATACATAATCTTCTTTTTTGTTTCCCTCTCATCTCTCTCTTCATATTAAGAAAAAAGCACTTATGACACCTAAATTAGTTTCTCGATATTAGATTGAAATTTTGACTGGGATAATTGATTTTTTAGATCTTATAATTCATAAAAATGATATTAAGACTAAGGAACTATTTAAGGAGACTACAACTTAGATAAAATAACTAAAGTATCATATACAAGCTAATTTGAATCATTTATAAAATAATAGAAATCATGTCCCATACTCTGGCTAAAAAATAATACAATTTTAGAAGATAAGGATTTTATATAGATCAAGGAGAAGTCCAACCTAATCAGAGGAAACCCAACCTTAGGAATAGAGATATAAAAGACCATCCTCATAGAAAAGATGGTGATTTTAATGATCCCTTAGGAGAGTTAAAGTTGAAACTCTCACCTATGATGAAACCCATGACTCTAATATATTTCTAGGGTAGTTAGTCCAAAGTGATGGTCTTTTTATTAGTATAAGATAGATGACTATCAAGGAGTTAATTTTGCCAAAATGAAATTAATCATATATACAAAAATATATTTGACAGACATACATGTCATTTTGGTGAAGAAAAATATTTTTATCATGTATGTGATGCGTATTAAAAAAGATATAAATTCATTATAAATGGAGGACATACAATGAATGTCATGTCTACTCACACCATCATTAGAGTCAATCTCAAGATCGAACCACACCATGAACCTTTTCATGTCATTTAGTCAACCATATCTCTCTCCCAATTATACATAGATGCCCAGTTCCTATCAATATTGGTATTTATAAAGTCAAATATGTTTTGATATTTTTTTCCCACGGATATTGCTAACATCTTGCCAGGAAGACCTTGGTTTGTTTGACATGAGTGTTACTCATAATATAGAGAATACTTATATTTTCAAATATAATAACAAAACCCTAAAAGACTTCAATTGATTGAAGCTACTACCAATGATAATATCATCATTTTTTTATCCTAATTCAAGTACCTATGTTATAAGTACTTTCATGGTCTCACGAAAAATGAAATTTTGAAAAATATAATTTTTGATCTGAGTATTCCTTAGTCATTACATATAAAATAAGTAACTCTAGACAATGGTGAGGCTTACATACCGATTATGGTATCATCACTCCTTTTTTATCACATTGACATTGCACCAAAATGACTTCTTGATGAATTATCCCCTCTTATAACCATCAAACATGTTATTGATTTAGTTTCAAGTTCATAAATTCCTAACCTTCCTCATTACATAATTAATCACACTAAATACACTAAAATAAAATGATAAGTTGAGAAATTACTTATGAAAGATTATGTACAAGAGAGCCTTAGTCTCTACTTGATCCAAACCTTACAAACCCCCTATGATAGATGAAATATGGCAAATGTGTGCTGATAATCGAGCTATAAATAAAATTACGATAAAGTAAAAATTTTTTATTCCTCAACTAGACTACATGCTAGATTTAGTCTCAAGGGCTAATTTTTTCTCAAAACTAATCTAAAAGAATGTTATCAGTAAACTTGGATTAGATCGACAGATAAATATAAAACTACTTAACAAAACCCCCACCAACTTTATAAATGGTTTGTCATCCCTTTGGACTCTTAAGTGCCCCTAGCATATTCATGAGGTTGATGAATATTTTATATTTTGATGACATCCTAATATTTAGCTCAAGTGAAATAGACCACTTGCAACATTTTAGGAAAATTATTAAGACTCTTAGGAAATAAAAATTATACATCAATTGGGAAAAAAAATTCCTTTTACAAATTGAAGTGATGTTTTTATTTATAATTTTCACTATTATGATAAAATATGATCCTACTAAAGTTAAAGCTATCTTAGTCTGGCCAAAACCTAAAAGTTTCATTTATGTTAAAAGCTTTTATGGCTTAACCACTTTCTATTAAAAATTCATCAAAGTATTGAGTATCATTATAGTTTCAATCATTTACCTACTAAAATTAGATAAATTCCATTAGATCCTAATCACACAAAACGTCTTGGATCAAATTAAGGTTCTTATGACTTCTACATCAATGCTCAAGCTTGTTGATTTCTCTAAAATCGTTAAGGTGATTTTTTATGCATATGTAGTTGAAATTAGAGGAATATTAAGCCAAGAAAACCATCATATAACTTTTTTTAGTGAAAAACAAAATGAGTCAAAATAGAGGTATTTAACATTTGATAGAGAATTCTATGATGTCATCTAATCGTTGAGATAACGGCGACATTATCTTTTACATAGGGTGTATATTTTCATTGTAGACCTTCATGCCCTTAACTTTATCAATACCCAATAAAAATTAAGCTATAGGCATGCAAAATGGAGTATCTCCAGGATTACTCCTTTATCCTAAAATATAAACTTGGAGTTGAAAATAATTCTATTGATGTTTTATCAAAGATAACATTGACAATCTATTTTTTAAAAGTTAAAATTTAAAGATTTAAATGAATTAGAGATGAATACATGGTGTGTCCTAACTTTCATCATATATATATCAAGTACTTGGGCAAATTATTAATCTTATAGGGAACATTCTCAATAGTTAGTGAATATCTATAATGAAAAAATAACTCCATATCCCTAGATCCTCACTTAGGGAATTCCTAATTTCTAAATTACATTTAAAGGAATTGCTTATAAGTTTAAAAAGATAAAATAATACATTTAATGAAAAGTCAATTTTTTGTCTTCACTTAAATGAGATGTTCAAAAATTAGTAGTCCAATCTTTAACTTGTACATAATCTAAAGCTAACAAATAAAAGTTTGATTAATATATTATTTTGCCTATTCCTTAAAGGCCTTGGGAAGATCTCTAGATGGATTTTATCTTAATGTTTCCCCATACAGCTTGAGGACATGATAGCATTTTTATAGTAGCTAATAGGTTCTCCTAGATGGCCAATTTCTTACTATGCTCCAAAATTAATGATGCTTCTCATATTACTATATTATTCTCTAAGAAAATTGTGCACTTTTATGACCTTACTTCGACCATTATTGTTTATCATGATGTTAGGTTCAATTTATATTTTTGGAGGACTTTATGAAAATTATTTGGCACTAAACTGAAATTCTCATTTACATTTCATCCCCAAATTGATAGATAAATTGGAGTAGTAAGCTGAGCATTATAAAACCTACTTATATGCCTTATCAAAAAACATTTAGAAAATTAGAACGTCCATTTGCCTACATCTAAATTTGCATATAATAATATTATCTCTAGAACACGCAAAACATCACCTTTTGAAGTATTGTATAGTCAAAACCCTAGGTGACCAATTGATGTAAACAATATCTCTTTTTATGCTTTTTTCGATTTAGCATTCATATTTACTAAGGACTTTCAAAGCTTACATGATACAATAAGACAAAATTTACTTCAAGCAGTGAAAAATATGTTTTTTTAATAAATCATAATCGATTAATAAAAGAATTTAAAGAATGCGATTATATTTTGATTCATATCTAATCAGATCTTACCAAACATCTAAGTTTGAGAAGTTATTATAAGGGCATGTGCCCCCTTCAAAATTCTTAGGAAAATTGAAACTAATGCCTCTCGCCTTGATTTATCTTTTAATATATAAATCCATCATGTTATTAATATTTAATATATTTTATCATCTAAGGGAGTTAGCAAACCTCCACTTCTTTAATCTAACCATTTAGTAGGAAACATAATTCTCTATTTATTGAATCTAGCTTTTTTATACATCGATCATATCATCACTAAAGAAGCATATACCAATCCAACAACTAAGCAAAGATTTTTAATTCGTTAAAAGAATAAACCATCTATTGATGATACATGATTGACTCGTACTAATTTAGAAATTTGGCCTCATAACTAATAAAGACTATTTACATTTTATTCATTTGAGCCCTTAAGAGTTGATGTGGCACATCACATGGACAGAGATAATCAAGCTAAAAGCCAAATTACAATATCTAAGACCAAATCCAAAAAAAAAAAAAAAGATAAAAGAAAATGCTCAATTATAAGAGCATAATTAAGAGTCTATAGTTTTGAATATTTTAAATATAATTTATATTTTATTTTTTATCTACAAATTTATATGACAGACTTTGATAATTTTGTTATGGATAACATATTAAAATAAAGTGGTTAGAATTATTTTTCATTAATGGCAACCTACCCTTCATTTTTTTCCTCCAAAATTGGTTGTCTAAGAGTCTTATAATAACCATAAATATGGACTAAACCATTTTATAATATTATTAATGAATGAAATAATTTGGTGGAGAATTAGTCTTTATTTACTTGATGCTTGGTGGCTTCAAGTGGTTTACACATTTTTGGTGAGTTATGTAATTATCTTGGTATTTTCTTTAAATTAGTTATTACATGTGACACCTCAAGATCTAAATTGGGATGAATTATATATTTCATATCTTAATTAATATACCAAAGCTTCTAACAATTAATTATTACTAATAAAACTAATAAAAGTAACTACAAATTTTATGCATTAAAATATTTTCATATTCATTCCTCAAAATTCAATTTATAATAGTTAGGATATCAAAGAATACATCTGTCTATCTTTATATGCTCCTAACTACAAAAGAATGAAACCAAAATACATAAAATAAAATAAATTTTGAATTCTGATTTATCTCACTCCAATGGATCCTGACCCCTTCCTAAACATATATAAAACCACAAAGTGAGCTAACAACTCAGTAGGTTATCAAAACATATAACTGCAATCAATGCAAGATAATAGAAATATTATACATATAATTATTAAATCCAAAGTAGCATAATTATGTATCAATCAATATAAATAATATCATTTCTTATGAGTAATAGAAATCATTAATAGAAATATAATTCATTAGTAGTCATATAAAGTATCAGTGTATTATGTCATTCATATACTCATGCCAAATACAATATAGTTGGTATATTTTGAATTCATGACAATAACAACAACAACAACAACAAGCCTTTATCCCACTATGTGCATAGAATTCATGACAACTCAGTCAGCTACATGAATCCTTTTTCTCCATTGTGTCCTATTAAAGGTCAAATTCTCGTTTAAATCTAATAAAGAAAGGTCATTCCTAATATTTTCTAACCAAGTCTTTTTAGGTCTACCTCTACCTTTCTTAATATAAGTCAAATCTAATACCTCTACTCTCCTAACCGGGTCATTGGAAGGCCACCGTTTTATGTGACCAAACCATCTAAGGCGACTCTCTCTAATCTTATCTTCTACTGGAGCTACTCCAACCTTTTGCATAGAATATTTTGACTTCATGCATGTCAATAAATTATGCTTTATTTCATTATATATATTATTTCATGTACATTTGTATACATGTCATATTAAACTAGTGGACACCTATTCTATACATGTTGTGCAGCATTAAGTATAAATACAAATATATCATGTATTCCTATCATATTCAATGCAATATGATATCATGTATATCATATGTCTTTATAGCAATCTCATCAGTCAAGTTAATCTTATCATATGCATATATCGGTCATATCTTGTATCACGTGTATATCATATCACTTATGTTATTTATCATGCAGGATGATGTCATATGCTTATGAAAGCAAGATAGGATATCTAGCCACTTGTGGTGTTTTTTTTATATCTTGACCTATAGGTCAACCTTATATGAATCAATCTCAATTACATCAGCAATATTTGCAGGAATTGGTCTCATATCGCATATCACCAGTCATGTGGTTTTCATGTAAAAATTCTTCACTTGTTTCCTATCAACATATCATATTTGTCAATCTCCTTATAACTCCCTTTTCATATCACTTAGAATTATATAATAAATTTTAATTAAAGAAATGTACATCAGCCCACTCTACTATATAGGATAATATGTCTCTAGTCAATCTAAAGATTTTACGTACATTTCATATCATATAGATCATATAATAATAAGCATAATATAAACCCAATGCAACTATCATCATAATAATCAATATGCATTTAGTATGAAAAAATATACATTTGACTAAATAAATAGTAAATTAATGCATATCATATATTTTATTACAAGATACATTATACTTACTCCTAATAATCTTATACTCAGTATTATACCACTCATTTTAGATAAAATGACATATAAAAGAAATCACCAAATGAATTTTCTATATAAATCAGTCAAAATATTCAGGGTAATAGTATCTACTACATATCAAAAGTTACATAGTGAAAATCATTAAAATGAGAGATATTGCATTTTAATCCATTTTAGGTGGGAGAAAATCAGCAAAATATAAAATAATTGAAAACATAGATAGGATTAGAGTTACCAACCACAATCAAAGCAACCTTTATATTAGGAGATGTGAGCTTAGCCTTTTTTTTTTTCATTTAATACATTTATAAATTGTGGGTTATTACATTACACCTCTTAAAAGCCTACTCCAACCTCTTCCTTCATAACATAAGCATCGTCTAAAATCAATAAACGAGCAACCAAAATCTTTAAGCCATACTTTCACATAGCTCTGGTGAAACACTTCGACCTTGTCTTATTCTCTACATCTTGGCGTCAACTTAAATTTCGCCAAACTATATCATCAATTACAAATCATAAGCTCACATTCCCAGCTAACCTTCTACCATCATTTTCAATCATTTATTCAACATAAAGGCTACTATTCTAAATCAGCTCAAATTAGACTAGTCTTGACATTCCTATCTGTATACCAATTGAAACTCCTCATCATTCCACCACAAACTTCAAACCTATATTTTAAACAGTAAGCTCAAGATCAATATTCTTTTTCTAGTCATTAATCTCATCAAAAGCTACCCACCTTCAACAATGGAGACAAGTAATTAATATGAATGAAGCTATCAAAAGTACTAAGAGAGTTTTTTGGCTTTAAGATGTGGAAATCTAAGGGTCAGTGAGAGGTACTATTAGGTTTTGGGATAATTTTCATGCTTAATTTTATATAAATATTATGATATAATTTTCAAAGGATAAATGATGGATGGTGGACATTTATGGATAACTTGGGATGTTATGGAGGTAAAAGAATGGCACATGATTAGATTGTAATAGATTTTTTTTTATGGTGTTACTATATTGAAAAAAAATAATGGAGTTTAAGAACTTAGAAATTTATTTCAAAACATTTGATGGTGGTGAAGGGATGCAAATAAAATTAAAAAAAATCACAAAAAAAGGATGATAATAAGATAAAATACTCTCACCAAAGATGGTTGATTTAGGCCACTAAGACACAAGCCAATGAATGCCACCCAAAGAGGAAAACTTCTCCCTAAATCAAAATTTGTTTGTAAAAAAAGAAGCATATATTATAATTTTATATTGTTTATAAAGCTTATCCCATGTTGAAAAATGAGACATCACAAGGAAGGTCAAGAAATGGTTAGCCATTCAATTCCTGTATAAATCTCCATGGAAAACTCATGGGTCATTATTATTCTTTGCACATGCATTCAAAAGGGGACTTGACCATTACAAAATCTTCAAGAAGGGAAAAATTAGCCATGGTGAGTTTGAAATATTTTGAGTTTGATGAGGTAACGAGGTGGTAGCAATTTTCAACTTTCACTAGGAATAAAAATTATCAAGCATTCCTCCTTGCATTTTAAATGATATTACATGCCAACTTTATCCATTTAATTTATAAAAAATACATTCAAAATATAATTATAATGCAAATATGTGATAACATAAACTAGCAAATTTATTAAAATATTCTTCACATGAATGACTTGATGCATTTATGAAAAGGGATTTAATGGCTAGAGAAGATGGGGTTAAATATTAGTGGTTGGTCAAGTACATGTAGTAGAGACGAAAGGTTTCATCCATTTGATGGGTGGATATTATTGTCATTGGTTAATAGGCAAACATCAGCGTTGACCCGTGAATATGTATCATCAATATTCAAACGATTGGTGTCATTGTTGGTCGATGATAGGATTATGTTAGTTGGCAAAGGGCATCACATGCATCGACATTAGTAATGGCATATGGAAAGCATCCCTATTGGTCGACATAGGGCATCTATGTCAATCAATGGCAGGTTGCTAATAGTAGTGATGGTGAGAGTTAGTGTTAATTGAAAACCGATGCTAATGTTAACAAACAAAACTCTTGAATTTTTTTAGTAAAGAATTCTCTCCAATAATGGGCACCTCATAGTTTGTACAATCCATGCCTATTTATACATTTATAGTGTGACATCCTAGTCATTTATATCAAGAATTATGAACTCCATCAAATGACTTGAATTGATTCCACTTGTTTATTTAATATAATACCAAAAATTCATCTAATTGATCATAGATCTTAGTAATATTTTCAAATCCCAAATTCCTTAAATATTCAAACTAGAAACATATAGGATCCACTCCATGACCATCCAAACTCCATTTTTAATAAGCTTATAATCAAAATAAAAGCAACAATTAGATAAACTCAATGATATAGACAATGTGTTGATCCATGCAAATAAACTTGAATCAAGCACCTACAACTATAGTTGGAAACTTTATGAGGCTATTTGAGGGACCAAACATCCTATAAATCTTATGTGTTTAAAGTCAAAATGAGCAATTCAATGAGATAAATCAAATGAGTGTAAGATTATTCAATTCTAATATCATTAAAGTCCTTAGATGGCTGATAAGTATTATATGATTAAGGTGGATCAACATGAACCATATAATGAAATGTTTTGACTTATAGATAAAATAATAATAGAGTCATTTCAAGAAATCTTTAAATAGCCTTTTATTTTACATGTTTAGGGATAGACTAGAAGGAGGCCTTTGAAAGTATTCCAAAGGAGATAAACTAGAGCTCTGCTTCCTAGAATTAGACATATGTTGTCCACTTCTATAATCACCACCTAGATCGACGCTCATCATCTACAATAGCATTAATGCTCATTATACTAATAATGATAAGGCTTACCACCACCAACAAGGTTTGTGTCTATTTTCAACACAAACACCTATGCCATCGCCGCTAACAACAAGAAGTCCCACAATTGCTAATAATTTTGATATGCATCTTCTCAAATGACATAAATGTCTTTCATTATCAATAATACAAATGCCCGTCATTGGCACCGGTGACAACACTCAACAACAAGATTAATACCTTGATCTTATAGAATTAATGAATGTATAATAAGGAAAGCTACCAATATTGAACACAAACAAAAATACAACAAAGCCTACCAAAAACCAAATTCGACCAGATTCAAGATCCAAATGAATCTTTTTTTTTTTTTGAATCTTCAGCTAGAAGAATCTGAGATAAATTCGTTAATAGGCCAACCAATGCTTGGCAGCAACGTAATTAGCCCCATCCGTTGTGGTAAGCACCCGACAGCTCAGATTATGCGGGCGGGGCTAGGAAAAGCGCGGGTGTCACTTTCGGAGCCAACCGACACAAGTCAAAAGCGAGGTGCTGCGGCGGTCATTTTGTTCAAGATTGGGGGGTATATCCGTCATTTGATGTATTTTGAAAAGGTTGGCACTGGGCAAGCACACTACTTGGCTAACCAAGGCCGCTTAATAAAGAGCGAAGAACCCCTCACGCTCCCTTCCCTTTCGCCCTTCTCTTCCGTTTATTTTCTCTTTTTCGGCTTAAGCCCTCTCGTCCGTTACATTCGTGGTGTCTCCTCGGCACCACGTCGAACACTTGGCGGGACCCGGCGGAAGTGTCGCGTCTCGCCACCGTGCTTGCCGGAGGCTGCTGTTTACCGACTGGAGGAAGTAGAGGGGAGGCGAAACGAACCATCGATGGTTTGATGTGGTGATGGGAATCGACGAAGGAGGGAGGCGGTTGATGGGAAGAGTGGGTTTTGGTTTTGCGGTGGGGTGTGCGGTGGTTTCTTGTGCGATCGCAGCTATACTTGTCGGCCGACGAGCGAGGAGCCGGCGGCGGTGGGGAAGTGGTGTAAAACCTGCACAGAATGTTAGCTGGGAAGCAGAGAATACAACTTCAATGGAACAGTAGCTGGAGAAACTACTTGTAATTTGTGTATTAGGAGTAAAAACTGCATATCCAGGCGATTCCTAGGTATAAAACTATCTCTCTGGTCTAACCGAAAGTAACTAAGGGATTTTAAAAGTTAGCTCACAGGCTAACAGCACTAAAACGGAAATAAAGTAGAAATGGTAGTGGGATACGTCCCTGGAAATGAGCACATGGCCCGGTAACTTGTGCTGGCATGACACCTCCTTAAAGATGCTCTGCATCATACGCCCCCGCTTCAAGGAATTGCAGCCTAGCCTTGTTGTCAAGAGAATGCTCTTCATTTGGATGATACGGGTATAAGTCAGCAACATTAAAAGTGTTAGGCGTATTGAATTCTGGAGGTAGCTGAATAATGTATGCATTCTCATTAATGCAGCGAAGAACCGGAAAGGGTCCGAACTTCTTTTGGCTAAGCTTACTGTAGGAACCCGCAGGTAGTCTTTCCTTCTTCAATCGCACCCAAACAAGATCTCCAGCTTTAAACACTTGCCGGCGTTTGTGACAGTCTGCATCCCTTTTGTATTTGGCATTGGCCTCTTCCAATCTTGTCCGAACTTTGGCTAACATTTCTGTAAATTGGTCCACCATCGTAGCCGCTGCCTTGCTTTTGCAATTCGGAATTGCTGCAATGTCTAAAACAGTGTTTGGCGATTTAGTATACACAACACTAAATGGAGACATACCCGTAGAACGGTTGACCATGGAATTGAATGCAAATTCAGCTTGGCAAAGCATCTCATCCCACAATGTGGGCTGTTCTTGCACTAAACAACGTAAAAAGTTACCCAACGTCCTATTAACGACCTCCGTTTGTCCGTCGGTTTGGGGGTGGTACGACGAGCTAAGTTGCACTTGTGTCTTCAACCGCTTCCATAACTCCCGCCAAAAGTGACTAATAAACTTTACGTCCCGGTCGGAGGTGAGACTTCTGGGTACTCCATGTAGTCGCACGATCTCCCTGAAAAACAGTTTAGCAATGTTTTGTGCATCGAACGTCTTCTTACATGCCATAAAGTGTGACATTTTGGAGAAGCGGTCCACAACGACCATAATTGAGTCGTTTCCTCGCTTCGTACGGGGTAATCCGAGAATGAAATCCAAGCTCAAGTCTTCCCAAATTGAGTCCGGGACCGGTAGTGGTAGATATAAGCCGGTATTCTGTCCTCCTCCTTTATACATTTGACACACCGAACATCGATCCACATATTTGCTGACGTCTCTCCTCATGTGTGGCCAGTAGAACTTGTTCTGCATTTGCAACAAGGTCTTGTCGCGTCCTGCGTGAGCTGCTAGACCTCCCCCATGAATTTCTTGAATGATTCGCTGCCTCCACGACGATTGGGGTATGCATAGAAGATTGCCCTTAAATAAGAAACCATGCCTCAGGTTGTACTCCTCGTTGGGCTCATTGTGCACACACTGGAGCCATTTTTGACTGAATTCTTTATCCTCCCGATATAGGTCTTGTATCAGCTCCAACCCCGAAAATTCTGTCTGCAGTTGTGTGAGGAGGGCGGAACGACGACTCAACGCGTCGGCTACTCGATTTTGTGCACCGCTCTTATGTTTCAAGACAAAAGTGAATTTCTGTAGAAATAAGATCCACCTCGCATGCATCCGATTGATATTTTTTTGAGTGTTGATGTATTGGAGTGCCTTGTGGTCGCTGCATAGAACAAAATCCTGATGTAATAAATAATGCTCCCACTGTTTTAAAGCCCGAATCACCGCATACAACTCTTGCTCATACACTGACCATCGCTGTCTTGCTGGACATAGTTTCTCACTAAAGAATTCAATCGGCCTGCCCTCTTGCGCCAGTACCGCCCCAATGCCCACCGTGGATGCGTCTGTTTCAACCGAAAATGGCTTCTCAAAATTCGGTAATGCTAGCACCGGAGCAGAGGAAATAGCCCGTTTAATTTCCTCAAAGCAGTTTTGTTGTTCTACCCCCCAGGTGAATGATTTTTGCTTCAACACGTCAGTGAGAGGGGCCAAAATGATGCTAAACCCCCTTATGAATTTTCTGTAAAAATTCGCTAGTCCATGAAAGCTCCTTATGTCAGTGAATGACTTGGGTACTGGCCACCCCACTATAGCTTCCACCTTCCTCGGGTCCGCGCATACTCCCGCCGAAGATATTTTGAATCCCAAAAAATATACAGTTTCCGTGGCAAATTCGCATTTAGCTAAGTTCAAATACAGTTTATGCTGTCGGAACACTTCCAATATCTGTTCCAGGTGATGAAGATGTTCTTCTTCGCTGGAGCTGAACACAAGCACATCATCAAAATACGCTACACAGCTCTTGTTCATAAACGGTTTAAGCACATCGTTCATTAATCTCATAAAAGTAGCAGGGGCGTTGCATAATCCGAATGGCATCACACGCCACTCGTATAATCCTTCACGCGTTTTAAACGCCGTCTTCCATTCATCTCCGGGCTTGATCCTAATCTGATGATAGCCGCTGCGGAGGTCTAGTTTCGTGAATATTTGAGCTCCCGCCAACCTTTCCAGCATCTCTTCTATCCTTGGCATAGGAAATCTGAACTTGACAGTAATTTTGTTAACTGCCCTGCTATCGACGCACATTCGCCAGCTTCCATCCTTCTTGGGTACCAGTAAAGCGGGCACCGCACACGGACTTAAACTGTGTTGGATCAATTGTTTGTCAAGCAACTCATCTACAAGCTGCTGTAATATCTTTTGCTCCTTCGGACACATTCTATAGTGCGGCAAATTTGGTATAGTGGATCCAGGTATTAGATCGATGCTGTGTTGAATCATCCTCAGGGGCGGTAATTCTGCTGGAAGCTCCGTAGGTCCCAAATCAGCATAGTTTTCTAGCAACTTTTTCACACTCTCGGGGTAGTTCCTTTCTTCCTTTAGCGTCTGCTCTTTCACTACGAGAGCCAAGATTTGGGATGAGTCCCTCCAAGCATGCAACAGCTGATTTCCGGATACCACTAGCGTTGATAATTTGTTGTTGTGAGTGTTCAGTTCTGAATCTCCCTGCCCCGGTAATAACCTCAGTGTCTTTCCCTTCCAACTGAATGTATACGTATTAGATCTGCAATCATGGGTGGCACTCATATCATACTGCCATGGCCTACCGAGAATCAAATGGCTTACATCCATATCAATTACATCACACACCACTTCACTGACATAGTTCTTCCCAATGGAAAATGGGACACAACAGCTTTCGGTGACAGCTATTTCAACACCTTTTTTTACCCAACTCACCTTGTATGGATGTAGATTAGGTGCAGTTTTAAGTTGTAAAGCTTGGACCGCAGCCTTCGAGATCACATTTTCAGTGCACCCACTATCCACAAGTATGTCACAAACCTTGCCATTAATTGTGCCTTTAGTCTTGAAGATGCGGTTTCGCTGTGATTTATCTGTCAATCTCGGTGCCAGGAGCAATTTTTGTATTACACAGACTAGCGGTTCTCCCTCATCTCCTCCTACTTCCTCCAGTGCATCGGCTGTATCATCCTCGGCATCTTCAACTTCGGCGTCATCCTCTCCTTCAATCAAGTGAAGTTGAGGTCGTGTAGGGCACTCATTGGATTTATGCCCTTGTTGAAAGCACCTAAAACACTTAATAGTTGAGGGTTTAACATAGGGGTTGTCTTTGAACAGACCCTTTGATCTCGGCACTAACTTCGCCTCTGTGTTTTTGTTAGTTGCACCATTCTGCACTACACTTCCCCCTGCATTAGGCGTGCCCCGCCCCATCACCGCAGTATTAGCATTTGGTGGTCGACTACTCTCCACAGTAGATTCAGCTAGTCTCTTTCCCTGGCTGCTCTTGCCATGCCTGGCCATCTGCATTTCGACTTTTAAGGCATAATTCACCGCCTGGGATAGTGACCAGACAGTGTTAAGCTCCAATTTGTCTTGAATTGCCTCCTTCAATCCTCCCACGTACCGAGCTACCAGTTGATTCGACGTCTCGTTCAAGTTGTTCCGCGCACACAACCGGTGAAATTCTTCTGTATAATCACTAACCGATCGGTTTCCCTGTACACAGTGTTGGTATTGCATGTAAAGCATTTGTTCATAATCGGTTGGTAGAAATTGACCTCTAAGCAGCTGCTTCATTCTCCACCAACTTCGAACTGGTCCTCTGCCTTCTCTTCTTCTTGACTGCAGCATTTGTAACCACCAGGCACTCGCTCCGGACTTCAATCTACACGCGACATACTTTACTTGCTTCTCCGGTTCGACATCCATATACTCAAAAAAGGTTTCAACCGCACGCTCCCAATCTAAGTAATCCTCGATGTGCAGTTTGCCGTCAAAAAATGGGATGTCCATCTTCACGCGGAACTCGCTGTGCTGTCTGTCATTACCTCTCGGCCGTCTCCGGTGTTGATATCCTGTTTCTTCTTCGGAGTCCGATAGCTCTAGTTCCCTGAGTACCTCCATTCCTTCCTCTGAATCCGACATTTCTCTATTCGGGATTCTTCTTCCTTCCATTCCTCGCCGGGTAGGTGGCGGATTATTCGGCACCACGGTCCGTGCGGTCGGATTGTGTTCCAGGCGTGCGAGGATTATACGCAAATCCCGTCGCACATCTACCTGAAACTGTTGCGCCTCAGTCGCAACCTCCTCGACTCGCTGTGTCAACCTTCGGTGCTCTGCCCACAGGGCTTCAAGGCTTCGTTCTTCACCGGGAGCCACCCGTCTACTGCCTTCAGCCATCTGGCTCTGATACCAATATGGTGTAAAACCTGCACAGAATGTTAGCTGGGAAGCAGAGAATACAACTTCAATGGAACAGTAGCTGGAGAAACTACTTGTAATTTGTGTATTAGGAGTAAAAACTGCATATCCAGGCGATTCCTAGGGTATAAAACTATCTCTCTGGTCTAACCGAAAGTAACTAAGGGATTTTAAAAGTTAGCTCACAGGCTAACAGCACTAAAACGGAAATAAAGTAGAAATGGTAGTGGGATACGTCCCTGGAAATGAGCACATGGCCCGGTAACTTGTGCTGGCATGACACCTCCTTAAAGATGCTCTGCATCAGGAAGGGCGGTGGAAGTGGTTCGGGAGTTCGAGGAGGGGTGCTCCACTTCGATCGGGCGGCTCAGGCAGGTGGTTGACGCCATGGCTGTCGAGATGAACGCCGGGCTCGCATCAGAAGGCGGTAGCAAGCTCAAGATGCTTCTTACCTTCATAGATAGTCTTCCGGATGGGTATGGTGGTTTCTTTAGTTTTTTTTTTTTTCCGCCCTGCCCAGCCTCCTTATTCTTGAATATTTTTGGGCTTCTTGAGTTGATGATCATTTAATGAAAGGTGGGGCCTTTGAGTGCTCGCAGTGCTGGATTTTGTCTTTCTTGATGCTGTATTGTGAAATTGGACCTGGGTTTGGTATGGTCGAAGACCTGATTTTGATCATTTTATGTGATTGGAAGTTTGTGCTGGTTCCTATCCAATAAATTGTTTCTGTACTATTCATAGAGCGTTGTTGAATAAATTTAATATTTGGAAAGTTGTTGTGAGGTTACAGTACGTTTAGTAGTTTATTTAAAATATATCTAAAAGCATCGATGGATAACTTGGAAGTTTGACAATACCCGGGATTTGTTCATTTTGGTTATGCAAGGCCTTCATGGATATTTTCCTCGAGTTACACTATTACATTGTGGTTGATGCAGTTCATTTAGGTCTTTGTATTTGGTTGATGGGTTCTGCTGCGTGGATTGGGGTCTATCTTTCTTAAATGGTATGCTTTCTGGCATGTAAAGTTGCTTGCCTGCAAAGTTGAGTGTATCAATTTTCTGCTCATTTGGGGATCACATAACTTATGTTTTCCTCCTGTGTAGCTGCAGTTAGAGCTAATTAAGGAAGCTTTTCCTTGTTTCTGTTTAAGAATCTTTTGTTTTCTTGCCATTTTTTTGCAATTTCTTCATAGCATTGTTGCTATCTTTGATGTTGTTAATATTTTACCATTATCACTCTCCATAATATACCCCTTC
The DNA here is from genome assembly GCA_022539455.1 of Dendrobium nobile. NCBI lineage: Eukaryota > Viridiplantae > Streptophyta > Magnoliopsida > Asparagales > Orchidaceae > Dendrobium > Dendrobium nobile. Next base: position 71,617,975 of record CM039723.1, read on the forward strand.
CCTCTCATGAGCATTCTTTGCTGCTTGGATCATTCTGCTTAACTATTGCTCACTGAGCTTGATTAGTTTATCTTACACTTTTAGTTAGCTCTTGCTATGGGTTTGTCATATGGTTCCTCTAAGATGATTCAGATAAATAGGAAGTTAAAGAAATTGCTGTGAAGAAAATAAATCCAATTTCTCAATGTGCTTCCCACAGGAGTAGATCCAAGTATATCTGATTGATCTCTGCATCCCTATATGCCCATTCTTATTTATTTTCTAATGAAGGTTTACAAATGTCATATATTTCCCATGTAAATAGTGGAAAAATCATTATTTAAATAGAGGGGTGGTAAAAAGAAACTATTAAAAAATCAAAATTAGAAGTTTAACTTTCTAATATAACACAAGTAGTGAAAAAGTTTAATAAAAAAATGGTAAAGAAAACAATCTACAAAACAAACAAAAAAATCTCTTTTAATTTAGTTTTTATGTTTGCGCATCTTAAATTATGTATGTCGCTTTTTCATTGCATCAAAATCCTCAATCATTGATTCTACCTAAAAAAAATTTACAATGTTCTTCTCAATATATTTTACAAATCAATCATTGAATTTGTAAGAAAATCATCATTCATCTTATTTCATAATCTTATCACAATAATCTTCATTGTTATAAATGTACTATAATCATAGTAGTTGATCAAGTAGAGTTAAGACAAACTAAATCGATCAATAAGAGAATATATGGTCAATTTTCTTGTCCAACATTTGACATAGATAAAAAATGATGTGGAAATTTTGAAAAACTTGATTTTGATGAGCTTGAATTTTAAAATGTTGCAATTGAGATTTTAAATATGTTTTTTTTTTTATCGATGAACTCTTTTGGATAAAATAGATTTGCAAGGATGAACTAAGAATCAGTAGTCCTATAACATAATCTTTAAATATGTTGTTCATTTCTTGCAATGGTGTGTATAAGTGGCTATGAAAATATCAAATTTATAATGTCTTTTATATGAAGAAAGCATCCTTGACTACTTATTAGGTGTTTTACATGTCTTTAGGTTTGCTTTTCATATTGAATGAAATGGGCAATAGAATCCCAACTCCAATTTTGTTTGATTTATTTTATTTTATTTTATTTTATTTTATTAAGGATCTAAGAAACTACAGTTGTTTGTGAACTAAGCTTGGCTAATTTGTCTAGATTAGACAATTATTTTAATGCTAAATATAATACATTTCTCTTTTATCTTGTTTTCTCATTAATTTTTCCCGCAGCAGTCTACATTGATTTTGTGTAATTTAATAAGTTGATAGTTGAAACAAAGGCAAGCATAAATTTGTTGTGTATCCTTCTCTTAATGGGTTTATCGTAACTAAATCTCATTTCCTACGGCATAGCCATATGATTTTGTATTTCATTCTTATCTATATTTTTTATTTGCTTGTTCAAGCTAATTAACATTGCAATCTCGTTACTTCACTTCTTCATGCAGGAAAGAGATGGGAACTTACTATTCTATTGATCTTGGAGCCACAAGTCTTAGAGTATTGCGTGTAGAGCTTGGAGGAACTCGCTCCATGATTTTGAGGCATCAAGTTGAAAGCCAACCAATTTTACCATATCTAATGACGGGTACAGCCGAGGTAATTGGAATGTAAGTTTTAATTGAATTTTCTTTCTCATGATTCTAAAAATTTAGCTGAAAAATACTTCCAACTTCTTTTTGATGCAGGAGCTATTTGATTTTATTGCTATGACGCTGCAAAATTTTGTAGAAAAAGTTGAAGGACTCGAGCATACATCTGATTTAAGAAGGGAGCTCGCATTTACTTTCTCTTTTCCTGTTAGACAAATTTCAGTTTCTTCAGGCATCCTCATTAGATGGACTAAAGGATTTGCAATCGAAGATGCTGTAAGTTAAACTTGTATTCGCACAAAAATTTAGGATTTTCCTAAGAATTCATCTTTGGTTGGCATTTTGCTGTTGACAGTGAAGTCATTTGCTGTGTCCATAGTTACTGTTAAGGCCTACTATTGTAATGCCACTTTTAAAAGTATGGTAACCTTTAGCAGTGTAGTACCTGCATCTAGATGTTTAAATTCTAGAGTCAAATTATATTTGGGCTCTTTGCTTGACAGTGGTAATCTCCTAGAACTTTTTCAGCTTCTCTTCTAGGAAAATATCTTATACTAGTTTGAGGATGAAATCAGGCTATGAGAGTATGCAATTGGGATACTTTATATTTGAAGCACTAATTGAATACACACCTTATTTTCCACTTATTTCTATTTATTCTATCAATGTATTGGTTCACATGCAATAGAAGATGGTTGATAGGTGCATTTTAATGTTTCCACTTTGAAAACTACAGTTTATTTTGGTAAGTACTACCATTGTCCCATTCAATAACCAATCTTGCTGACTAGTTTTACCATGATACTTTTGGAGATTGGTATTAGTCTTCGTACTTGTGAAAGTTGAGTAAGTTAACAATTTTCAAACCAAATATTTTTATATATTAGCATTCAGAAAGTGAAGTTTCTTGATGTAACGATCTCTTTGTGATCCATTCATCTAAGCTTCTACTGAACAATCCTTTCTATACAACTTGCTGTTACACTTTGGGTTTGGATTGAATTACTGTATATCATAGCCATTATTTTGTGCAGTATGAACCTCCATTTATTTGTGAATGAATTCAAGAACTTTTCTTTGTGTTCCATTCTTCTTAACATTTTATGTGCAAATGAAAACTAGGATGATTTTTTATTTCGCTTTTGCTTTTTTTGCAGCCATCATTTTACCTCGGATGGATTGCATTGGAGCACTGTATTAGTGCTTTGATGTTCTTTGTTAATTTATGCATTCTAATAGGAAATAAACGGAAGGTTACCATTTATTTACTTTAATCGATGCACTTGCCAAAAAGGAAGATGCAAGGTCTAAGTTTTGCAATCATTATCTTCTGAATGCGTTTTTTTTTTAGTTATCTTCATTGTTCAGTCGGTTAACTTTTTGTTTTATTTCTTGGAATTTCTATTCTATTAGAAAACAAATGTGGCAATGTACGAAGTTTTACAGCTTCTGTTTACATCTTTATATCAGTCTTTTATTTATTCAGTCTTGTGGTTGTGTAATGTGTAGTAAGTTATGTTTCTGTCTGAAGAAATATCCATCAAATTTAACTTAAAGCTTACCTTCTTATTTTCTTATTTGCCAGCCATAGTTGGAATTTTCTAGCAATCTGCATCGTTTTGTTTTTCTTCAATGAGATTTTGTAGTTCCAGTATGAATATTTTTTCTATTTTTGATTTTTTTTTGTATGTTTTGTTCACATGCTTATTGTGGTGGGCATTAGCGATAAAGTTCAATTAATAAGCTTGTATATCTAAGTTTTGAAATTACTTAATTGTTTGAACACCTACAAAGGAAGAAACCTAACATTTAGCATGGAATGCAGATTGGAAAAGATGTTGCACGATGTTTAGAAGAAGCAATGAGCAAACGGGGACTAAACATGCGGGTCACAGCATTGGTATATTTAGCTAAAAATTTCATTGCATTTTATGGTTCTCCTTCAATCATTTTAGTTTTTCCATTTTTATAGGTGGTAATGTCTCTTATCATCCATTTTATGCCATACATTGTCAATATATACATTTAAAGGCAGGTCTTTCCATGAAATACATTTGTACATCTTAATTATGTTTCTTTTTTTGCTGTTTTTCAGCATTTATTTTTGTGTGTTAGGGGTTGTATTATCCAATAGAGAATACCCTTTTATCATAAATAAAGGAATCAATACAATGTACCAAAGTACATCGAAATAAATATATTATGATAGTATTTTGATAAGGCATAATATTCTATGCTAATATTTTCCTTCAAGTTGGAATGCGTTTTTAATTGGTTGTGGTTTGCTATATAGTTTGAATGTTGAAATGGACTGGAAATCCTTGTAAATATATCTATTAGGGGTGTCAACAAATGACCCAACCCGACAATTTGATATAGACTAGACTCAAAAAATCGTGATTTAGGTTGACGTGTTTAATAAACGGGTCAGATTCGGGTTGGGTCATTTATTTACAATGGGTGCATGAAGATAAGAGAATTCTCTAATATGTACATGCTTAGACTATTTGGACAATGTGGATAGAGCTATTATTGTAGGAGAGATCATGATGTGTACACCAATAAAATGGAGATTGGTGGGTGTTAACTCTTTGGAAAGAAGAGGAATAAGTGAAGATTATGGTTTAAGAGCCGGAGAAAAGTAGGGAGAGGATTCATGAAACATAACATCCGTTGAAGTATATATGCATTTGAAAAAAGTCATAATAGCAATAGCCTTTCTCAATATGAGAATTCCTAGTAAGATACATCGAATGGCCATATATAGTAGAACAGCCAAAAATTATAACTGGAGAGGAGATGACATCACTACAGAATGTAGACAAGATGTAATTAATAAGCTAGCATGTAACATTGCTTCATGTCACACCTTACCCGCCAGACTAATAAGAAAATCATATAAACCTTGTAAGATAAGTGAGTTGATAAAGTTAGAAACAATTCTAATAATAAAAGTATTATTTTAAAAAAATCCACTAATAAGATCATTAGAGCTTCTAAATCTAATAATATCTGCTAGTTTTTTTTTTTCTTTTTAATAATATCTGCTGGTTTATCTACCAAAATATAAATAAAATTAAATGCTACAATAACTCATCCAAAGAATAAATCACTATTGAGACAATTATATAACTTCTAATTTCAATCACCTTCCAATGATATATCTGAAGCATGAGTCTAGAAACTCTTATCTAGACAATGCATTCCAAAAAAAATCACAAATAATATGTGTTTGTTTGTAAGAAACAAACTCGATAAGCAAAACTACTAATTATAGTATAAATGATAGGCGTATGACATAAATAGAATTAGTGAAAGAGGTGAAAATAACAAAATAGCAATACATATCATTTTGCAATATTTATACACAATCTAAAAAGATAAGACTTTCAAATTTGAAAATCATTTAATGGTGCTTATAGAAACTTCTTGAACTGATCAAATTGTTCATAAAAATTCATATACGGACTGATGATCATTGGATGTTTTGACATACAAAACACAATGATGCCTCGTTGGTCCAATCAGCTTAATCTAAAAGGGATTTTTCAAAAATATATGCATTATACGAACAAGACTATATTATATTAATTTGATATTATAATAAATGCTCCATGATGAAGATTTTATACTCATTATTTTAGGTGTGTGTACTTGGTTCATTGAAATGGTGTTGTTTAATCTCTTTTCTTCATTACTACACATCACCTCATAATTGACGAGAAGAATTCATGTGAAAAGTCAAGATCCAAATTATGTCGAGCAGATTATATTCGACAGCTCCATTTTAGATATATAGAGACATGAAGTATATTGAATGATCCCATTTTTATAAAATGAGCTAAATTGGAGCATCAGAAACCCTAAAGCATTATTAATATGAGTGTTAATTATAGTTGAAAAGCAAACTTTTACTTCCTTATAAAAGGTATGAAATATAATAAAAGATGAGAAAATACAAATAAGTATTCAAAAGTTGTGTAAATATATTCATGTTACTCAAGAGTGAACTTCAACGAAAATAAAAAAGTACTTAAATCATGGGTGGGTAAGTACATGACTCAAGTCCCAAATACTAAATGAATTTATGTAAATGAGACATGGCTAGGACTTGACATGAAATATCGAAAAAAAAAACACCTAATGAAGTTTGCCTGGATCATATTTATTAATTCAAATTCTGATAGAAAGCAGATAGGAGCAAACTCCCAAAGTCTTTGTGGTGGATGATGATCCATATGCCAATGCCATAGTGATGGTGGAGAACGTAAAAGGGGGCTCATGTGTCGAATACTTCACTTATATGAAAAAATTCCACCAATCATCTTCCTTGTTGAGATTTTGGAAAAAAAACAATGAGAGGGATAAATGCTGTAAAGTGGTAGAGTTTTAGTGAGATAGTGAATGAATAACAAATTAGCTGGAAATTTGTGAAGATATAAATGCCTGGGAGGGATAGGGCTTTGAAAAGAAAGATAACCTTTCTAGAAATGAGGGAGGGAGTTCCATCAACAACAATAATATAGATGGTAGAGAAGACATGCTAAAGAATGAGAAAAATCATCTAAAATACGTGGAGAAATACCAGACTCTGAAGTTCAGGATGGGCTAGAAGACTATTTATGTTTTTTGAAATTAGTTAAATTTCAAATTGATCATGTTGTATGATGTGCAGCATATCAATACGATATGCCTGGTTATTTAAAACAAATACTTAATGTTAGTCCATATTAGTTGTGCTTACTCAAAATTTGAACTTGTCATATTGTATGATTAATGCCGTATTATAGAGTATGTTTCCTAGTAATGGGTAGAATAAAATTGAATAGATCATGCAATATGATTAACCAATATTTTTTTTTGTTTTATTAACAACCTTTAGGTTAATAACATATAGTGAAGGTAAAAAATATAAATAGTGAGATTAAAACCCTAAATTTAAAACATCAGAAATAAAACTCTACCACCAGAGAAACCTTGGAGAGAGAAAGAAAGAGAGTTGGACACAAAGTTCATCTTTTTCCTTTCAGAACCTTATGTTCATCATGTTTGTGCACTTGATTGTTGAGAGACTTGCTTTATTTTTATTAAAAGAGATCTCAAATCTCAAAAGCAACTTTGTAAGAACTTAATTACTTAGCAGGTTGTTCTAGGTTTAGTTAGCTTCTTACTTTTTTAGTAGTGTAGGTTTCTCCGCTGCTCGTGAATAAGAGAGATTTCTCAACCTACGATAGTGAAGGAGGGGATAGTTGAATAAATCCATGAGAGCACTTGAAGAGTTGGCATAGGCTTGTTGCGGTTAAACAACAATAAATTTATTTGCCAATTTTTTCCTTTTGTTTTCTGCACTTCTACTTTTTCAATCTTTTTCTTGATGTAATCTTTTAGTAGAATAGTTTGCTATGCCTTGAATGATGGATTGTTGATGAGGACATCGAAGATCAACGGCTATGATCGTGTCTATTTATTTTGATGTATCTAATTTGTTATTTGTACTTTTCCCTTTCTACCCTCACTTGAGGGCTTTGTCTTATGTTTGCCCTAGGGGCAATTGTGTCTTTTATTTTCTTTCATATATTTGGTTATTTAAGCCTTCCCCTTCCTCTTGGAAAGGGATGATGATTATTGCTAATGAAAATTTTGATTTTGAATCTCTTTGTGAGTTCTAGAGTTCTCTTTGTGAGTTCTCAAGTGAGGAAAGCCTAGAAGAGGCTCAACGCAATACCCAACAGCCCCTTGGTGGAGCTCTTGGTTTTCTACCTAATTTCTTTTCTTCTCTCTCCCCTAGCCGCCAAATTTTTCCCCACCACCCCTACATTTGGCCGGTCAGCCACCCGGCCCCTTCCCCCTTTGTTCTCTTCCACGGTTTCACCCCCAGCCACCCATCCCGCCGTCCCCTTCCAGCCATACCACCGGCTGGAAAATCTGTCAGCCCGACAGCCCCCCATCCAGCCGTCCCTCTCAGCCTCCCAAGCATGTCGCCGGCCATCACATGTTTTCTCCTTTGAATTTCAAATTCCATTGAGTAAATTACTTTCCTCAAATAGCCTATCTCTATTTAGGAAAGTCAATCAATGGACATGAATTCAATTTTGAAATTCAAACCTATTTCCCTCCTTCATTTCACTAGATTGGGAAACTTACTTAAATTAGAATAAATCTGAATTTAAATTCAGATTTGAGCTTAATTTAATTATTCCCTTGGGCCCCACTCTCATTTAATTTAAACACAAAAATGAAACCCCCATAAGGCCGGCCCCTCTCTCCCTCCCTCCTCTCTCCACTTTGCCACCTAAGCACCAATTAAATCCCCCATAATTCCCATCATAACCGCCGGCCCCCTCCCCCCATTACTCCCTTAATTGAGGTTAATTTGAATTTTAAATTGGCCCCTTTCCTTTTAATAAAATCTGAAATTAAAAACTTCAGATTTTTTTTTCTCTCCAATCTCCTAGCCTACTCCAAGCTCCTCACCCAAATCACCCTGCCTTTTCTCCCCACCTTGGCCGCCCTTTCAGGCTTACGTTTTCTTCATTTGGCTTGCACTTTAGGAGGACTACACTTGCTGTCCTGCTAGCCGAACACTTCTGTTTTGCCGTCCAGAGAGTTCATGGCTGCTGTCCTGAATATTTCCGACAAGACAAACTGCTGTCCTGCTCTCCAGGAACCCCTGTTTGCTGTCCGGAAAAGTCACGGCTGCTGTTTCAGGATTCCAACAGTTTTTTAGTGTTGATTTGCCATTCGGAAGGCTCTCATTGGTTGCTCAGAAGATCCCACACTGCTGCCCACACGCAGAACTTCTTCAAATTCAACCACCGGACTTCGAATCTTCTCCCTCGCTACTCAAATTCATCTAAGAATTTTGATGACGGTGAACTCTTCCCCAAGTTTCCTATTTTTCCTAGTTTATGTTCAATTGTGGTTATATTTTTTACTTACAAAGATCATGTCAAGCTCTTCACCGCTACGCTTAGAGAACTAGAGAGTTGTGTGAGGGACTCATGCATAGTGCCTAATCTCGTTGTTAATTTAGGGATTTTCGTTGAACCATTCATGTATGCAATGTTAGATTAACTTGATTGTTTTCTGATCTTAACTTTTATGCACATGATTCAGCCTAAGCTCGTTTTACCGCTCTTAATGTTTTATCTCATCGTTCAAATCATTATAAAGATATAATTATTTGTTCTCTCTAAAATTAAGCGTGCAAATTCATCAAGTATATCATCTCGGCATGATTGTTTCACATCAATTGTGTTTGATGAATAACTGATGCGGACATCCAACCGTCCATGCCAATCCAAGGAGCTGAAGATCGACGACCGAGATCACTTTGTTTTATTTTCGTTTATTAAGTGTATTTTAATTTAGTTCTGCAATGTCCCTTTTTACCCTCTTTTCTTATGTAAGCCCAAGGGGCAAATATGTCTTTTAATTTCTTTGGAGGCCTATATATAGAGGCCCCTTCTCATGTATTAGGTATGATGGATTATTAATAAAAAAATTTGTGTTTTGCACTTGGGTTCTTTGGGAAGAACGTTAGTGAAATCCCTATGGGAGGGAGTCGGAGTTTCCACCAGCCGCAGGATGGGTCCGGGCTCGTGGCGTGAAGTCCCTTGGAGAAGGGCGACGTAGTACCCGTCAGCTGCAGGATGTGTCCGGGCTCGCGGTTGTATCTTTGATACTTTGTTTATTTGCTTTTGTTCATTCTTATTGCTCTTCGTCGTTATCTTCATCTTTTTCCTCCTCCCCATCTTCGTTTGGCCACCGGATTCTAGCCTCACCTGAAAACCCCTCTTTTCCCCGTCCAACACCCACGGCCAACATCCCACCCAAGCTCCCATACCGCCGGCCAACCCTCTAACCGCCGGTTCCCCATCCACCTCCTCATCCCCATTAATTCCTTGCTTAATTTGGGTAATTTAATTTTGGGCGGTTTTCAAAATTCAAATCCAACTAATTTGAAATTTGAAATTTGAAAATTTTCCTGATTTGTCGTTCTATTTTTGGAAAGTTGTAAATGAATTCTATTTGATTTTAAATTCAAATGGATCTAAATAATTCTTTCCTAAATCCCAAAACCCAAATTAGGTAACCCAATTGATTGCTCTAGACCCATCTTTCCCTTTGGATGTTGCCGGCCTCTTCCTCTATTTATTGGCTTTGATTAAAATTTATTTCCTAATCCTTGCTTTGGAAAATAATTTTAAATCTCTATCTTGGCCCCTACCCGAAATTCCCTAAATCCAATCTCTAGTTTTATTTCTTAAATCTGGAATTGGGAATAGGAAGTAAATTCTTTTTCCCTAACTCACCTCATACAGCCGCCTCCCTCTTATGCCTGCTTATTTCTTTCTCCAAGCTCCTCTCTCTCACAGTCAAGACTTGCTGGACTAAAGACTAAAGCCCCTCTATGATTTTCCTTCCCAGTACTGAAGCTGGAATTTATTTTTTTTCTGATTTCTGAGAGCAAATCTGAAAACTTCAGATTTCGTTCTACATCAATAACTTAAGAAAATATTTTGAAAAAGAAAAGGTGGTGATATACTTAAAAAAATTTATTGTTTGGGGACAATTAAATCTTGAACCAAATATCTTGTTTTTTGTCATTTTATTTTGAAAACAAAAAATAACTTTTTTCTACAAATTAAAAATGATTTTTTTTTTTTTATAAATGAAACTAATTCAACCCTCCCCCTTCTTGGATTGACTAGAGCATTCCGTAAGAAACATACAAGTTTCGTTAACAAGAGAACTAAGAAAATATACGGATGAAGATGTTGTGATGTAGAACGAACAACAAGATTTGATGTATCGGAGCTTCTGGTCAGCAGGTGACGCCATTCTGGAGGACTAGACAACAAGGATCTTGGCTGAAATTTTTTGGCCAGCAAGGGAAAAGTTGTCTAGTAAGCAGGACAGTGAGTATTCCTGCTGAAATTGAGGACAGCAGAGACAAATCTGCCTACAGAAATTCTGGACAGCAAGGAGAAGCCACGAAAGATTTAGGGCAACACTTACTCTTCTTCGGGACATCAAAGGATAGGTTTTTGTATGCAAAACAGCAGGCTTACAATGTGAAAACATGCGGGAATTGGTGTTGGGAGGGATGCAATATAGCAGGCTTACTCACTACTGTATAATTCCTGAATTTCCTTGGGAGGCTATGAATGATCTCTTTAACATTCTAACTCAATAGGTTGGCAACAAGAAGGTTAACCCCTACTCCTCTAACATCCCTTTATATGAATAGGGAATGTCAGTTACAAAAATACGCATTTTGATAAGGACGTTTTAAAGGAGGCATCGAAATCATGAGCTCGAAGTGTCTGGTTGTAGCTATTTCTTGACAAATGAAACATGGTCATGAAGTAAATGTACTCTTAGTAGTTTCTTCTTAAGATATATTTTGAGTTTCCTCATGGCAACGATGCTCTTAATTATGTTTCTTCTCGAAAACACCATAGAATCTATTAGGAGTCACCTCATATTTCTAATTCTTCTCAGCTTGCCATCTTGTCAATGATCTCTTGATCAAATATCCAATTTTTGGAGATGCTTTAGGCTTGTGAATCAAGGTACAAGAGAAAAAACAACTCGACTCCTCCGCCAGGAGGTCACTTTCCTTTGTTTATCAATTCTATTTGTGATTTTTTTTTTGATAGTTGGAATTATCTCTGCTGGTCGTCTCAGCATAGAAGTAGGTCACTGAGATCAAGTATGCTTATTTGACCTCATCATACAACATAGAAAAGATCAAATAGCTTTCGGTTTTTCACATTCACCACTAAGTAGATCTTTATGTTGGCAAGCAATGCCAATTGCTATGTGTGGGTCCTCAACTTCTTCAAAATTTTGGATGTCTCATACTAAATTAGTTTGATTTCTCCTTGTTGATATGGAGTTATACAATATCATCTCCTTCGGAAATTTTACCCAATGTTGATCATATCAACACTTCTTCTATTGGTAAGTTGTGCCATTAATTTCTTGAATACCTCCATGAATATTTGGGCTTTACCTAGATCTTCACCTTGGTTCTTGGGGTTGGTCTTGGATTATGTCAAGAATTTCCAAGTCAAATGAACTTTGAGGCAGGTATCTCAAGCATGCCTCGAATAGAGCTCGACTTGTGAGCTATGCGTCTCTATAGTGAATGTGAATTGACCATACAACATAACTTCATGCCAAGTGTTTGGATATTATGAGTTGAATTTTTACCATGGTTGCAAAATAGTCTTAATTACTATTTCAATTTGATCCTCAATTTGTGGATAGAAGGCTATATTCCTCTTTACAATAGTTTCCACCATGGCCCATAGTAATTTCCAAAAAGGGCTCAAGAATGTGTCCTTTTTTTGAGATTATTGAACTTGGCAAACTGAAATTCGCCTCAAATACTCTTGTAAAAGAAACGTAATGCTTCTTCTCACATTATGATTTCTTACATGTTATGAGTACAATCATGTTTTAAAACCCGTTCATCATAACAAAAATCTTGTTATGACCATCATAGGACAAACATAGTTCTCCTAGGAAGTCTTTAGAGATATTTTCTCATGGTTTAGTTAGCACAGGCAGATGAGTATACTATCATTATTGCATGTTGGAAGTTTTGAGCTGTAACAAAGCGTACTTCCCTTCAGAAATTTGGCCGCATAAAGATTTATTATTGGCCAGTGGATGTATCTTTGCATTTCTGAAACATCTTCATCACTAAAGTGTTTGACCACCTTGCTTCTCTCAGTCCACTTCACCTAGTCACCATCCTTGGGACGTCAAAATTGATTCCCTTTGTAAAGAAGACTTTCTCTCATAGTATGTCTCTCTCAAGGATTCTTAGATTTATTTCAAGAAGATGTCGTAGCATTATTATCAGATTTTTTTCTGTCAAACAAAGAACAAATGAAATGGTATTGCTATGGATGGTGTACCTCACAGCATCCTTGTAGAGATGGTATTGCTAGACTCTCTGATACAAGGTAGCATCTCATTCACATATTTGGACTCCCAAATATGATCTGGCAGATCTGGTAGATATTGAGAGGGACCACTTCTCACAATACCTTGTTGATGTACTCTCTGGTGATAGCGAAGGGAACTCAACATTGTTGATCAAGTTGCATATATGAGTTCTTTTTTTTTAATCCATCTTAGTGGATAAGGATGTGAGTGAGGAGTCCTCAAAAGATGTCATGTTATGACTTATTTACTAGACCACATGTTAGGATTCCTAATATGTTATTGAAAATTGAATTAGGATTTATTTACTGAACCACTTGTCCACAAAAGATGTTAGTTTTCAGTCTCTACATTCTCTTGAGAGTCCGAATATCTAGTTTCGCTCATTTCTGCAAAGGTGTTAAAAACTTGGTCTTGAACTCAAAACCCTGGCTAGTCGTTCTATTACCATTAATTGTTTGAATAAGTTGCTGAGATATTGTTATCACTGGTGGAATTGTGGTATTTCAAGGGGAAAACATTTATGAAGTTGAATGGAACATTTTTCAAACTGTTATGAAGAAAACAAAGATATGAAACTTCTGGCATTTCTTCCATTAATCATTTTGACCATCTGCGGTTTTAACACCTTTTTGTTATTTTGAATTTATGGACGATGCTTACAGGATTTGGTTTATCAATTAGTTTCCTTTGAGGAATGTTTACTTTGTGCTATGTTTAAACAGGTTAATGATACAGTGGGTTCATTAGCTCTTGGTCATTATCATGATGAAGACGCAGTTGCAGCGGTAGTTATTGGAACAGGAACCAATGCCTGCTATGTGGAACGTACAGAGGCAATTATTAAGTCTCAAGGTCTCCTCACCAACTCTGGTGGCATGGTATGTTTATTGTTTTTTGATAGAAACAGAAATTTGCTAAATTTCTGAAAAATTCAGCCAAAATAGCAGATTTTTATAAAAACTGTAGGAAATTTGAGAGAAAAATACTTGAAATTAATAGAAGAAGGAAAACAGCACAAGATACACGGATCTTCAATTCGAGAGGAAGAACCAACTCTCCAAATCTCTAGCCAAAGACTAGAGACCAAGCACCACGCAAGAGATCCCAAATTCAGATTGAAATTTAAGATGAAATCCTAAACCTCACAAGAGAAACTAATTAAAGCAAAGATGACAATTACAAAATCCTTAACAGCCCCTAATTCAAATTTTCCCTCCCAAAGCAATGGTTAATTGAGTTGTGGGCCCCAACTACTTAGCCGCCCCCCTAGGGCCCTCCGCCTATAGACAAAAACCGGTCCACTATGGGCCGGTTCAGCTGGTTTTGCTGGCCCCCCTTGGGCCGGCCTAACACTCTTCCATCAGTAGTGCATTATGATTCGTCAAAATCCATATCTATTTGGTTTTTTTGCATTCTGGATTGGACGCTTTCATTAATGACACGCTTTCTTTTTGTCATAATTAGGTTATTAACATGGAATGGGGAAGTTTTTGGTCATCTCATCTTCCAAGAACTTCATATGATATTTCCCTGGATGATGAGAGCCCGAATCAAAATGATCAGGCAAGCATTTTATACTAAGCTGCTTGTAATTTAACTGAGGAGATACACTAAAGATGCATATTTTTTTCTTTATAGGGCTTCGAAAAAATGATTTCAGGAATGTATTTGGGAGACATAGTAAGAAGGGTGCTCCATAGGATAGCGCAAGAGTCGGATATTTTTGGAGATGCTGCTCGCTGTTTGGCTGTACCCTTCATGTTAAGGTACATATATACAATGCTGCAATGTTATTTCTTTCTCGTTCCTTCCCTTCTTTTTGAGTAGTGTGTAATCCGTAAAATGCAGTTCCCAATTGAATTTAAAGGCTATATATGCTTCTTTTTAAGTAGAGAGTAGTCGGATGGAAACCCTAATTTGCATGTCCTGTCAATATTGGCGCATGCATTTGATTGGAAAAGAAGGTTTGGGCAAATAAAATTACTCTCTTTATTAATTTTTCTTTTTCTGACTGATTTTCTTTCTTATATTCATTTTTTTTAAATCTAGGGCGCATGACAATATGTAGTACATGTTGAACAGATTTGAATAGGACTCTAGTTGAAAGCTGTGATGTTCTGATCTTGTTTCTTTTTGGTTTATATGTTTCGCTTGCCGACCCCACGTAGTAGGACAAAGGCTTGATTATCAATCCTAAGCGTCTTTGTTCATCCCACAAAAAAAAAAATTTCGCCCACTCTGAAAAAAAAAGCTGGATCCGCCCCTGGCTTGATATTGTTGTTGTATGTTTTGCTTAATTTTTTTGGGAAAATAATATGTTTTTAGTATTCAAGTGTAGCAATTATTATTTTTGAACCAACGACTAGTTTGTTTATTATTCTCAATCTCTTAAATGTGGAAGATCGGCCTAGTGATTTTGTGAACTTTATGATTTAACTGCATCTTCCATTTTGATTCACATTTTGCCATCTTGTTTGAGGTTATGTATCATATGCATGATATGTTTCTCGGATGGATGGACAAACTGTGTCCAAACAACTTTATTGATACTTAAAAATGTTATACTTTGCATGGAAAATATTTTCATTCTAGCACGTTTGTTTGAGCTATCATCTTTTTTGAACTTTTCATGTTCTCGTAATATAATTGGCATTAGCTTCAGTGATTTGAGGCCTAACTTTGATGATTATTAATTACTATAGTTGTTTTATACGATGTTTCTTGTACATTATGTGGATGTCCAAGTCTATCATTGGCATTTTTGTTGAGCCATCGCATGTACTAGGTTATTGTTCACGTAAACAATAACTGTTGTTGCAGTTGATATTGACAATGAACGGTAACCTCATGAAGGGATCTAAGACTTTGACGTACGTTGGGGTGATTGATTTTTTTAATTTTTGCACTTGTCAAATGTATGCTTGCTCTGAACTTGGTTTTGGTGGTGAATATGCCCGAAAGGCATTAGAATTCCATAAAATATGACATTTTCTATTATCATCACTTCTCATTTTCCTAAGACCCCTGGCTTTTTATTTTATTGATTCTTTCTGCTTTTAAAGCTACTTGGATGTACTTATTTAAACATTTGATTCAATGTTATGGTGGCATTTGGTCTGCATTATCATCAGTTCAAGTTTCTTGTTATGGAATTTACTGTACCATTCTTGAAGTTAGCTTACTGTTATGCTATTTAATGGCACAAGCTAAAACTGTAAATCATGTCCAACAGAAGCCTTAAACATATTTTTGTTGGGCTATGCCACCTGAGGTTTTGGCATGCAGTATATTCCCTGCTGTGCTGGAGAACTTGACTTTGCAAGTTTTTTAGTCAAGGTGGATTGGCAAATGCGTCGGCTATACCACTCATTCAAACAAGAAATAAGAACCGCCAATCTGAGTTGCATTTCATGCAATTCGTATTTTTTTAATTTTCTGCCTTTTCATCCTTGCTGCTACAACTCTTTTGCCACTGTTGTTACCATACCTTCATACAATAACTTGTACCATTTTCCAATTCTCTTGAATTTTTTCCCAATCCATTTTGTTTCTTACAAATAACTAATATTTATTATTGTAATTATTATTTTCACTAATTCTCATCGGCGATTGAAGTCTCCAAATTTTGCGGGACAACTCTACTCCTAGTTTTAGAGCTAGTCAACCCTGACATACTTTTCTCATAGAGTAAAAGTTGTAGAACTAGTCAAGTCGTTTCCTACTTCTCACCTAAAAATCAAGTTGGTTCATGATGTTTCATTTCTAGGCAGGATGATCATTCACTTAATTTTATCGTTTACTAGTTCTCATGATCTTCACAGTCAAAATCACACATATGATTGTAATTTACAACATGAAAGCTATGTATTGGTCGAGTTTCGTCAAATTTTAAGTAAATGTTCGCATTCATCAAGCATATGAGAAAATAAGGATGATACATATAAGGCCACTCAAAAGTCTAATTTTTATCTTAGTATTTCGCCAATAAAAATCTCCCCATATGCTTTAATTATCATAGTCAATTCTTGTATTTAATTATGAATTAGTTAAATCCATATATATATTGAAATAGCAATTATCCTCCTATGCAAAATGCCGTCTTTTGAGAAAAAGTTTAATGCATATGATTTCAAATGCTTTTCTCCCTAGGGGAAGAGTGGGAAGAGTGCACATTCTCTTATAAAGTTCTTTTTGCATCCACTTATTCATATAATCCATAAATTCAATATTACACCAATAATTGTAATTTATAACATAAGATTTATATTGTTGATTAATTTTCATGATAATTTAACCATTCATCAAGCATATAAAAAACTTAAGGATGTTTTGGAGTTATCTAATAGCCTTTTAAAAAATCTAGTTTTCCCTATTGTATTTCATCCATCAAAACCATTCAATACATGTAAAGATCATGAACAAACCATGCATTTGATTCCAAGCCATTTAAAAAACTCTACAATTTAAAATCATAATTATTTTCTCATGCAATTAGAGACTTTTATTCTGAAATTTCTTTTGCATTTTATAGATTCCAAATGGTCTTTAATTTTAAATGAAAGAATATTAGATGAATTTCGTCATTTGAGCTAATTTGAAGCTATATTTCCACATCTTCTTCAAAGTTCTCAACATAATCATTATCATCATACTCAATATGGTATTTTTCAATAAATTGGGACTTGAAGCCTCTTTTTTTGTTCTTTTCAGAATCACTACAATTTATTGGAGTTTTCTCCTCATTGTCATTGGATTCTGGACAGCATGCTTCCTTTGAAGGTGCTTAAGGGTGTGCATTATTTGGATAAAGTAGAAAATTGAAATGATATTATTTGGTGTGTCTGGTTCAATTTGTTAAAGCACCAGTTCAATTACCGGTTGTAATTTTGGCTCTCATTGATTTTTGGTTATTAGTTTCATTTTTATTTTTTACTGTATTTGAAAATTGAAAACGTTTTCTTTTGTTCTCACATGAAGTAAGCAGCACTAGTATTTTAACTTTTTCTTTCTCTTACTGATTCATGGTTCACACTTGCCATTGCACTGCTGAAATGATCTAAAAACCATTATAAGAGCGCCATGATCAACATGTATTATTGCCAACTCTGATTTCAACTGCCCGGCAATGCAGGACACCGCTCATGGCGGCCATGCACGAGGATGACTCTCCAGACTTGCGAGAAGTTGCAAGAATTCTACGAGGAAATCTCGATGTAAATTCTCTCCTCTCCAAAATAAAACTCCACTTAGGGGTGTAAACGAGTCGAGTCGAGTAGAGTTTAGGTTTTTATTGAGCTCGGCTCGTCAGTTGGAAAGCGAGCTCGAACTTGTGCTCGTCTCACTGTAAACAAGTCGAGCTCGAGCCAGCCCGTGAGCTGGCTCGGCTCACTTACACCCCTTAACTCCACTATGTAATTCATGAACTTTCATTTCTTATATCAACTCAGCATTTTTTGTTTTCACAGATTCAAGATATTCCTTTGAGAGCAAGGAGAATAGTTGTAAGGGTATGTGATATTGTCACAAGGAGAGCTGCTATGCTAGCTGCAGCAGGCATTGTGGGTATATTGAAGAAAATAGGAAGAGATGGGAGTGATGGAGTTTCAACTGGAAGAACAGAAAGCAAGTCCAGAAGAACTGTGATTGCCATGGAAGGAGGGCTTTATGTTAGCTATGGATTGTTCAGGGAATACTTGAATGAAGCTTTAGTGGAAATTTTGGGAGAAGAAATTGCACAAAATGTTGTCCTAAGGACATGTGAGGATGGATCAGGAATTGGTGCTGCTCTGCTTGCTGCCTCTCTTTCATCAAATCAATGAAGATTCCTCTGTACATAGATATATTCATGTGCAAATGTAAAAAAGGAAAAAAAAAAAAGATTCAAATCTGTTCATATAGTGACCGTTATCTCTTATTTGCTTGTATTATTTCATTGTTTTCGCAGAAGATTATTGCCCTTTGTTTTAAGTGAGGCATCTGGCCAGTTCCATTTGAAAAAGGAAAAAGGGAGCAAATTGTAAGTCTAAATTAGACGATTCCCTGACGCTTAAATTGAGGATAAGAATCTTCTGCACCAATATTGTATCTGAAGTTGTGGAGGTTAGCTCAGTTTTTCATAGTTTTGGACATCCATTATTCAGCTAATGTATTCTTTATTATTATTATTTTTCAATCTCTCGCAGTCTCTTCTGCTTTTCATGTTTTATGAAGAACTCGTCATCGTCATAAGCAGTTTTATCCCAATTATTTGGGAGTTTGATTTATGTATTTTTACTTTTCATTCAATTATATTGAGTTTTATTTGGTTTTTTTTTTTGATAAATTGTTTCAATAATATTTGCTCATGTTCTCTTAGATATGTTTGTTGGTAGTTTGGCATTATTTTTTTCTATTTAATCAATGTAAAGTAAAATGATGATGTTGGTAGTCGACTGATGATGACCTGTGGTGGTTGGAGATAGGCGGTGGTGGTGCTCGGTGGTGGTAGAAGCTGTTAGTTGTCACATTGAGTCGGGCAATGATGGCGGCCCAGTGGCTGTTAGTGATGGTAGATGACAGGTGAATGGTCCTGTCAGGCGGTGACAATGCAGTTGGCTTATAATGACAAAGAAATTTGTCAAAATTAGGTGAGATTAAAATGCATAAAAAACTAACGATTTATTATAAAGAAGCTCATTGGGATTTTACAATTGTGTTTTTCTTTTTGGCATGCCAATCAACAAAATTTTAATTTTTCCATGAATTGTCATCTGCAAATCGGAGCATGAATTTAACACAAAAAATAATTCTAAAATTAGTTCATCTTGACTCTGATGAAGCTTAAATTAATCAAAGTTAGTGAGTCTTATTTAAGAAAATATTAAATAACCCACTTGTAATCATCAATAATGGCCTTTGAAGATTGAATAATTATAACATGCATTATACTCTTTTGAATGTTAGATGTGATGTGTGCTCAAGGGTATAAGTGAGTCGAGCTAGCTCATAAGCCAATTCAAACTCAACTCGTTCATTAGCTCATGATTCGGACTTACTGAGCAACGTGTTCAAGCTCGAGTCAATACTCAAACTCGTATATTAAATAAGCTCAAGCTCAGTCTAGCTCAGCTCTCAGTCATTACCTAAATATTAGCCTCCAAACTAACCCAACCTCTCTATTTAGCCACAAAATACCCTTAAAGAATCCCCTTAGCCTTGACAAGCATCCAATCTCATCATCTTTTTCTCCAAATTATCAAGGAGCGTCCAAAATGCCATCACTTCTAAAGATTCTGCAACAAGCTTCCACATATTCAACAGAGCTAAGGGCTCTCCATGGTGTGCAAAATCCATGGAGCCTGAAGGCACAAGTTGGAGGAGCAACTACTTCAATTACTTGGCATCTTTAGCACAAGACTTGCTCCTTCAAAGATAGGTTTAGTATCTTCTAGCAAAGTAGCACTTTGAAAGATATCTAATTATATATCAACTTTTTGCAAGTGAAGTCCCAAACTTTGCCAGTTTCAAACGAACCAGACGCAATTGATTTGCCTAATGGTTAGAACTTAGAAAGTACTCCATAAGAAAAAAAAAGCCTTGTAGACCACTAAATGCAAATCAGATAGCCTGCTGGGCAATTCACTTATTTGGGTTAAAAATCAAAGTAAGGAATTCATCCAGGATGGGCATTCATAAACACAAACAAAATCTTAGAGATGCATCATTTATTTGAAATAGGGGTGTCAATTTCAAGTCACGGGTCGGATTCAGATTGAAGCCGAAATTGACCCGATACTATTGGGGTCAACCCGAACCCCACCCATTTTTGCAAACGGGTTGGTATTTCAGACCCGATCATGACCCATTTCGGGTTCAAGTCACTCGGGATGCAACACGACAACGCTGGCAGTGTCGTCGCTTGAGACGCGACGCAGTAGCTGGTCGACCAAGGTACGCGACGCGGCAGCAGCGAGCAGGCGGGTCAACGCAACGGGCATATTGACACGGACGACAGACGCGATGTCGTATGGCGGGGATGCGACGCGCTAAACTGCATTGGCTTGGGACGCTGCGCGGGTAGCTCCAGTTAGGCTCAGTAAGAGCGGACAGCATGGGTCATTCTCTTATTTTCGGGTCAACTCGAACCCAACCCAATTTTTAAAACGGGTCGAAAACCCGAACCCGAACCGATTTGGGTCAACCCAAACCCGAAATTTCCGTGTCGAATTTGAGTCGATTTTTGTGTTGTGTCAAATATTGACATTCCTTATTTGAAGTTTTTTTTTTTTTTTTGATTTTTCTTATTTGAAGTCATGGCATAAAAACCACTCCATTTATATCCGTTCACCGCTATTAAGCTGCAATTTTAGCTGAACGTTGCGCTTACCTCCCAGCTTTCCTGCTTTTCGCTGAATGCCTGTGAAGATTTATTAGCAAAAAGTTGGAGAAGTAATCGATAGGCTTATGGTAATGTATAATCCATTAGCCATTATTTCACCTTATTATTAGATTGTTATATAGTTTATCACCATTGGAAGCTCACTGCAAGTGTTAGCTACACCTCTCTAGGCCTTTTTATAGCCAGGCATTACTCTTTTTTGTTTTAACATATATTCATACCATTCATATTATTCCAAAAGATAGGAATCTCATTTACTGACCGAGTCAATCAACTTAAGCACATATTTCGTATTACTTCCCTTGCTATTATATCACAATAGATCATAAATAATCAATAACAAATGTTACAAAAAGATTAGAACTTGAAGTTATAGGAAATAAAAACGATGAACTACATGGCATAATACATATAGCCAAAACATTAAAACCATGCATTAAATTCCAAAGAAACAGTATTTAAAAACTCATTAAGGGTTCATTAGGGCGGCTTTCTTTTTGCTTCTTGAAGCAGCTTTTTAGTATAAAATTTTTTAATTTTGTATTAGAAAGCTGCTTCAAGAAGCAGAAGTAAAGTCATCCCAAACGAAGCCTAAGACTAAAAAAATATATAGAATTATGTGAACGCAGACGTCCAAGGTGGCTGAAGGATAGCACAAGCGCCCAAAAAGATATGATCGAAGAAGTCACAATTATACATCCATTCAAATAAAATCAAAATCAAGTAGTATTATATCTGTAACCTGCTTCCAAAATAATCTACAACTCAAACAGCATAAAGAGCCTCCAAATGCAATTCCAAACTCTCAATTATCAAGGTGAGCAAGAACAAAAGTCCATATTCAAAGCTATAATCACATGTAACCAAAATATATAGAAATAATGGTAAGAATAACTAGCAGAAACCCAAATAGTTTATAAGATGAATAAGCAAAATGTATAAAGTTAGGAATAATAAAACTGCTTGATATAATGAGGCACATCATCCCTAATCTTCCATCTCTTACTTTTCAATCTAATTGCAAAATGAATTTTATCAATAATAATATTATTATTCGCATTCCTGAAAATACGATTATTTCTTTCTTGCCAAATATAGTAAGCAGTAATTGCACGGCTAAAAGAAAAAACTTTTTAGTGATTTTGCAACTACTAGAGTCAAAATAATTTAAAATTGGGTGAAGTGAGCCACCCAAATGAAAGAAATTCCCATTAAGAATGCAGTTTTTGAGCAATAGAGGAGAAACTTCATTGTCAAAGAAAGGTGCTTGTGACTTTCATTGAAATTCATACATAAAGTACGGGTTGGATTCACCGCCATACCCTTCTCAAAAGAGCATCATCAGTTTTAGGCTCACCTATCATAATTTTCCAAGCTAAGAATGCATAATTAATGGAATAACCTTTGAACCAAAATATAATTATGCCATCCAACATTTGGAGTATCCTCATAAAGCTGCTTATTGTAGAAAGAATTTCCCCCGAACCAATGATAAGATATGGAGTATTATGAACATTTATACTAAGAATTTGCTCCGAAATGTTATTTTCATCACAGAATGGGAGAAACCAACGGAGGTCAATTATAAAGTCAAAAACCGTAGCCACGGGACTACAATAAAAGCAGCCTAAGATATGGGGACCAAAATTTTCAATGAGGGAAACACCATTAAAGCCTGGGTCATAATAAAAGTAGAGCTGACAACCATTACCAACGTTAAACTCCATCATATTCCCCAATTTGTAAGCATAGTTGTGCAAATGTTTCCAAAAAAATTGAAGAGTTGCTAGTAGGCTTAAGCCAAATAGGACCGTAGACTTTATTGCACCAATCATAAGGGGAAGAAGTGTTCCAAATGAACTTAACTTCAGAAAAAGTGTGAAGATTGTCAATAGATGGAAGCCCCAAACCCCCCTTATCCCTAGGAAGGGCAGTAGACTTAAAAGAGATAGTGTGAATCTTGTTAGTGATGTTATTCTCATATAAGAAGTTATTAATAAAGCTAGTGATCTTATTCCTTAGACCCTTAGGAAGAGTAATCAATCTTAACCAATAATAGAGATAGTTCCAAATAGTGGAGCGAACCAATTAAAATCTACTAGCAAAAAAAAAAAGCAGCTTTTGCTTCAAGGCACTAAGCCACCAAGAGAGTTTATCCATATTTGTAGAAAATCTAGTGAGCCTCGCACGTGATAAAGGGATCCCCAAATAATATCAAGGAAGAGATTTGAGATTGAAGCCCAAAATATTACTAAATTGATCCTACGAGTTAGAATTGATAGATTTTGAAAAGCTAATAACATATTTATTGAGATTAGCAGAAAGGCCAGTAGAGTTTTTAAAAGAGGTCAAGATGGTGTCCAAATGAAGCATAATGGAGATATTGGCATGCCCAACACCAACAAATCACCAGCATATATAAGATGGGATACTTCAGCCTTATTTCCTGAATTGCAGGAGGAAGAAGTGTTGGAGCAGTAAGACTCCATTAATCTAAAAAAGGCATCCATGACAAAAACAAATAGAAATGGGGATAGAGCCCAACCCTGTCTCAAACCTTTTTTTGGACTTGAAGAACCCATTCAGCTCACCATTAATAATTACATATAAAATAAATTTCTTAGAAAAAAAAGTCTGCAAAAGGATCAGTAACTAAAAAGATGCATCCTTAACAAAGTTCTAACAAAAACATTTGTGCCAGAAAAAACTTTCAGACTTTTTTAATCTGGCAACCTGGAGGTGTACTAGAAGTAACTAATCCGCTGAAAGATGATCAAGTTTAAATAAATAGAAATGGAAATTATAAGATTTGGTATTGACTACCACTTATTCTTCTTTTTCCTCCCATCTATCTTAAAAGATGAAGATCTTTTGCTGGTTTTCTTCTGCAGCTTCTGCTTTGTTGCTCTTT
Source organism: Dendrobium nobile (assembly GCA_022539455.1). Lineage (NCBI taxonomy): Eukaryota > Viridiplantae > Streptophyta > Magnoliopsida > Asparagales > Orchidaceae > Dendrobium > Dendrobium nobile. Next base: position 71,641,858 of record CM039723.1, read on the forward strand.
TCATTGGTTTTATCTTTACTGGAAGCTTATGATTCTTTTCCAATTTGTTACTGAGCTTGGGAATGGTATGTACTGGCTCCAAATCTTGGTTTTCATTAACAAGTTCGCTTGTAGTCACTGTGATAGTTGTATTGTTATTTTCATATATTCTCGTTTCTGTAGGAAAATCATAGTTTTTAAGATATGAGTGAAACAATAACGAGATCTGAAGCTTGATTAAGCTTACAGAGAACAAACTAATCATGAATGGAGATGAGGTATTTCAAATGGTTTTGCATACCTGACACAGATGCAATTGTAGTTGGTCCATCTTCTTTAGCATCACTATCTACATCTTGTTCCAAGTCTGAGTCAAGCTCCTTAAGCTGACCTTTTAATGCTAATTCTTTCGCTTCTTTCATCTTTATTGTTTGTGTAATAGAAAATTTAATTTATTAGTATAACCAAAAGTAAAAAGACATCATAATTGGAAGAAGTGATGAGGGGTATCACTACAATTAAAATGACATGAAATTTGGACTTCAGATATAATAGAAAACTGAAACCACTTTTATCTAACAATTTAAGCTCAAAGAGAGTTGATCGGATAGATGGAGAGAGATGCGTTTAGATTCAAGCGAAAGTTTAATGTTGCATTCAAAATGTAGCACCTTGATATCAATTAAATGCTAAGGTTGTAAAGTATTACACCTTCATATCTTCAATTCTAATTCAAACCCAAAGAAACTTTGTTTTCAAAGGTGTGTGATAGGAAACATTCCAAGAGAAAGTGAATTGTCTTGGCTGAATTTGAATTTCAGCAAGGCCCAAATCAGAAATTAAGAGGAATTCTGGCGGAAAAAACTAGCGAGAAAAGATTTTTATTGATAATAGATGAAAGAAAATAGCAAAATACAAAGAATCCTCAATTGGAAAGGAGGATATGGCTCTCCCAAATCTCTAGATGTCGCTAGAGCCCAAACAAAGCCAACGCACCCTCCAAATTTCAGAAAACACAAGATAAAAACTTAACCCAAGGTTAAACAATATATTTAAATCATACAAAAAATAGTTCATGTCAAAACAGCCCCTCAATTTGAAATTTTCCTCCTAATTTCTCCTTAATCACTCCTTAATATGGATGCTGGGCCCACCCCCAAAAGGGGCAGCAATGACTGGGCCGGAACTTCTGTTCTACCATTGGTAGACCAAGCCCGGTCCAGGCTGGACCAGCCTATCAGTGTGTTGGACCCACTCACAGCTTTGATAAATCTTAAATCACATAATGCTTGTTTGCTTTACTAACATCTTAGGATAGCCTATGTCAATTTAGCCAAAGATGTTATTTAAATATTGGGCAAATTGATAAGCATCTAGATAAAAAATGACTTCATGTTCATCATATACTAAAATGGTTAATTTAGCACAACCAAAACTCCCATGTCCCTAAAAAAAAAAGTGGCAGGTTCATTTATATTTACAGATATAAAAGACAAAGACATTCAAATAACATTCAATAGCCAGAACTTTTCTTGGAAATCTCCAATTCCATACCTATCATGTATAAAACCAAGGTATTAAATCTTAATTCTAGTTTCAATTTCGGTCCCATCATGAAACTCTAGATCTTGGTGGTTTTGATAGTTTCATTGGTTTCATGAATCGTTCTATTTCTAGTTTTGGTTATTTTTATTATAGATATAGCAAGAAAAATACATTTAAGATATATTATTTTGAAGATAAAAATAAATCTAAGATATTTTATTAATTGAAAAAAAGGCACAAGGCTACTTACAAACAAATGGGCACGATGTCAATTGCAAATAAGAATGGCACAAAAAATAATTACAAATCAAATTGCAAACAAAAGTCAAGAGAACATTTAGTTAAACGTCACAAGACAAACTCAACCTATGACTCTCCATGAGAACCAGAGAATATACCACTTGAATTAAAGATCTTTGGTAAAGTATATTTAAGATATTAAATAAAGAGGATTATCTACTTGGAGTTTTACAGCACACATGATTTTTGATACGACATTAGTGATGAAAGTTTAAATAGAACTTTACTAATCACTTGAGAGTTTTAGTGAAGTCTCATTAAAAATCTAAGAGTAATGAGCAGGGCAAAAGTCCTGAGTTTTGATCAAAACACCATAAATAAAAAATATTAAGGAATTTTCTCTAGATGTCGATTAAAATTGATCCAAAAACAAACCAAAATCACTTAAACATGAAACCATAATATAAATAGTAACCGTTCTAAGAAAACCACACAATATCAACAATGCTATTTTCATATACTCTAAATCTAATATAATTCCCTTTCCAACTTCATATCCTGGGCCAAACTCTATAAGCATAGTTGTTATCTATATAGGAAAACCTACTACAGTTTTATAAAGCTTTTTTACAATCACACTCAATTTAATGGAATTATTGATCTTAAATGAAATATTCTACAATTTCACATGCTACGAGTTATTTCCCGGATTTCCCTATCATTAATAACAAATAACAATTGGATAATAGTAATTTGAAGCAACACTTGTGAGGATTGCTATTAAAACCAAGAAATATATACTATCCTAATATCCACACCAAAATAAATGAAGCCAACACCGTAGGGTTGAATTGAAGAGAAAGCTAAAAAAAGGGATCTTTTGACTATAATCATGCATAATATATTAATATTGAATTTTATTTGTTGTTGTCGTCAAATTGAACTAACGTAATTTTCTATTTTCAAGGTAACAAATTGAAACAATTATAATGAAACATAACCTCACATTTAAGCTTTTAAAATCCTAGAAAATTATTTTTTTACAATTTCAGCAAGAGTGTTGAAACAAACTTAAAAAAATCATATAATTTAGAACTACCTTTCAAAGAGAACACATTATTAGCACCATCACACAAAATACATTCAAAAACTTGTTCAGCACAGCTTTGGTTAAAATTTTTGTTAGTTGTAGAGCAACCATCCATGGTATGCAAGACTGTAAAAGGGGCGGGCAAACCTTCTTACGGGCCATAATACGCATTTGCCTTTCCTTCTCATGCAATTGTTTCTTAGCTTCCTTTCTCCGCTTATCCTTTCTCTTATGGAAACCAGTAACAAAGTCCCTGTCAACAAAAAGCAGATCTTAGAATTTCAACAGGTGCAGAACAAACATGAATCTCCACACCACATATAAGCTACATCACCGCCATCCTACCTCAAACTATTGCAATGTACAGTATAGATTAAGCAAATCTAAAGAGTGCGTTTAAGCTGCATAACTTCTCATGTCATAGACACTTGGACTTTACATAACTTGAAAAGTGAAATAACTCAGCTTCCAGACATAAAGAAGGCAACTTTATGTACTTAACTAAGAAATAAACATGGCTAACTACAGGAAAAACACACAAAATAATTCGAATACCAGTATTTTGACATAAAAACTAACTCAAAAAACCGGAAAAAAGGAATATTTTTTTATTTTATGTGAAACCTGGGGGGCGGGGGAGGAACCTTAGGTTTTTCTCGTCGAAGGCGATGGAAAGGCCTCTGTTTCGGAGAGATTTCTTATTGATATGGCGAGGAACCATCACCGTGGGCTTCTGCCCCACCACGACGCCTTCATCGAACTCCTGATCGTTATCCATCCTCGTCCGGCCAGCGTCGCCGCTCCGACGCGTAGATTTAAGTCAGAATATCAGCACGGCGAAAATTATTAGGAATATGAACACCGCCTCCCAACACGGGTAACTGGTTAACGAGATGCAAGCATTCATTATTTATTTATTTAAAATTTTTAGCAAATATATATTTAAAGACTTTATATTTGCAGATAAAAATGCCACATATAATATCGAAAAAAATATATTAATTTTAACATAAATTTAAAATTTTCAAAATTCATCTTAATAATAAACTCATCATATTAATTTTTTTTTACTAAATCAACATAAAAAAATTAAAAATTAGCCTAATATTTTGGATCATGATCCGGGCACATTAACGAGCACTCACACTGTCACCTCCTATTTAATTATTTAATTCAAAAATTTTTAGTAGATTTTACGTGTAGAAAAATGAGTAATCTTATGAAAGCTTCATTTGGGATGTTCTCGTCATTGTTTTAGTATAAAAATTTTTTGAACTATTTTTTTTACTATAAACCTATTTTATAAAGCAATTAAAAAAGCTATTCCAACCGAAGCATAAATTTTAACAATTTAAGCATCCAATTCGATGTTATTATTATTATTGTTTTGTTTTTGGTTGACATTTGAGTCGGTTTCAAAACTAAAACATTAAATTTTAGAAATTATTGATATTTTATTTTAAATTTGATGTTATTTTATTAGTTTTTTATTAAGAAAAACCTTTGATATTCATAATGAAGAAAATTAGTTGTAGAAGATAAGATTAGAGAGAGTCGCCTTAGATGGTTTGGTCACATAAAAAGACGGCCTTCCGATGACCCGGTTAGGAGAGTAGAGGTATTAGATTTGACTTATGTTAAGAAAGGTAGGAGTAGACCTAAAAAAACTTGGTTAGAAAATATTAAGAATGACCTTTCTTTATTAGATTTAAACGAGAATTTGATTTTTAATAGGATACAATGGAGAAAAAAGATTCATGTAGCCGACCCCACGTAGTAGGATAAAGACTTGATGTTGTTGTTGTTGTTGTTGTTATTATGTGCGGTGCTTCTGCCGCTTGAAAAATATGCTATTTTTCATAAATCCCCTATTAGATACCAAATAACTTTTAAATATAAGTATAAGTTTATAACTAACATTAATGTTATTTATTATTTTACACAAACTTTAAATATTTATGTTAAAACAAATAGGGCCTTATTTAAGGCCCAATCATCCAACCCACAGAAGGGTTTGGCAGCCTTTCAAGTTTTGAAGCAAAGTGTCAGGGAGAAGTGGCGGGATCTCGTGGAGCCCTAGAACCGGACGTTCCGATGGAGCTTTCGACTCTCTTCCAAAGGAACGGACACTTGATCGGATTTTGCTAAATCCTGGCTTCTTCGCTTTACGCGCTTGCATGGAGAGCAAGCTGCCCGTCCGTTGCAGCGAGAACGAGAATGTTGCCCTGTACCTCTGGACAAAGAGGAATGAGATGGTCGAGCGCGGTGGGATCTCGGACAATCTCGACTTGACACTTACTAAAGCCTACCGTAACATCTGCAGTTCCAAGGCTCCTATCAAGACCCTCAAAGATCTTTCTCAGATCAAGTAGGAATTCAGTTTTTTATGAATCCTTGTCAGAACCATAGTTTTTTTTTTCTGTAACAGACAAATGTTTTGAATTGTTAAATCATGGCAGATGCATAGGAAAGTGGATTATAAGGCTCATGCATGGTTTTTTTCCCAACGATCCTCCTGCGGGTGGTTCTCCGACCAAAAATAGCCTCCAAAATGGTAAAATTTTTTTTGGTTCCGGGTTCGTTCGTTTTTCTTGCTCTTCAGGTTCCATGTTGCATATTTTAGATATGGCGTGTATTTCATCTATTATGCTATTTAAAGCTTGAGGCTTTCCTTAGGGAGGAAAGCTAAAGGACCCAAGCGATATGTTCCACAGAAGAATTCCGTGGCATATGCATTATTAATTACTCTTTACAGGTAGGTGACAGTTTATTTGCCTTCCAATCTGCTCTGTTGCTTCTAGCTTTATCTTAATTGTCATATGCCTTGAGGTTATTTTTTCTTTGTGATTTCCAGGGGAATTGCGGACGGTATTAAATTTATGAAGAAACAAGAGCTAATTGATGCTGCTGAAGCAAGCGGTCTCTCACGGAATTCAATCAGGTTAGTGGCTAATCATGTTTCCGGTGCATTTTTGCAGGGGAAGAAAGTTTATTGATTTCTGTTTTTCTATTAAAAGGCCTGATAAAGTTAAAGGGAAGCCTGGGCAATTTGGGAGCTCACCCAGGGACTGGTATACTGGATGGAGTTGCATGAAGACATTGATATCAAAGGGATTGGTTGCAAAGTCTAGCTGCCCTGCAAAGTGTGCTTCCTTTCATTTTTTTCTTGTTGATAAGTTCATTGCTAACTGCTAAGTCATAACACTAGTATGCTTATATGTATTCCATTTTAGTTATGCACTTAACTTTGCGCTTTCAATAGCTTGAATTTCTATTTTTTTAATAAGCTTCTTCCTTTGAAGATGGCTTTTTTGTCAGCATTATTCTATAGTTGCAATATTGAAAACCCACATTTTTTCTAAATCAGGACACATGCTCTTAGTTTGGATTCAGCAGATTAAAAGTTTGAATAAAATATGATAGAATTTCTGTAAATATTCTGCTATCCTCTTGTAGCATAATCTGTAAAGTGATTTGAAATAGCATTGATTGTCAAGACTGAGCTGATGTAGTACTACTTCCCTGGAAACTTCCCTTTCCATGAAGAATTACCAAAGCACACACCATGCTTGATGATTGTTGTCTTTGAGTGGGGAGACATAGAATTCTACAGTTAAAGAAACTGTTAGTATGGCAGACACAAGAATCTCTTCAACTACATTTGTTTGGGGAGGGATTGATCGATGAAGCCTTCCACTTAAGTAGACTGGCCTTTATTAATTTACCTTATTAATTTACCCTTATCTCCATCTCACATTTGGTAAACTTATCGTTAATCCGCCATATGAAATTGTTGACTAAGTGTATTAAAGGAAGCACCCTTGATAATCTATCATGGTTAAAAACTCATGCAAATTTTCTTGTTATGCGTGTCATTCTATTGGATGCAGAATTCCAAATTCTATATTCAATCAAAACATTTGGATATTTTTGTTTCTTGTTGATTGCATTGGTTTTCTTGACCAACTATTAGTATGTCATTTTTCTTCTGATAGTTGGGAATTCCTTGCTCATCATGCTTTGTTTTTACCTTGTTTTATTTCCACTTCATTTTAATTTTTTAAATCTTGATCAAAATTATCATTCATTCTGCTCTTAGTAAAGAAAAATAAAGTAAACTTTATTTGATATTTGCAAGAGAGCAGGTAAATGCACTCTTGATATTGCAGCTTTATGTTTCTTCTTGATTACATTGGTTTTCTTGACCAAGTATTAGTATTGTGTTTTTCTTCTGAATAGTTTGGGAGTATCATGCTATGTGTTTGCCTGATTTTATTCCATTATTTTAATTTCTAAAAATTTTTATCAACATTATCAACCATTTTGCTCCTATTAAAAAAAAAGTAAATTTTGTTTGAGATTTGCAAGAAAGTAGGTAAATGCATGTTTGATATTGGGTTTGTGTGATTTAACTACTATAAACTGAAAGAAGGTTACCACAGAACAAAGCTCAGCACAAATGCACTCTTTATATTGTGTTTCTGCTGTTAAACCACTACAAACTGAAATAGGAGTAATATTCAACTTGACTGTTTTTAATGCTCTTTCTATTTCCCATGTGAAGTTACTTCGGAAATCATTGAGCTATGTTGGTGAAGTGGACCATAGCAGGTGCCATAACAACTCATTATCTTCTTCTAGATCAGTGAAGAAAATTTTGACCATTTCTAGCCCAAGTTCATTTGTTATTGTTACAAAGGAAATTAATTGACTTTTTATTGGGGCAAATGTTCTGGAAATAACATTAATTGAAACAACTATGGTTACACTTAAGCATGCAAATTTTCTCTGTCAATTTCTTACAGTTATAAATGGCATTTTCCTTTCAAGGGCATGTGTTTTATATTCTTTCCAAAAATAATTATACTGCTTTAACATCGTGTACATTAGTGATATCATTAAACTTTGTTTTCTTACTATTCTTTCCCATCCAATATTTACTGTTATATGAAAGTATGAAAGCCTTTAGGTTGTTTTTATCTTTTATTCAGGTACATGCTAACCCAAGAAGGGCAACAAGCAGCAAGAGAATGCCTCTTGAGATCTGGTTTGTCTGATGTTGTTGCAGACCTGTCTACAGGAATCATATCTCCTATTGTTGTTGGTGGGCAGAATTTAGACGCTATCTCTGTAGTATCCATAGATGATGAACCCATGATGGATTCATCCAACAAAAGTGTTCAAGCAAGACTAGATGGTACATCTTTGAACTTGCTTGGCCAGGTTTGTTTTACGCCGTGGTTCATGTTCACTTCATTCATGTTATTTCTGCACATATGCAGTCACATATTTCTTTATCTAACCTGTAATTTGCTCTTTTGAATGTTTAAAACTGCCACATAAACCATCTTTATATATATATATATATATATATTCTTTTAGCTGTTGGGCTATGACCATTTCATGATTAGCTGTTGCGCTTTGGAACTGCATTTATTGAAGCTTTTATCACAGTTCATACTCTTGAATATTGTGCATCATATTAGTTTGAATGCTTTCTTGCAGCATATGTCTGGATGCTTGTGATGTGAAACGTACATGCGATGGAGTTACTTTAAGAAATTAACGAGAGCAATTTAAACAAATAATCCCAAAGTAAAATTATCACTTATAGCAAAAGATTGAACATTGGAATTCGTGGTTTTTAACTTGGTTAGGCAAAGTAGAGCAAGATCAATCCACCAAACAATTCAAGAAACACAAAGAATAATTGTAAAGCTACGACGATACAATAGGATCCATGATTTAATAAAGAGAACTTTCACCTTTGGAGCCCATACGCTCAACTAATATAGGCTTTAGCGGAAGAAGCGTCTCCACATTAGAACCGAGGTCACTCCGAGGAAGAAGGAGCCTTAGATCGTCGTTCTTGGATAGGTGGCCGGAGTGGTGGAGGATGGCGGTTGTCCAAAGATGATCAAGCCCAAGAAGGGAGTCGAGCGAGCGAACCGTGAGTCCAAGAGGGAGGTGCTGGAATTCTGAGAGAAAATTCAGGTTCCGGGCGATTAGGGGAGGAATTAATTTGAAAATTCAAATCAAGTCTAAGGGGGAAAGAGGGGCGGCCAAGGGGAGAGATTTGGGGCTGAATTGTTGGAGATGGGAATTAATTTGAGAGAGAGAAGGCAGCCATGGAGAGGCCACGAGAAAAGCAATGATTACCAAATCTGGAATAATGTCAGATTTCTAAGTTGGAGGAGGAACTTGGTTGGAGAGATCAAGCCAAGCCCATAGAGGAGCTCGGACAGGAGAAAAAATCTTCAGAAGACAAACAATTTCAGATCTCTGAAATTGTATTCGGGTGAGGTATTTTAGCGGGGAGAGAAAACCTGGAACTTGATTTCAGTTTCTAATTAAAAAGAGGGGAGAATCAATTTCAAACTTCAGATATTGAAATTTGAAATTAAAAAATATGAAATCTGAAATTTAATCTTGTGATAGGAAGGCATTAAAGGGGTGTTTAAGTGGTGATGAGGTGGCAATTAGAGAGAGAGGCAATAATGGTGAGGTGGCCGGCCATATGGGGAGAGAGGGGGGCTTGGTATTAAATAAAATGGGGCCCACAATTACAGCAGATTTAATCAAAAATCTGGATTGAAATTTCAGGTTTAATGTATGGCAAAAGTTTCCTAAAGCAATTGTAAATGTTAGGCAGCTTTGAATTTCAAAATTAGGATTGAAATCCCATTATGAAGATGGCCTAAAATTTAGGAGTTATATTTGGTGGTTAATCAATACCTCTTGGATTTTGAATTTCAAATTCATAACCAAGGGGAGAGGGCCGGCGGATGGAGGGGCAAGAGGGGAAGCCAGGGAGAACGGCGGCCAGCGGGTTGGACGGGCTTGGCGTGGTCGACGGGTGGCTGGGACGGCCCAGGTGGCCGGTGGCAAGGGGTTGATGGAGGGGAGGGGAAAAGTAAGACTAGAAAATCAAGAAGAAAATTTGGAAGACTTGATCAAGAGAAATAAAAGAAAAGAGGAGAACAAGAAAACCTAGAACTCACAAAGAGATCTAGCTTCTCCTACGAACTCACTAAGAGATCGAGGAGGTTTGCACTCACAAAGAGAACATGAAATTTAAATTTTCATTCATCCAAAAACTAACTATTACATGAGAAGGACCATATAAATAGGCCTCACAATGTCAAAGAAAAACAAAAGACTAAAATGCCCCTTGGGCTACAATAGCTATCAAATACCCATAAGGGCAAAAACGGAAAAACATAAAGTAAAAATAAACTACTCCATAAGATGATGAAAATACAACTCATGTTCGTGGCCGTCGATCTCCGGCGTCGAAAATGCTGACGATGTCCTCATCAGCTTGTAACCATTTTTATATGGCAACCTTGCCCATTGCAAATATCCAAAACATTTATTTTTATTTTCATACTCATGGTGTCATAATGTTGGCGGATAAACAGTAAAGCACCCATATTGTCCTGTTCTTCATTGTTCAGAATACAAATCAAATTGAGCTCAAAATTCTTTTTAACTGGAACATTGAAGCATGTAAAACTAAATGTCATGGGATGCTGCCTTGATTTCTTTTAACAATGCTCTTATACATGAAAAGTTGACCAAAGTACTGTGCTGAAAAAAAGAAGAAGATGAAACTAAGTTTATTGGGGACATTTTAAGGCCTTTGTTTTTGAAATCACGTTAGAATATGGATGAAACTATTTTGTATGGGTTAAAATCTCATGTCATTTTGCCTGTGTTGCTGGCTTGTATCATGATTAGAGCTGTGACAGGCATATTGGAAATTTTGGCTCAAGATTTCTTAGACAGATCAGGGATCATGACGTGAACTTTGCTAAAATTATTTTGAATTGATTTTGGAAATTCATCTTTTTTTTTTCCAATTTGGAGCTCACTCATGAATGACTAGTTGGATTCTTAAAAGTTTTTTCTTCTCTCTTTTTCTCTCTCTTTTAAAGCTCTTATGAGTTATTTTAATTTATATGAAGGTCCTTTTTTATGTTGAATTCAATCAGGCTATTACAATAAAAATGGCGTGGATACCTTTAAAAAGTGGTAACTTAATGCTTGCATATGCATATTGACAATAAAATGTGGCACAATAACTGAAATTCATATTCACGTTTATGGAGATAGGTTTGCCAGTTTGTCCATGCTTATATTTGCATTTGTGTTCACACACACTTATCATTCTTGTACATTTACACATATAATTAACATTAATTTATGCTAACTAGGTTTGATCCATTCTACACGAGTGATGTTGTGGCACTCAGTTAATCTTTTCATGATTCATATGCTTAATCAAGATTGAGGGGTGGTAAATTGTGAGAAAGGATTAATGAAATAAATATTAGAATCATAAACAACCATAATGTGAAAAAAAGTTCAGATGATTTTGTGAGAAAATTAGGAAAAGTGTAATATGAAGTGATTGTATTAGCGAGGTGCCATGATTAGCACCTAATGAGCATAAGTGTGTAGAGAAATACAAATTGGTGCTTTGGGTTTGTAGAATGGAGAACACTAGAGATTTATAAAGTGCATATAAAATGCGTAAGATTGACATGGAGTGGGACAAATGTAATACGAGTTGAAGTGTATAAACTTGCATAAATTAAAGTCTACATTAAAGTCAATGCCTAATTTTGTGACAAGGATCATGATGATGATAATGATATTGAAAGCATAACACATACTTAGTACTTTTGAGTTGTTGATTCTATTTTCAAGTCAAATCATTCCTCTCACAAACAACTAAGTTTTTTCTCATCAATGCATGTGAATGTGATTGCAGAATTCTCGAAGTGGTTCACTTGAATCTTTTGATTCTAGTTTTAAATATCTTGCAAATGATTGGTCCGCTACATCAACTCGTTGCACATCTTTGAACATGGGTATGCATCTTCTTCTTAGAGTTATGAAGCCTAAGTGATTATGACACTTAGACATACCCTAAACGATGCTTTTTAAATAGTGAAATCGCTTTATTATTTCCAGACAATTGCAGAGATTATGACTCTTATGGTGATTCAAATCGGCCAAGTTCAGCTTTCATTGGTGCAGCTCCATGCTCTTTCAATCCAAGGACTTGCACATCATACGTATCTTTCCATTAAAAAGTTCAATCTCAGTAAAATGCTGTGCATTTCATATTCTACCCAAGGTTTATATGTTTTTGTGAATTTAACATCTGACATCAACTTTCTTTTGACGTCCCAAGGATCAAAATTTGCACAAATCATATCAAGTTGGTGCTGGGGAAGGAGATATCAATTCTCTAGCCATGCCTCCAAGTATGCTTGGTGAGAAATTTGAGGAAATTTATGATGTCATCTTAATTTTAGATGATCGAGAAAATTTCGGGTGAGAATAAAATAACAGAAATCCTAAGTTGATAAATTGACTTTGTCTTATCAAGTAATATTTCGTTGCTTTATCAGATTTTCTTGTAAAGGTTGTAATATGGTTTCTTGCCATAAAATTCATTTTTTTAATTTTTTCCTTGTATACTATTTAAGCCTCATTATTTTGTTGATGGTTATGCCTCATGTAGCATCAAAATTGGTTTGACAATTAATAATGTGATGCAAGCAAAAATTTGGGAAGGGACCCAAATTTTTGCGAGTAAAAACAATACCTTCCTAGGTAATAAAAATTATACGAAACTCACAGAAACTTGACAAAATACATACTAAAAAAAAACAACTTTCATATTATAATAGACTCTTACAAACTTGGACACAAACACCTTACAAACTTTGACTACATAAACACAAATTAAAGACACCTAAAGGAGCTTGTCAATTGTTGAGAAGAAGGATACATGTGAGCTGGATACTTGCGGCGAGAAGAAGAGGTTAGAAGACTAGACGAAGTGTAAGAGAAGCTCGTAAGCCCTCGTAAGAAGTAGAAGAAGAAGAAGTGGAACAAGCTCGCAAGCTTTTCCAACAAAACCCGCAGGTTTACATCTCCAAAAATAACTTCATATCACCATCCTTTTCCATTTCAAAACAACTCATTTTTATTGGCAAAAGAAGTTAGACTAATAGCCATAACACCTCCAATAAAATCCAATCAGAATTGGGGAAATGAAAGGCCAAAAGTCACCAAATAGAAGCCCAAAAGACAGCAAAACTGTTGCAGGAAAACTGCACAGAAAACAGAGAAAATTCCATAGAATTCCCCCCCAAACAGCCACGGAAAACCAGCCAGCAAGAGACCCGAAAAGCCAGCACAGGAGGCAAAGTATCAGGTCACGGAAAACCAGCCAGCAAGGGACCCGAAAAGCCAGCACAGGAGACAAAGGGGTAGATCACGGGAAACCAGCCAGCAATGTAAAACCGAGAAGGCAAATGGAGGAGATGAGGCACAAGTCCACTCCATTATGAATTATTGAAATAATAGCATACCTTTTTGAATTAATGAGCTAGGAAGTGCATTTAATTCCCAATCATTGAGCTAAAATTTCAGCTCAAACATTTATAAGCTAACATTAAGTAAAATCCAGAATTTTGAGCTCTATACCAAGCAGCCAAGGCCCAAACCGTGAGACAACAAGTAGCAAAAAAAAAAAAAAAAATAATCATTTTGTTTTGACCCCCCCTTTGCCTACATCATAATGTCTATTTGATATTATGCTGCATGTTAAATTTTGTTATTAAGTTGTGCTAATTGGTTATGGAAGCCTAAGGGCATAGTCGAGGGATGATTAAAATAAGTGCTTCTCGTTTTCCCCTAAAACATTTATGCTCCATATTAAGTTGCCATAGTTTGAATGTTCAACATCTATTTGTTATTGATATACCTAACTGATGAGGATATCAGTAGAAAATTCGAGCGCGTCTATCACAGGAGACATCGCAGATCGACGACCACGATCAGGAGCATCTATTTATGAGTTCTTTTATATTATTGTATTAGTATTATTTTATTATTTGTTTTAGTTGACCTTTGTACCCTTATAAAGGAGTTTAGTGAGTTGTAGCTCGAAGGGCATATGTGTCTTTGATTTTTCATCCTTGTTGAGGCTTATATATAGTGACCCTAGTCTTTGTATTGGTTTTTTAATGATTGTTTAATAAAATTCCTGATTTTCTTCTCTCGAGCTTGTGAGTTCTTGAGTGGCAAAGTCCCAAGGCATGGTCAAAGCAATACCCACATGTCGCGGAGGTGCTCCGGGCTCATGGTCTGACTTTTCTCTCACTTCAAGCCACTGGCCATCCCCTCCCCTTGGTGTCTAGCCGCCGGTTAGTCCACTCCCCACCGCCGGCCTAATCTCCCCCACCGTCCCCTTCAATCTCCCCTTAACCGACCCCTCCACCACCCCAAACCGCCGGACATCCCACCCCCACCTGTCCAGCTAACGGCTCAACGCCCTCCAATTGCCGTTTTCCCTCCCTAGTCCTCCCTTAGCCGCCGGCCTACCTTGCCCAAAGTTTGAATTTCAAAATTCAAACTACTTTAATTACTTTTATGAAATAACACATTAGTATTTAGGAAAGTATCCTTATTTGAATTCAATTAAATATTTGAATTCTAATTACTTTCCTATTGTTAAAAAATCAATTAGGAAGTTTATCTAATTAAACCAAATCTGAAATTAAATTTCAGATTTGATTCCAATCTATAATTAATTTCTTTGGGCCCACATGCATTAATCCTTAGCAACTCTTTCCCTCCCCTATGGTCGCCCCCCTTACCTTCCTATTTCTCTCCCCAATCAATTCCTTAATTCAAATTAATTGCTCCTTAAGCTCCCTAAACCACTGGCCCCCTCGACTATTTGGAGAATAGTTTGAGAGTTTAAATCACCCCTTTCCTCCCTTAGAAATTATGAAATAAATTTCAGAATTTTTAAATCCTCTTCCCTATCTCCCTAGCCTTAAACCCTAGCTTCCCTTCCCTTTATCCCTCCTCCCCCGAGCACCCCAACCGCCACCCCTCCTTCCTTCTCCCCCTCGTTCATCGACGGCTCCTCCAAGGTTCACAACCACGAATACTCCCATGTTCTTGCCGATCCTGAAGTCGACCATTGATTTGCGTATAATTCTCAAGGGCAAATCGACATCCTTCAATCGCCCTTCTTTGATCCCGACTGAGAGTCTGAAGATTCTGTCGAAGACTACGTAGATCGTATACTATTTCATCTCGCCGAGACGATTGACGAACAACGACCATCCGGATGGTGGCAACTCATTGGACGTCTACCTGTGCCTTCTTCTAAGGCTACTCTCCCGTGGATCAAGACCGTCGGTGTTGTCACATTCCTAGTGCATCGTTTGGCTGCTAAAGATCTCTGATGCTGGACGTAGTATATAAAATTATGATTTAGATAAGGATTTTGTATGCTTGATGATTAAGAGCAAGTTAATTAAAGCTTTATGGTGAGTTAATAATGGAATAAAACACAAAGAGCGGTAAACACAAGCTTAGGCCAAGTTACTCACGAAAAATAAAAATCACATAACAATCAATTACTCTTGACGTTGCATATGAGATGGGTTTCAACAAGAAATCCCTAATCTAATAATAAGAGTATTACTATGAAAGATCTCTTACACAATTCCTGCTAAACACTAAGCTTTAGCAGAGCGTTGCAAGATTTTGCATGAATCAATCAAAACCATAAGTAAGGATCAATTGAGGAAGGTATGAGAGAAGGCAAGAGTTCACCATTTGTTAAGATTCAACCTGCTCGCAAGCTTGGACAACAGTTGGTGGCTTCTTGGATGGCTCGGACAACAACAAATCCAAGTTCGAACCTTTGGACAACAAGTAGCCAACCTGGGACAGCGATTCCTGACAGTTCTAGGCAGCAACAGTTGCTCCAAAAGGGGCTGGACAGCAGCACACTCCTACTGGAATCACTGGACAACAAACAAGAGGTCTTAGACAGCATCTCTCTAGGATTTGGAAGGTTGGACAACCACTATTAGCATCCAGAAATTCCTGGATTGCTTTGGAGGTTAGGGTTTGATGTGGGTGGCCGGTAGAGAGAGGGAGGAGAGGGAGGGAGGAATTAGGGAATTAATTCCTTTGATTGGAGCTTAGAGTTTTGGAAAGAAATTAATTGGGAAAGTGGCCATGGGGCCGGTGGCATCAAGAGGAGTGGAGGGGATTGGGGAGAGGGTTTTAATGCTTGCTTCTTTGGGAATTCCAAATAAGGAGGGAAGACTTAATTCCAATCCAATTCAAATTTGATTTGGATTTGATTGGATAAGTTTCCTAAAATAGAATTTTATTTTAGGAAACACTTTGAATTTCAAATGTTGATTGATTGATTGGATTGAAAGCTTTCCCAAAATGATTTGTATGGAAAAGGAAAGAAGTAATGGAGAGATTTGAATTTTGGAGGTGTGGGGGAGATGGTATGGCTGGCGGCTAGATTAGGAGTAGGTTTAGGGTTTGTGGGTTGAATGACTTGGTGGTAGCAGAGGGAGGGCCGGTTTGGGTGTGGAGGGGAGATGGGTTGGTGGGGGGGAGTTGGCCGGCGGCAAGGTGGAGTGTGGCTAGGGAATCTGGTGGCTAGGAGGAAGGGTAAGGGAGAAACGGAGCCAAAAGGAAGAAAGAAAATAAAAGCCACGAACTTGGACGCTTCCAAGGTTGGTGGATGATCCGGTTCCCTCTCCAAGGGTTCTCTCCAATGCTCTCACGCTCTAAAGACAAGAGTTGTAGGAAATTTTCTTATTATCATCCATTAACCCTCAAAGAAGAAGAGGGAGGCTTTAAAAAGCCCATACAATGAGAAAATACAAAGTACTACTATGCCCCTAGGGCTTACACATACGTAAGCCCTTAAGTAAGGGAAGAAATGGAAAAGTATAATAAAACTTCATAAATAAAACTAATACATCAATAATAAATATGAAAATTAAAAGTAGAGCGGTGTAATCGTTGCCGTAGATTGACGACCACGCCTCTAATAAACTTTCCATGTCCTGATGTCCTCATCAATCTCTCTCCGTTAAAGCCCCTCATAGAGTGTTAGTGAGAAAGAGAAACTCGAGGTGAAAGCTCTTGATATTAACCTGTGGATTATTATTACCAGTATATCTAGCTTTATTGTATTTTCTGATTTTGCTTTAAATTGATCTGTTCTCTTAAAAGTGTAATTGCATGCCTGAGCAAAACCTCAAAGGATAATTCTTAAAAAAATATTTATTATTATTCATTAGTCTTAAAAGAGTGAACTTGCAATAATTTATTATTTCCTAAAAATTCCTGGTCGTTTCACATCATTTTGGCATCAGAGCATGGTTTGCTCGTTTTGCATGTGCTAGGATTCATCTTAGAGTTCTAAATAGCCATATTTAAGTTTGCCTAGTTGTGTCACATTGCATACTTTTGAAATAACACTTTGTTTGTTTGCTGTCAATACATTTTTGCATCATTTAGTGAGCTTTAGGAGTGTTGGCATATAGGTTTAGTTGCTGCCCTCCCTATTCCTTAACATCCCTAAGTGTCACCTAGTGTATCCCAATAGAATCAAAATTTTGTTTTCAATCCAATTAAAGTTTGAGTATTATCCGGTGAGTTTTTAATTTCAAATATAATCACTAGCCCTAATATTCATCATTTAATGGAATCTCAGTGATTTTAGAAGTAATGATGATCAATATTTTTGGTAAAATTTTCATGGAAATTGATATGATTCGTAGAATGAAGTGGCACACAATTCCATTAAATTTGTAAATTCCTTCTTAAAAGGTTGGACTAAATTTTATGATATTATTGTTGAATCCATCGAGGTAAGTGCATGATCAATATGCTATTGGATTTACCATTAAAATAATATCATATACCTATGGGGATTGCTAGCATAGCTTATTTGTTACTTGTCTGGATTGTTACCAAATTATCTTCTACATCTTTAAAGTTAAATTAGATATTTAAAAAAATCCCTTGCAGCCACCAGGTTTAAAGTTATACTGTTAATTTACTGGAACAAAATTTAAAATTCACTTCTTTTATAATGAAACACAAGGCGATTTGACCAAGTATCCTATTTTAATTGGGTTATATCACGGATTAATTTTAAGCCTATATCTTTTCGCTTTTGTCATGGATGTTCTTACTAGACATTTGCAAGATGATGTATTTTAGTTTTTGTTTTTTACTTATGATATTCTTGATGTGAAACAACATGCGATGGAAACAAGAACTGCTTGGAGATTTTAATATAAGATTGTTAAAGCTTTGCTAGTTATAGAGTTAATGCGTACCCAAATTAAGTTCTCGGAATTATCAAGTCGAAATTAAGTAAGGCATGTGGTTACAACTAGATTAATGGGACAATATCAAATTGACAACATAGAATTAGATAGTAATGTTATGGGAGAAATAATAATCCACAATTAACAAATAAAACTTTTCACCTTGGGTCACTCACTCACTCTCTTGTTGGTGACACTTTTAATGGAGGAAGATTGAGAGCAACCAAGCGATGCCACTAGGAGACAAATGGCACACAAAGTGTAGTCCGTTGGAGTGGCAGCCGGTGGCGGGTCGTCCATGGGTTGATTAGAGAGCATCCAACGTTTTATCCTTTCTTCCTTGATCATCAAAGATGAAGCCAAGCAAGTATTATCAAATTTGAACTAATATCAGATTTCTGGATTTGGAGGGAGGAGTTGGGTGGAGAACTCAAACCAAGTCCAAGGAGGAGCTCGGGTAGGAGAGAATAGCTTCAGAAGAAATCAATTTCAGATTTCTGACATTGTATTATTCAGGTGAGGAGAGAGGAGGCGGGTGGGGCTGTGAAGGAAAACAAAATCTGAATTGTTTAATAATTTTGAAATTGTATTCGGGTGAGGAGAGAAGGGGCGGGTGGGGATGTGAGGGAAAAAACAAAAAAAAAATCTGAATTGTTTATTCAGATTTCCAAAAAAATGTGGAGACATTAATTTCAGTTTCAAGATTTTGAAATTGAAATTAACTTAGGAGGGAAAGGGTTAAGGGGGCATTAAAAGTGAATTAATAGGGGAGAGAGAGGGAGAGGGGGGGGGGCCGGCCATAAAAAAAGGGGTGATGGCTTGAGGTTTTGAGTAGGTGGGGATCACATAGGAGTAAATTAATATAATCAAAATTCTGATTTTAATTTCAGAATTAATTATATTAAGTAACTCCCAAACTAGTATGAAAAGAGGAGGGATTTGAATTTGAAATCAAATATAACTCCTCTTAAATTACTTTCCAAAATTGCTAGAGCTTGATTAGGAAAGTAATTAGGGGGGGATTCAAAAATCACAAGAGGGGATGAGGGTAAGGAGGCGGCGGCATGGGGGCTGGACGGTGGTTGCTGGCCGGCTGCCTGGGCAAGCCAGGGAGGGGCGGCGGCAGTGAGCAAGAGAGGGCAATCAATAGGGGAAAATCTTGGGATTCAAGCGTGAATTCCACTCTTCACAAATGCTTCAACCGGATCTCCACGACGACGAATCGATCACAAGAAATAAATGAAGAAAAATGGTAGAACAAGAAGATCTAGAACTCATAAAGAGATCTAGTTTCTCCTACGAACTCACTAAGAGATCGAGGAGGGTGCACTCACAAAGAGATCATAAGTGGCAAATATTTTTCATTCATCAAAAACTAAAATATTACATAAGAAAAGGGCCATGTAAATAGGTCTCAAAATGACAAGAAAGCAAAAGACTAAAATGCCCCTCAGGCTACAATAACGACCAAATACCCATAAGGGCAAAAATGGAAAAACATAAAAATCAAATAAACTGCTACATAAAATGACTCAAAATAAAACTCATGATCGTGGCCGTTGATCTCCGGCATCTCCTGATGGTACAGGTGTCGAAATCTCTGACGATGTCCTCATCAATTCTTCTTGTTGAAATGATTGGAGAGGGAGTTGATGAAAAGCTTGAATTATAGAGGTTACACCTAGAGTCTAAAGGTTTTTATTTGAGTAGATCTAAAACCGAATAAATGGAGTGTAATTTTAGTAGTAATAGTTCTATGATGGGATTTTGACATTGAGTGATCAAGTAAT
Organism: Dendrobium nobile; assembly: GCA_022539455.1. NCBI lineage: Eukaryota > Viridiplantae > Streptophyta > Magnoliopsida > Asparagales > Orchidaceae > Dendrobium > Dendrobium nobile. Next base: position 71,661,696 of record CM039723.1, read on the forward strand.
CAAACAGAGTGCATGTTTTAGATATATCGGGTCTATTGTTCAAAGCGATGATTAAATAGATAGAGATATTATTAGTAGAATTCAAATTGGATGGTTGAAGTGGAGGAATGCATGAGGTCTATTTTGTGATTAAAAAATACCCCTCAAACTTAAGGGAAAATTTTATCAGATTGTGGTGAATTTTGTAATGCTTTATGGTGTGGAATGTTGGCCATTAAAAGAGAAGCAAAAAATTATTTAAAGTTCAGTGTTGTAGAGATGAGGATGCTCAGGTGGATGAGTGGCTTTACACTTACATAAAATACGAAATGAAAATATACATGAAAAAGGTTGGAGTAGCTTCAGTGGTAGAAAAATTACCCTTCACAAGCAAAAACTTTCTAATCTAAAACTCACCACACCACCTTTATTTTCATTGTACTAAAGTTGCATGAAGAAATACTCGGTCAATTTTGAGTTGATTCTCTATTTTTTTTCAATATTTGCAGATCTCGCTCAAGAAAAATTGTTGACATGATACAATCACAGTTTAATATTCTTGTTGAGGTCAGAAATTTGTTCTTCACTATAATGTTCTTTTGTTTTATTTTTGCTCTTATGCTTTTCTATTTAATTATATGGTAGTTTATGGGAAATAAAAAATAAAATTGGTTAAATTTAAAGAAATGAGAACATTAGAAGTTATGGAGGTTGTTGGGTGTGCATATGCTTTTCTATTTTTCAAATCAAATTTTATCAAAGCTGCTTTATGGTTATCAATCTTTGTCTTGATGTTGAATCATCATCATCATTAGTCTTATCACAACTATTTGGAGTCGGCTTTATTGCGTTTCTGTCAAAAAAAAAAAAGCAAAATGTGTGAAAAAATTTACCAGCAATATTATCCAAAACACTTTGTGCACTTCTTGCAGTATTTTTCACATAGTAGCAAAACGCCTACACGTGTTGAGGTCTAAAGTGCTTAAGTAGCCATCTTTTGTTCTTCCGATAAGCACAATGTATTGGAATTTTTTTTTCAATACACTTATTATTTTAACAATTTGGAATAGTTTACATTTCATCTTATTTCATTTATGAAATATAATTTTTTTGGTGCCCCTTGAAATACCTAAGGCGTGCGTGGGGCTCTTTGGGAATCTTCAATTTATAAGATTCTTTGTGCCCAATTGAACTTCAATGTATAATACTATTCTACGTGTTAATCTTATGTCATTTAGAATACTCACATGTTAGAAGCTCCTTCACGTTGTGGTAATTCCTTGTTGGACTTGCTCTAGGGGTTTCTCTCTAAAATAGGCACCCTTGCATGGAAGTTCAACTGGCTGCAAGCAGGTCTTGAAAAAAGCTGTGTAACGACTAGAAATTTATTTTCACTGGTACCATATTGGTTCCCTTGCGAAGCACATTCTCAATTGAAGAGCCAACATTCTACCTCATTTGACTTTCAAATAATCATAATTTTAATGATTGAAGTATTTTATGGTTTTGCTAACGAGTTAATTGTCAAATTGTTGATCATTATTTTAGCTGAATAACTGAATTAAAACTTCATTAATTTTGTTTAGAAATATGTAATTTGAAACAAATAAATATCCAACCGATTCTTGATTTGAAGTGTCCATTCAGTTATGCAATTTGAAGAAGTATTTCCCCATTTTACTTATGTTAGACCGGTCCAGCTGGCCCAGTCCCTTGGGCCGGTTCGGTTTGTTTACAGCAGGAGGGGGCCGGCAGCTTTCTATGAGAGAGGAAGGGGTGGGGTCCACTTGATATTCAAATTCAATCTTGGAGCCAAAAGGTGGGGCGGCAAGGGCAATTAGGTCCTTTTGTATTAATTTTGAATTTCATGCATTAAAGGGGAAAAGCTAGGGTTAAGGGTATGTGGAATTTTCTGAAATTGTTCTTGGGTTTTCTCTTGTGGCTAGGGCTCTAGATTGTTTTCTAGAGATTGGGAGAGTGTGATTGATGAGGACATCGTCAGAAATTTCGACACATGTATCATGGGAGACGCCGGAGATCGATGGCCACGAGCTCGAGTTTATATTTTGAGTCATTTTTGTAGTAGTTTATTTTATTTTTCAGTTTTTCCGCTTTTGCCCTTATGGGTAGTTGGTCGCTATTGTAGCCCAAGGGGCATTTTAGTCTTTTGTTTTCATTGTTATTTTGAGGCCTATATATATGACCATTTTCTTATGTAAGAGGATTGATTATTGATGAATGAAAATTTGATTCCCTTATTCTCTTTGTGAGTCCAAACTTCCCTAGATCTCTTTGTGAGTTCTTGAGGAGAGAGTCTTAGATCTCTTTGTGAGTTCTAGTGGTTGAAGGAGCACGGTTTGTGATTCTCACTTTTATTATTTTCCTCCTCCCCTCACTCCCTCTTCCACCTCAAGAGGTACCAACACTCAACCCTTGGCCAGGAGAACCCGACCCCAACCTCCCTTGCTGCCGCCCCTTGGAGCTCTAGCTGCTGGCCACTTCCACACCACCGGCCGGCCACCTTGCCACCGGCCTCTCGCCATACGCCCACCACCCCTCTTTCCGCTAGCCTTCGAATTTCCAAATTAAGAAATCCAATTTAGGAAAGTTTTTATGATTGAATTCAATTTTAAATTAAATTAAATTGGATTCAATAAATTTTCTTTCCTAGTCATCACCATCTATTTGGAAACTCCTCCTCATCCTCCCAAACCCCCTATTTGGAAACTCCTCCTCATCCTCCCAAACCCCCTCCCTCCTCCTTGATGCCGCCGGCCCTATGATGGGTCCCCATTGATTGCACATTAACTCCCTCATCCATGTTTGAAATCCAAATTGATTTCAAAATATTTTCCCTCCAAACTCTCTAAAATTGAAATTAACTTCAGTTTTATTCTAAACCTCTCTCCTCTCTCTCAAGCAATTAAATCTCCCTAAATTCCTCCCTATATGGCCGGCCACCCTCTCTCTCCTCAATCTCATTAATTGGAATCCAATCAAGGATCCAATTAATTAAATCACCTCCCCAATTCCCTCCCCCATCTCCATTTATTTCAAATTTCAAAATTTGAAACTCTCCTAGCCTAATTAATTCGAAATATGAATCTAATTTCAGATTTTGAAATTAAATCACTCCCAAATCCTCACCTTAGCCGCCCCTCTCCCTATCCACCCTAGCCTACCGCCGGCCCTCCCTCTTCTCCTCTTTTGCTTCAACAAGCCGAAGGCTCAAGGGCTCAAGAAGAGAGTTCTCCACATCCATGGATGGCCGATCCCGATATCGACCACGGCTTCGTCTTTGATAATCAAGGAAGAACGGATAAGACGTTGGATGCTCACTAGTCATCCCATGGACTACCCACCACCGGCTACCACTCCAACGGACTACACTTTGGGCGCCATTTGCCTCCTAGTGGCATCGCTCGGTTGCTCTTAATCTTCCTCCATTAAAAGTGCCACCAACAAGAGAGTGAGTGAGAGACCCAAGGTGAAGAGATCTATTTGTTAACCGTGGATTCTTGTTTCTTAACCATAAAATTGTTTTATTTATTTTATGTTGTTCATTTGAGAGTACCATGTTATTCTAGTTGTAACCGCATGCTTTACATAGTCTACTATTGATGATTCTGAGAACCTAATTTGGGTAAGCACTAAATCTAGTTATAGCGAAGTTTTAATATTCTTATATTAAAATCCCCAAGCAGTTCTTGTTTTCATGCATTTGTTTCACATTAGTGATCCTCCTCTCGAATAGAGGATCTATTGTATCTTTGCTGTTTTTCTTGCATCTACCATAAAAATCAAATATTTTGGTGTGATTTTTCCATACTTTTCTCTCTATTTTCTCTGTTTTTCCACTGTTTGCGGCTGAATTCCTGCTGTAAACAGCAGTTTGGTTGCTGTTTTCTACTGATTTGGGCTATTTCCTATCAAATTGGTATCAGAGCAGGTCTTGGGATCAACCGTGGGCTGTTTTTGACAAATTTCAGTGGCTGAAAATTGTGCCAGCGAAGAGGAAATTGTTGAAATTTTTTTTTTCAGATCTAGAGATCTTCTCAAAATTTGTGCCGGCTGAAGCTATCGATATCTCTATTTGATCTACCAACAAATCCGATTTTGGCACCACAACCAACTTCTAAATCATAAAATAAATTGACTTTATGCAAATTTAATAAAACACGAATAACCTATATGAAAGTATCAAACATATTTTTATGTCATATTAAAATATAAACAAAATAAAAATAAAAGTAATAATAAAAATAAAAAGTGATATCAAATGGCCCGTAAGGCTTATATTTTATTATGGAATTTTTTAATGGATTCTATTTGTTCCCATCACCCCATTACTGCTATTCTTTTCTCCTCCTATCACCTGCTACCCACCCATTCACCACCCACCCAGATAATTCACCGTGTTGGGAGGCTTGACTTACAGTTTTGTCAACACTATGCTATCCATAGATGCAAAAGTTAGCGGGTCTTGTTCTAAAGCATCTGTAGCTGTTTTCTTCTATAAGGATTGCAGTATTTTTGAGCGAACACTTGTACATGACAATTTTGGCTGCATATCTGATTTTTGGGAAATATAAATGAAATGACAGGATCTATGTGCGTGTTCAGTTGTTTGGACTTTGGAGATGCTTTTACATATTTGAGTTATTACTAGCATGTTATATAACTTCGCTAAAATCTGAGCTGGGCATGGCCAGCTCTTATTTAAAGAAAGAAAGCTTTTTTTGATAAAAACAAATGCACTCCATAAACTAGAATATCTTACCAAAGTCCATTTCTTTTCTGTGAAAATATCAAATTCAGGAAAAAAAATGTCAAGTAATGAGCGTCCAATTTTGAACCATTTTGTGTTAGATGGATGCATTTTATTGTTCATTTATTTGTGTTCTTATACCATTCTCCTTTGTTATTTCTTTTGTTTCACTTCTGCTAAGTATTTTGGAGGTACTTTATAATTGAAAAGTGAAACTAAGCACAATTGGACCCCAATCCCCAACTCCATTAAATTTTTTTATGTTTTTGATTGTTGCATTTGGTTATTACTTGAAAAGTGAGACCAAACCCAATTGATCCCCAACCCCCAACTTCATGAAAATCTTATATTTTTGTTGTGTCTTGACCTACAACATCAGCCAAACTTATGGCATTTTCGCACAGGTCAGACGCTTGCCTGTTGGAGATGGAATTTGGGTTGTACGGCATAAAAAATCTCACGCTGAGTATGTGCTTGACTTTATTGTTGAGAGGAAAAGAGTTGATGATCTATTTAGCTCCATCAAGGACAACCGATACAGAGATCAGAAACTGCGACTGCAGGTACATTTTTATTACAAATGAGGAAACATTGGCTGTTATGAAGTATTGTTAAGTGTTCATTCCACATCAAAATCATTGAAAGTTACAAAAATTTCTTTATTTCATTGTTGAAGTTGGAGTAACAATTACACAATTAGCTACAATTGATAAATGATTTATCATCTTTAGTTTTCCTTAGAATAATTGAACTTTGCGTGAAAGAACTAACCATTTTCCAGGATTACTTTAAAATCATTTCCTTAAAGAATTGATAATTACCGGACTGCTTATTTTGCTTTCTGTTAGCAATTGACTTCTTTGGCTTTGATCGTGTGCCAATTTTTTTGTTGCTTTGACTTTTCACTAGTAATCCGTTTTTGCTCTTCTTTCTTATTTTTACACAAATGCAGAAGAAACAACCATGTTGTTGAAGAAAAAAAGATTCAATACAATATCTCATGCAATTTTGCTGGAAGAAGCAAAGAGAAAACCCCACCCAATCATAGAAATAGGCCCAAAAGTATCATAAAAAGTTGAATCTCCTAATGGAGCACCAAAATCTGTGTGTTTATTTTTATATCAAACTTGTTGAAGAGGAAAATCACAGTTTGTCCTCTTGTCCTACTCGAGAACTGTCCAATGTTCAATGATCATTATTATAGTGTCCTTTAACTGGTTGGGCATAAGGGCTTTGGTCTTGATCAAGATTTGCGTTCTAATGTCATTAACGATAATTATTGTAGACTTTTTCTTGTCCTTTCTATTTCTTTCCATCTAGATGTGCCATAACATTGGGACAATGGCAATTGTGGTGATCAACTTGATTTCTTTTCTTCTTTGATCTTCTGTTCTCTTAAATTTTATTGATTACATTGATCATATTGTTGACAAAATAGGTTTTAAGCTTACAATGCCTAAGAATTTCCATTACAATAAATTTAGTGAAATCGTAATTGAAGAATAGATCTCCTTGAATTTTTATACAAGGGAGGGAGGAGGCAGCGGCAAAATACAAGAGTTTCATCCATTACAATATTATGTTTTTATAACATGTTTTAAGTTTTGACCTTTTTGTTTAGCACCATCTGTGGTGTCACCACATGCTTGTGGGCACAATGACCATTGCAAAGAGACAAGGATGAACTTTCCATTAAAAGTTCCCTTCCATAAAATTTCATAATTATAATGAATGAAAATCTTTTTAATGCAAGGCCTAATATGAGTTTTAGCTTGAGGAGTGGTAGCAGATAGGCACCAATCATCATTGAGTTGAGATTTTCTGATGTTGATAGACTTATAGACTCCAAGTCCATATTTCATCCTCTAAGTGCTGAACACCCAAAAAAAAAAGGGTCAGTTTTTCGTTGATCCAAGGAATCAAAAGTAAGATCAATTTCTAAGTCCCAATTTGGAGCGAAATCCTTTCCTACATTAATATTTTGAAATGAAGCAACTCTTTGAAAATTGTCTATTAGGAATTTGATGGAGTGCATTCCCAGAAATATTTCCTTTTAGATATTTACAATTCACCTATTTACCCTATGCCATTTTGATTTATGGTTTTTCAATCAAACTTGAGCCCGTCAGTGGTATTACATGTTCTAATGCAATGGAGGGGAGTGTACGTCTCCCTCTAGCTTTACAATTGCTTCTCCAATTCATGAATATAGACTTGCGATTCTCATTATAATAAGTCAAAATATAGTTTTTTGATTTTTTACAATAATTCATTAGCTGACTCTTACAATTTTAGAAAGAAGCTTCCTTTTTTAGATTTCAAGCCATTGGTTAATCTTATCCTCATGGTTGGCTCATGACTTGGGAGATTTAACTTGAAGAAAAAGGCAGACTAAATAAGGTGAATGGAAGATTGAATATTGAGCCTAGACCATCAATTTTTGGGTAGCTTTTGATAACTAGAGACTACATTTTTACCAATTGATACTAAGCCCAGTAACGATGCTTAGTTTCTTTCAGTTTATCCTTAAGGATGGCAATGTTACCCTCAACAACCCTATCAAAGTCCAGGAGATCATTAGCAAATAGATGATGGGGCAACTTACTTGGTAATTTGCTAAAGCTTCAAACTCACCTTAAAAAGTTGCCTTGCCAAAAGATAAGATATATAATCAATGGTGATGGTAAAAGATTAGAGGGGGTTCACTTGTCTCAGACCCCTGTTGCTATTGATATAGCCCTGGATCACCATTTATCTGAACTTAGAAATGTGGTTTATTGGTACATTCCATGATCTAGTTTAACCTTATTGTTGACTTAAACTGCCGGCAAATCACCCATGACTCAAATGACCGGCTTCCACTCCCACGATCGTTCAAACCAACACCCATGATCTCAAACCATGCTCAAAACTACCGCTCCTCTGCGACACAAAAGGAAAGCTCTCATTCGGCTCTCACACGCACACAGAGGAGGATATCTTTTGAGAAACTTTCCTCAGACGAAGGAAGCCCTCTTCCGATATCCCTCTTGTTCGCACATAACCGCAACCTTCTTGTGATCCGCCGAACTCCCTAGACCTGAAACTCGCCGGCCGACTCACCAGAGCATGACTGCCACCGACCCAATCAGACGCCGCATCCACCGACCACCGACGAACTCGTCGACCCTTTCTCCAGCCGAACCGTACGTGGCCTCCATCGTGCCCTAGCTGATCGGGCCTTTTACTCCTCACTCTATTCTAAACTTCTAATATATAATATATTATATATTATGTATAATATGTATATTATATTATAATATACATCATATATATATATATATTAAAAAGAAAATAAAAGAGAGAGAAATGAGAGGAGATTTTACCAGGTATCACAACAATAAGAATTGAAGTTCGGGGTTGATCCGGTCCCCCGAAGCTCTCGGTCGTCGAGATTATCCGACTGAGGGAGTGCAAACACTACTCTTCCAATCTTGTCGCCGTTGATTCACTCCGGTTGAGTCGAGCCAAAGGGCAAATGCCCTCCTTACCTCCCGGTGCCGGGAGGGGACGCCGTAAGGTTGCCGGATTTTCATGGGGAATAAAGATATTTCTTTTAAATTTAATCAAAATTAAGTTAAATTGCTTAATTCAGCAGGTTGCGCACATCAGAAGACTTGAAGACCTTTATGGGATCGATTCGCTCTCCCAATCTCCTCGCCGAGAGATTGCTGAAATTTTCTCAAAATTTTGGACTTAGAAAATTTTTAGATTTATTTGGATTTTGGACTTACTCGGATTTTTGTACTTATTTGGATTATTGGACTTAGGTAGATTTTGGAAATTACGAATTTAATTTGAAACCAATTAACTAATAACTCACTAATCAAATAATTTTAATTAAGATCAAATTACTTTCAAAATAATTGTAATTTAATTAACAAATCATTCAAATCTAAAATTGAAATAAAAAAAAACTTAAATTAAATAAATGCTAATTAAAATGTTAACGTAATTAATTAACTAAATTTAAAATTATAATCAATCAACCATCTAAAAATCAAAGTTAAATCTCTTACAAGTAAATAAGTCTCTTAATAAATTAAATTAATTGAGTAACAAATTAATTTAAATATTAAATAATTTCAAAATATAATTTCAACTTTAACTTAAATTTAAAATCAATCAAATTTGAATTAAACCAAACATCGATTAAAATTAAAATTTGAACTTAAATAATTATATAATTTTAAAATACATTAAATTTGAAATTAAAGAATTGAACATTTAACTTTAATTAAATTGATTAATCTAATTAATTAATGCACATAAAATAAAATAAATGCAAGAAATTAATGTTGCCACTATCCAACCTATGTACAAATTAATCAAATGATGGCTCTCCAAAGTTCTCCAAACAATGAAACTCCCTCCAATAAACAACCTCAAAGCTCTCTAAAAGCTATCCAATAAGTGGTAGCTCACACAATAACTCTCTAACAGTGCAGCTCTTCAAACTACTAAACAACTACAATTGATAAAAAAAAATACAAGAAACAACATATTTTGTTCAACAAACACCCTTACGAGTTGATAGTCATCTTATATCAGTTATATACGTGACTTTCAATTTCAAGGATGAAGCATGTCATTTGATAGAAATGGTTCAATTTGTCAAGATTTATAGTGGTTGGTGCTTTAAGCCATTTCCTTCAACCCACAAGGAAAATACAACACACTATAATTCACCTATAAATGGGAGCAAAGTATTTATAGTGCCCACTACAAGTATACTACAATTCACCTATGAGCAGGATTAGGGGATTCGTAGTGCCAACAATAACTAGCCTACAAGCAAGGACAAGGAGCTTGTATCAAACAAATCAGTCTACCTACGAGAGAATAGGAGAACTTATAGCAAGCAGATATTCTCCTACGAACACGAGCACGATCTCCTAATGCCTATTGAACAAGTATTCCCTGCAAGCTATGTGACCATATATATATATATATATATATATATATATATATTAAATATTATATATATATATATATATATATATATTATATATATATATATATAAATTATATATATTACATTCTTATTTAAGAGTCCTATTTGAC